>CAUYUJ010016148.1:225557-250557 GCA_963575745.1 Prorocentrum cordatum | reverse complement strand
CAAGAACAAACAACCCCAATTCCTCGAGAAGCATCGGCTTTCTAGAGAAGAACCGATTTCGTCGAGAAGAATCAATTTCCTCAAGGAAGTACACCCCCCAAGAGCAAACAGCCTCAACTCCTCGAGAAGAGCTGACTCTTCCTCGAGGAGAGTCCAGCTTCCTCGAGGAGGTGGCCCCCCCTCGAACCCCGATCCTGCCCAGGTGGTGACCCCCCGGGGCACTGTCCGAGTCCTGGCGAAACACGGCCTCCTGGCCGGGCGCGCTGCACGAGAGGCCTCCTGGATGGGGTCCGAGTAGATGGGGTCGGAGGATCGCGCCGCATCGGCGATGCATCGGCGATGCATCGGCGACGTCGGCGTGGAGACATCGGGCTCCGCATCGGGCCGCATCGTCGATGCATCGGCGATGCGGCGCGATCCTTCGACCCCATCTACTCCGACCCCATCTATGAGGCCTAGAGCACGGCCTCCTGGCCGGGCGCGCCGTGCACGAGGCACGCAAGAGCGGCTCTTTTCTGGCAGCGGGCAAGCCGCGGCACTGTGAGAGAGCAGGCTCCGGACTCCCCAGGATCTGAGAAGCGGCCCCGCACGCCTGGAGTTAGATCGGGCACGTCCCCCTACAGGCGGATTTTGGACGACAAAAAAAATGATGGTCAAACAAAATTTAAACATGATCAAAAAATACTAAAACATCGTCCCCAGACAATGTTTGGACTATTCTTGAATTTTGCTCGTGTAGAGGGACACGCCCGACTTAAGTCTGGAGGCCTCCAGGATGGGGTCGGAGTCGATGGGGTCGAAGAATCGCGCCGCATCGCCGATGCATCGGCGATGCATCGGCGACGCCATCGTGGAGAAAATCGGGCTCCACATCGGGCCGCATCGCCGATGCATCGACGATATGGCGCCATCCTCCGACCCCATCTACTCCGACCCCATCAGGGATGCCAAGAACGCCAGAGCTCCCCACCCTGAGCCCAGCGTGGTCGTTGTCTCCGGGCTCGGCCTGAACAATGATTTCTGTTTTCGTTATGTCTTCATTTTCCCTCGTGGTGTCTTCAATCCGCATTTTGCTGCAAGCCGAATTTGAAACGAAAACGACCCAAGACATCGCTGAAACACCGTTGAGGTCGACCCCTGGAGTGGTCGCTGTCTCAGCTCTGGTCGCCCGCAGCGGGTACGGACAAAATTGGCACGATGCCCAAAACAAAATCCGCCCACAACCGACAACGGCCACTGTCGGGCAGGCGGCCCTTCTGTCTCATATGGGCCACGACCGCGGACTCGCCAACAGCGAACCCTGCTCAGAATGAACCAGACTTGCTGTCGGACTTTGTGCCCATTATTTCCGCACTCCGGATTCCATCGTAAAGTGTGGGGGGTCACATGGGGGGGATGGGGTCCGATGTGAGCTGTCTTGGAGGTTCAGGGGGGGCCTGGGCAGACGGCCGCCTGTTCATGGCTGGCCTGGCGGGGGGGGGGGGGTCAGGCACTGCTCGTCTGGGAGGGTCGACATCCTGGAGGTAGGAGAAGGGGTATGGTATAAAGGGGGTGTGGTGTTCATGTCATGTAAAGGGGACTCTTGCGATATTAGTTATCGCAGACAGCATCGCCATTTCCACGATTTGCACCATACCTCTTTATGCTACACCCTTTTCCTGCCTCCAGAGACATCTGGAGTACCCGATTCCAAATTCCCCGTCAGCATCGTGGCTGCATGCATGAGGGAAACACATATCGTGTTGGCAGGAAGGACTTGGGAGGATGACGGGCATCAGCATCATCATCATCATCATCATCATCATCATCATCATCATCACCATCATATTATTATCATCATCATTATCATCATCATCATCATCATCATCACCACCCTCATCATCATTATCATCACCACCATCATCATCAGCATCAGCATCAGCATCAGCATCAGCATCAGCATCACCACCACCACCACCACCACCACCATCATCATCATCATCATCATCATCATCATCATCATCATCATCATCATCATCATTATCAGCATCAGCATCAGCATCAGCATCAGCCTCATCATCATCATCATCATCATCATCATCATCAGCATCAGCATCATCATCATCATCATCATCATCATCATCATCATCATCATCATCATCATCATCATCCCGAGCGCCCTGGATCGGCGGCACTGGCCGGAGGCCATGCCAATCTGGAGTACCCGTTTCGATCGTCCCAGTCAGCATTGTGGCTGCATGCATGAGGAAAACAAGTATCTTGTTGGGAGGAAGGGATTGGGAGGACGAATGGCATGAGCGATAACATCCGGATGCGATGCGCGATGCCTTCGACCGCCTACGGGCAATGATATCCTCATTTCTCCCAGCCTCATCCTCCCAACCCGATGACTGTCTTCCTGCAAGCAGGCCCTTTGGCCCGACACGAGGCCCCCGGAGGGCCCTCGACCCCAAGAAGCCCCGCGTCGCCTACCGAGGCCGCGCGGACCTGCGGAGGGGCACTGCCGCTCGAGATGTCGGCCCCTGGGCCTCCGCGAAGACCACTCTACAGGACAAAAGCCTGGCCAGCCACCCGGGCCGCGCCAAGCCGCGGCCACCTGAGGGGCACGGAGTAGAAGAAGAGAGAACGCCATAAACCTAAACCTTTGGCGCTCCGCGCGGATTTCTTGGATCCGCGCTGGGGTCCCTCTGGCGGCGCCTCTGGCGCCGCCCCTGGCGCGCTCCGCGCGCCAAGGGGCGGCCACATCGTCAACTGCTTTCAACAGAGGAACATCAAAAGGCATGCACATAAACTTTCGCCGTTCGGCGCGGATTTCTTGGATCCGCGCTGGGGCCCCCCCGGCGGCGCCTCTGGCGCCGCCCTGGCGCGCGGAGCGCGCCAGGGAGGGGGGTCCAGCGCGGATCCAAGAAATCCGCGCCGAACGGCGAAAGTTTATGTGTATGCCTTTTGATGTTCCTCTGTTGAAAGCAGTTGACGACGTGGGCGCCCCTTGGCGCGCGGAGCGCGCCAAGGGCGGCGCCGATGGCGCCGCCAGGGGGGGCCCAGCGGATCCAAGAAATCCGCGCGGAGCGCCAAAGGTTTGTGTTTATTGCCTTTTTTTGTTCCTTCTTCGAGGGAGGGCGGGGCCCCGCAGAGAAGGGAGAGGGCCCGATCTCGAGGCGGTGGCCTCCCGCAGGCCCGCCGCCGCCAGGGCGGCGACACCCAAGCCCTGCCCGCGCCAACCGTGGACCGTGGGCGCCCGAAATTGGTACGGAAAAAATGGGTACAATGCCCAAGACCAAATGCTGTCCCAAACCAACAGCGGCCGCTGTTGGGCAGGCGGCCTTCTGTCCCAAACGGACACAGGCCGCGGCGGCGCGGACAGCGAGTCCTGATCAACATGAACAGGAACTGCTGTTGGGCATTGTACCCTTTCTTCCCGTACTAATTTCGTTCGTGCCGATGGACTTGAGCAGGGACTGGCCGTCCTAGCATTCCTAGTAGGTTGAATAATGATAGGAGTCCTGCAGGACATCTTGCAAGGGCGATGCATGGATTTGTGTTGCCGGTTGCTCGTTGCTGACCGCCGCTGTCCATGCGCAACATACTCGCATGGGTACTCGCATGAATTCTCGCATGAGCTCTGGCCTCTTTCCGCATGGATTGTCCTCCTTTCCAGGGCCTTGGAGGGCCACGTTGACGTTTTCGAGCGGGGCTGGCCAGCGAAAGACGGGCCCAAGGGGCCAGGATGCAGGGGCAGCCGAGGGAGACCCACAGCAGGAATCGAACCGGGCAAGGCTGTCCAGCCAACGCCCCAGGCGGTCTCGCAGAGGCAAACTATTGAGACTCAGGCCCTCCGAGAGGGCCCTCCGACGGCCCCGCGTGTCCTCCGAAGCGCCCTCGGAGCTGGCCCTCCGTTCGAGGCCGCCCAGGCGGCCGCTCGCACAGGGGCCGCCACTCGGCCTCGCGCGGCGGCGGCCCTGGCGGCTGCGGCTCGACCTCCCCGGCGCCGCCCTCCCGGGCGCTGCCCTCCTGGGCGCCGCCCTCCTGCATGGCGCGCTCGCGTGGCCCGCTGTGCGTCTATTGCTCCGCTGGAGCCTGTCATGCGATGAAGAGAAGGAGGGGGCGGAGGAGGAGGAGGGGGTGAGGACGAGGAGGAGAAGGAGGAGGAGGAGGAGGAGGAGGGGGAGGAGGCGGAGGAGGAGGAGGATAAGGACGAGGATGAGGATGATGATGATGATGATGATGATGATGATGATGATGATGATGATGATGATGATGATGATGAGGAGGAGGAGGAGGAGGAGGAGGAGGAGGAGGAGGAGGAGGAGGAGGAGGGGGTGAGGAGGAGGAGGATGGGGTGAGGAGGATGAGGATGAGGCGGAGGAGGAGGATGATGATGAGGAGGATGAGGAGGAGGATAAGGATAAGGATAAGGATAAGGATGAGGATGAGGATGAGGATGAGGATGATGATGATGATGATGATGAGGAGGAGGAGGAGGAGAAGGAGGAGGAGGAGGAGGAGGAAGGGGTGAGGAGGAGAATGGGGTGATGAGGAGAAGGATGAGGCGGAGGAGGAGGAGGAACGGGATGATGATGATGATGATGATGATGATGAGGAGGAGGAGGAGGAGGAGGAGGAGGAGGAGGAGGAGTGTCCTGACACCCACAAGCGGTGGGTGCCTACCTGGGACACGTCCGAGGGGCGGTGCCTCACCTAGGACACGTCCGAGGAGGAGTGGGACCAGAGCATCTGACTGAGTTCGGTGAATTGCCTTACTGTATCTCCACAAGCGCCAACTTGCGCTTCTCTGATCATGGAATCCCGGGTGATGGGGTCGGCAAAACAGGGCCTGCTTGTCATGCCTCCCTTGGGGCGGCGGCAGGTCTCAAAACGCTTTAGGGCGTACGTCTTATTATTACTGGTGAGGCACCCAGGGCATTCGCTCTTGAAAGCCTTGTGTTAGAATCCCACCAGCCCTTTAGGGCGTAGGTGGTCTAGGGAGCTTCCTCTTCCAACCCCCCTCTTCCCCTTCGGGGAGGGTCTCATCACTGTTCCCTATTAATAAACGCCCCCTCCCCCGTCCGGACGGCAGCCAACCCAGAACCATGCGCACAACATGAGCCCCCCCCCCTGCAAAAACAATACAAAACGCACGCTGCCTCCAAATTCGGAGCGTGCGCAGCCAACCCGATGCGCCCC
The DNA here is from genome assembly GCA_963575745.1 of Prorocentrum cordatum. Taxonomy (NCBI): domain Eukaryota; class Dinophyceae; order Prorocentrales; family Prorocentraceae; genus Prorocentrum; species Prorocentrum cordatum. The sequence goes on along the minus strand of CAUYUJ010016148.1, from coordinate 245,373 downwards.
CCCCAACATCACTGTCAAAAAACAATTCACGGTACACTTTGGGGCAAAGTCCGGAGTCATGTTCGTGAGGCCCGCGGGCACTTTGTACGTTTTTTCGGCAGGGACGGCGGGGTTGTCAGCAGATTGCCTGCTGCGCGCAGGGCTACCATCTCTGACAAAAACAAAATACAAAATGCACCTCGCAGCTAAATGTAGATAGTGCGCGGTCACCCCGCGATCATTGCCAAGTGGCTTTTGTCAGGAACGGCGGGGGTGGTGGCGTATGGCCTGCTGTGCGCAGGCCCACCAGACACAACGATGGGCATTGGTTTTCGACATGGATGGTGGGGGCTGACATGTTTCCCGATGTGTGCTGTCACGTGCGCAGGCGCACCTGACACACTCTGCACGCGCCCCGAACGTGGTGCACCTGGCGCGGCTGGAGGGAGCATCTGGCACACTAGGCGTGCCTAGCACGCTCGGGCCCCAGGAATGCCTGGCGCGCGTGGCGCGCCTGGCACGCGTGGCGCACCTCGCCCCAGCGTCGCGCACATGGGCTCGGCTTTGGCTCTCAATAGCTGTCCACCCAAAGACGACCGCGGAACATGCTGAGGCTCGGGTGTCACTTATGTGTTGGGAGGGCGGGTGGGAGTGAGCTAGACGGCTTGCTATCTGGAGAGTGCCTTGACCCCTTCCCCGACCCCCTCCCCTGGACCTGGACGGTGGGTTCCACGGGTTGTTGGAGCGTCCAAAATGCCCTCTGCGAGGAAGCCAACACCGCTGGTTTTGCTAAGGTGTTGGCCCCTTTCTGGCCTCCTGGAGGGGGGGCCTAATGAAGTACCCCTCTTCTTTGATCGATCTCCTCCGAGATGGCCCCAAGAGCGCTCCGAAGGCACCCAAGGGTGCCCCAAGAGGGCCCCGAGAGGTGGCGAGGAGGCCCCAAGAGGCCCCCAAGAGGCCCCCAGGATGCCCCCAAGAGGCTCCCAAGAGACCCCCTACGAGGCGCCCCCAGAGGCACCTAAGATGCTCCAAGGGGCCTCGGCGAGAATGCTAAAATCACTGCTGTTACTCAAATTTTCGCCACATGTTGGCCTCCTGGGGGGGGGGCACTGATCTAGATGACTCCCAGAGCGCCCGGGAGAGCCCAAGATGACCTCCAAGGTGGCTCAAGATATCCCAAGATGCCTCAAGATGGCTCCCACGATGCTCCAAGAGGCCCCAAGACCGCTCCAAGACGGCTCCAAGTGGCCAACGAGCTCCCCCAGGAGGCCCCGACGAGGCCCAAATCCTTCCAACACCGAAGGAAAGTTCAAGTTGTTTGGCTTTCTCGCCTTTTTGCTTCCGATGGCCATCCGATGCCTCAAGATGGCTCCAAGATGGCCTAAGAGAGAGGCCCAAGACAGCCCAACGACGGCCCCAGAAGCGCCCAAGAGCGCTCCAAAAGCGCCCCAAGAGGCGACTGCTTGGGCTCCCGAGGGGCAACGCTAATCAATGCCCCCCTCTTGTTTGATCGATGTCCTCCAAGATAACTCCGAGAGCACTCCCAAGGCTCCCGATCGCGCTTCAGGAGGGCCCCAAGGGGCGCCCAGGAGGCCCCTGGAGGCGACCAAGAGGCCTCCAAGAGGCCCCCAAGAGTCCCTCAAAAGGCTCCAAGAAACTCTCCGATACACCCAAAACGCTCTAAGAGGCGTCCGGGACCGCCACGGGGCCACCAATAATCTCCGAGATGCCTCCACTGGGGGACCCTTCCTCTGTGTGCTGCTCACTTCCCTTATCGAGGCAATTCCTGTGGGCGTTGTTTCAGGATGGGCTGGTGGGGGTATTTTTTTTGTTTTACAGCCGCAGGCGGAAGCGCCAGCGGCGGGCGGTCGCGGGCGGGCTGCGGCCGCGACTAACGGCGGGCGCGCGCGAGGCCGCGGTCAGGCGGCAAGCAGCAGCGTCCCAGGGCGTCAGAGCCAGCGTGCAATCCAGGGAGTCTGCAGAACAGCCCCTGAACGAGACATGCAACGGCGCATCCAGGGAGTCTGAAGACAGGCACCGAGGAAGCCGAGCGCAGCCAAAATGGCGCGTGAGGCGTTCCCAGCAGTTCGGATACGAACAAGTAGGAACGGTTCCGAGGACGTCGATCCAGGGAGTCTGACGGGTAACACAGACTGTCTGGGGACACAAGTCCAGCGGAAGAGCCTGACGGCGGATCAAAGTCGCGACGCCAGAACGCATCCAGGGTGTGGAAGTGGTAGGCAGGAGAACCTTCCACAACTGAGATGCGCTGGTGGGGGTACGCGAAGCGTCTAGAATTCACCCTAAGCGCCTCAAGCCCAGCACGCTAAAGCACAGCTGTCATTACCGAGGTCATCGAACACGCATACGTCGCGGCCGTTTCGCTGCAGGGAGAAAAAGAGAGAGAGAGAGAGAGAGAGAGAGAGAGAGAGAGGAAAGACTGGCGCAATGTCCCGGGCACCTTTGGGGCGTCTCTCCTCGCGCGGGCGGCCTTGGAACGTGCTCTGACCCTGCAGGGCTCGCGCATCCAGAGGCCCTCAGACACTGGTGGGCGGCGCCTTCGCTCTTGGCGCCCTCAACGGGGTCACCAGCCACGAGCCCGGGGGCCCCGGGAGGGTCGCAGGACTGTGGCGGGAGAGGGGGGGGGCGATGACGGCGGCGCCCGCCAGGGGCTTGCTGGCGGGCTTGCAACTAGGCCTCGCGCGGACCTTGCTGCCAGGTTTCGGGGCGATCGCGGGCCAGGTTGGCAAACCCTTCGCAGGAAACTTTAAAAACAGACCAGCAAAAACGCGGTTTTGATCATGAGCCTGGGTCTCCGTGGGCGAAGGTCCTCCAGTTTTCGCGGCAGCGGCTTTGGCAAGTCTTTCTGCGGTGTCACCGCCCATGGCCAGAAACTTTTCCCTGGGCCCTTGGGGGGAGGGGGTCTACGTTCTGGTGGGTAGGCTTTGACTTTGCAGATCCTAGGGAGGGGTCCCCGCGCTACGTTTGTTTTTAGCAAACAGCTCCAACCCCACATGCATATTCGTCCCATCGAAATCCGCTAGGCCAGATTTCGTGATGGGCCCAAAGTGGTCTGAGCGGAGGCAGATCAGGATGGGGCAAATCTGGCCCGCGGCCACGGCAACATGCTCAGCGGCTGGCGAGGTCGGGGGCAGCAAATCTCCCGTCTGACCCGAGATGCGCGCCATGCACTCGCCGTTCTCGTCTATCACTGCAACGGCCATCCAGTCTGATGCCAGAGAGGGGGCCCTTGTTCAAAACAGCTTCCGTCGACAAAACCCTCCCCGGCCCTGGCCACGGCGCCGTTTCGGGGCCCAAATTCTCAGAAACTGAAAAAACGCCTTCCGGGCGCGCGACGCAGGCTTGAGGCTGACATTGAAAACCGTGGGCGAGGGGAGCTGCTTGGGGGCACCCTTCTAGATAATCTACATGTTGGGAGGGTCAACAACTCACTTTTCAGGCTGAAGATGAGGGGGCACCCGAACCTGTGCGCCATGTCGTCTCTGCCGTGGCCGCGCGGGCACGTCGCGTCAATGCCGTATCCTGCGGCCGCGAGTCTCTGGTCTTGGTCCACCGGCAGTGGGTAAGACATGACAACAGGCTGCCATGTTCGCATGATGAGGAGATGGCGGCCTCCAAACCTTGCTTGGCGGCTGCGACGTCGATCCTATCCTCTGGCAGTCCCATCTTGGCGGCCGCTCTCTTCTCGAGGCTCGCCATCCAGGCCGCCTCGAGATGGCACTTGCGCATCGCTGGTGAAACTACGGTGAGCTGCAGCGACGGGCCCTCGGAGGTCTCGATCTCAGACGGGGTTCTTGAGGCTGCAGTTGATCCACTTGAGGCTTAGTATCGCGGCTCCTATGGGACCTCGGCAAGACGTCCATGTCTTGGGGGGGCCCTTCAGGATGTTGATCATGTTCCTTGGCATTCCACCTGGGTAGATATCCTCGAAGCCGTGATGCCATTATATATCCCGGGGCCCGGGGCAACTTTCCACGCGTGGCCCCCAGGGAGGCGCAGGCTGAGGGGCCGGGATTGGGTCGGACTCCTGGGGCCCGCCGTGCTGAGGTATCTGTTCTGGCTGTGCGTGACCTCGCTACTCGTTGAACCCGTTGCCTCAGTGCCGTACTGGTTGGCTTGGTCTAGGCCTATTCTGCGCAACGTGCGCATGTCTGCGCCCGCCTGCTTCGGCGCCATCAACTTGCGCATGCGCATGCGAGGTTTGGCAAGACGGCCCCGGAGAATCGCTCGTCCTCGGACCGATCGAGCGCGCCCTCCTGCCGTGTAATCAATGCCTAAGTTGGCTGCCGAATCTGCCCGCTCTGCTGTCCGAGGTCCTGCCAGTGGCCCCAAAGGTCGCACGAGAAGCTTCTGAACAGCGAGCGACGACGCTACGGCCGCCTATTTACGCGAGGTGATACGGCATCCCAAGTCGATTTCGATCAACATTACATGCTGTGGGCGGCGGAGGAGAGGTTAGCGACTAGGTTCTCGGGGGTCTTATCTTGGGCCTGGAGGCCGCTGTCACCTATGCGCGCGTGGAGATCTACGCGCGCGTTGCCCTGGGCCCAGGCGTCGAGCGGGACGCGGCAGAACAACTGGGCGGTGCAGGCAGCGAAACAGCAGCCCGCGGGCATTCCAAACTTCGGGGCTTCCAACAAAAATGGCCAGGCCTTGGCTCGCTGCAAGCTTCGGGCCTCCGTGCTCATTGTAGATCGCAATGGCAGTGGCCTGGTTGAAACCTGTTGCGACGGCTCTAGAGTACCACTTGCCCCAATTTCGCAATGATTAATTAGGCCCCAGAAGGATTGCGGCAACGTGTCTAGCAGTCCCTTCAGAATGGCCCGACTCAGCTTGCATCGCTTGGTGATGCGCAGTTTCCAAGATTCCGCGACCCGACTGGTGGGCCAGGCATTATCTCTCATTCTTCTTCTTCTTCTTCTTCTTCTGCCAACTTCGGGCAACAGGCAGTCGCGCGCGTGCCCGGGCCCCCCGAATCGTTGTCAGGAGGCCACTGCCACGGTAGCTTAGATTCTCTGGATCTGCCTGCTGCCGATGCTTGGGAATCAGGGTCGTGACGGTGGCGCGCGCCTGCGTCGGGAAGAGACCCGCCGCCTCGCAGGCGTCGAGGATGTGGGCGACGAGGTGAAAGCCGTCACGTGCGGACGCCGCGTCGTGACTAAATCTCCTGGCAGCCGACGAAACATCTGCGGCCGTGATCGGTTCGAACTCCGCAAGAGCTCCTGGGTCGGGTCGTCTCCGTCGGCTGATTTTCTCGCGGCCCTCGGTCGTCCATGCGCGGGCTCATATTTGCTTCGGTGTGCAACAGCTCGGACGGGCGCCCCGTCCACTTGCCCTCACATGGTTTCCATATTCTCTGAGGCCTCCAGGAAGTGAGGCCCTTGGACCACTCGCGGCCCCATCCGGGCCCTCGCGCCATCTTGGTTTTAACCCGGTCGTTCCATGCAGCAGCGTCGCTGGTTTTCTCCAGTGGACTTCTCGATCGAGGGCTTTGTCGGCGTCGTCGAATAACGCGAGGCAGACTCCCCTGGCAACCCCGTACTTCAGCTGGGCATTCCCGAAATCGAGCAACACCGTCTGGGTCATACTTATAACCGTTCTCAGAAAGGCCCCCATGTCATCGTTCCTGTCGAGAACAGTCGGGCGGGACTCGAGAACCTCAGAGGCATTCTGGAAATCGATGTCCTGAAACTCGTGCCCGTCTAGGGCTCGGCGCACGTCGGTCAGATTGTTCTTGAGCCAGGGGGGGTGGGGGGGCGCAGGGGCCGCCAACTGCAGCGGCGCTTATCTTCTTCTTCGCGTGCCAGCACTCGCCTTATCTTAGGCCCTTGGGCCCGTCGCGCGCTGGCTCCTAAGAAGCGCGTCGGTTATTCTACTGATTAGGCTAACCAGGTCCGTGGTGAGCGTCTGGTAGGTTTCGTTCAGGACACCCTCTAGGGCGCGGAATTCGATCTTCTGGCCCAGGAAGGTCTCACATGGTATAGGGCGGCAACAGTTTGAACCCATTCATCACTGTTGATGTCCCACGGGTGTCTTGGTGGGGAGCTACTGGGGCCGTGCGGCGCGGGGGCCGCGAAGGGCGGCCCCGCGGCCAGGTGGAAATCGACGGGCCAGCGGGGGCTGAATGGGGGTAATCTTTGAAGACCACGGGCCCGGCGGGGCACGGCCCTGGCCCTGGAAGCTGCTCTCTTGGTGCAGAGGGTCAGCTCCGCAGGAGCCAGCATTCACGCGCCCGAGCGCGCGCAGAAACCGCTGCGGAGGAGCTTGGGAAGGGAAGGCTTCCAGTCGCATGCGATCACTAGCTGCATGCGATGCGTCTGCCCGGGCCGCGCCCGGCTTGCGAGCTGCAGGCGCAGCGCCTCCCAATCAATCTCGATAATCCCCGGGCCGAGCCCCCGACGAACGAGGATGGCGGTTCCCTGAACGACAGCCCCGCATTCAGCTTCGACCCCCTCCGAGAACACAGCGTTCCTGCCGCTCTTGGTACACAGCTGGGTGATTTTCACAACTTCGGGCTCTCGCAACTTGGTTCCCTGGCAACAAGCAGCCTGGTGCTTGCGGAACTCAGAATCGGACTCGGCGAAAGTCTGCGCGCTCCCCAAACGGCTGCCATTGATTGAAACGACTTGAATGTTACCCACCCGGCGGGCTCTCTGCCGCGGCCGCGGCGGCTGTAGCCGAGGAGGTCGCCTTCTTGCCCTGCTGCCGAAGGCGGCGGCTGGCGTCGGAGGCGGCTGCCCCTCTACGTCGCGGGCGGAAACCAGGCTGGCCTTCTCGAGCGCCTGAGCGATGCGCTCGCGGCCAACCTCCCCGCCCGTCGGCTCGAAGTCCACGAGCTCGGCGTCGTCGTCGGCTTGGCCCGCTGATGTTGCGGCTGCCCCTATCCTGGCAGCGGTCCTGCCGCGGCCGCTGGCTGCAGGCTGCCACCGATCGGGATCTGCGGGCCGCGGCGCCTGCGGCAACGGCAGCTTCCTTGTTGAACTCCGCGTTGGGCTTCGTCGCCGTGTCGTTGAGCTCCTGCTGGAACTCTGGGGAGACCTCCTTCTTACCGAACTTGACCTTGACAAATACCTCGGGCGTGGTGGCAGCTGACGCCGTGTCTCCCTTGTCGGCATGCTTCGCCGCCGCTGCCGATGCTGCAGCCTTGAGCTGGGCCTCCACTGGCTGGCTTTCCTGCTGGACTTCCTCACACTCCTTGGCCACCTCCGTGTACTTGTCACTGAGCTGCTCGATATTCTCAACAGACCACTGAGCGTCGTGCTGCTTGCCCGCGAGCCTCTCCCTCTGCGCCGCGAGCTGGGCGCTGAGGCTTTGGGTCTGCTGGTTGGACGACTTGGAGGCGAGGGCGGCAGCTTTCGTTGCCTGGAGCTCCTCCTGAGCTTGCTTGTAGTGCTGGCCCCCAACCCCCTCGATGCTGCGCCAGAAGGTGACGGCCTTGATGCAGACGGCGACGGAGTCGAGGTCATTCGGGCCGTCCGTTTCGCCAGCCTGCTTGTCGTCGAAGTGGACTGCGCTGCGGGTCCACCTATCGGATCTGCTCTGGGATGTATAGCGGGACTGGCCACCTGCCGACGAAGCTGCAAAACTGGCACCGTATTTCCCGCATGGCGATACTGGGGATCTGCCCAGGACCCCCCACACGATGACATAGCACAGATCTGGTAGCTTCTCTTGTAGCGCGTCTGGCTCGTGGTGGAGCGGCGATCTCGACCCGCGCGCTCACTTCGGTTTGCATGCCCAGCACCCTGCGCGTCCCGCGCCATGCTGCCAGTGCGGAGAAGCACACACACACACACACACGCGGAGGCGGAGGCGGAGGCGGAGGCTACGGCGGCGGTGGCCCCTTTGGGCGGCTTGGAAAGAAACCGTGGCGCCCAAATCTGGCACAGGCAGCCAGGCCTGCGGAAGGGGGCTGCCCTTCCTCGTCGACCTCGGGCCTCGGGAGTCGGGACGGGGAGAAGGAGGGGGAGGAGGAGGGGGAGGAGGAAGGGGAGGAGGGGGAGGAGGAGGGGGAAGAGGAGCAGAGGGAGGAGGAGAGGAGAGAGGAGGAGGAGGAGGAGGAAAAGAAGGAGAGGAAGAGGAGGAGGGAGGAGGAGGAGGAGGAGGAGGAGGAGGAGGAGGAGGAGGAGGGGGAGGAGGAGGAGGAGGAGGAGGAGGAGGAGGAGGAGGAGAGAAAAAGGAGGGGGCGAGGAGGAGGAGGAGGAGGAGGAGGAGGAGGAGGAGGAGGAGGAGGAGGAGGAGGAGGAGGAGGAGGAGGAGGAGGAGGAGGGGGAGGAGGAGGAGGAGGAGGAGGAGGAGGAGGAGGAGGAGGAGGAGGAGGAGGAGGATGAGGAGGAGGAGGGAGGAGAAAAAAAGGGGGCGAGAAGGATGAGGAGGAAGAGGAGGAGGAGGAGGAGGAGGAGGAGGAGGAGGAGGAGGAGGGGGGGAGACCGAGGAGGAGGAGGAGGAGGAGGAGGAGGAGGAGGAGGAGGAGGAGGAGGAGGAGGAGGAGGAGGAGGGGGAGGAGGAGGAGGAGGAGGAGGAGGAGGAGGAGAAGGAGGAGGAGGAGGAGGGGCAGGAGGAGGAGGGGCTGGAGGGGGATGGCTGCGTCCAGAGGAGCACTCTGATGCCACCAACCCAAGCCCGAGCAGGAGGAGGACTGGGCGGCGCGCGCAAGGGAGTGGCGCGGGGCGGCCTTCAAAGAAGGCGGGGGGTGCTTCTGAGAAGGCGGGCGGCTTCTGAGAAGCCCTCATGGCTCTAAGGCTACTTGGAAGCCTCCAGGTCCTTCTATGAAGGCCCCAGCCTTCTGAGAAACCACCCGCCTTCTCATAAGACGGCTCCACATTGAACCACCACCTTGCGCGCACCGCCAATATCTTCGGGCGATGCCCATACATGTGACTCTTCGATTTGTTCGATGCGTGGGCCCTCGGACTCCTGGACCTCTACCCTGAAACAGCTGTTTCATCTCCGGCCAGTGTTTGACGGGCCAGAGGCCCGAATCCTGGCTTCCAAAGGCCAGGGATGGCGACGAGCTGGCCGCCTCGACTTCTTGCAGAGGCGGCGGACATCTTCTGGGTAACCAGTGGGCGTTACCGGGGAAGGGCGAGGGGGGGTCTGATATCGCAGTCTGCGGGGGGGAAAGCGAGGGGGCCGCGCGCCAGATGTGGGGCCAGGGGGGTAGGGGAGGGCACCCGCGCGAGTGGAAAACCCACTCGGGTGAGCTGGCCCCGGAGGGCCCCAAGACGTTCCGCTCTACGTCCTTGGCGGTGCCCAGGCAGGCCCAGGATGGGAGGCCTGGAAATGGACACCAACACCAACACAGGGGGAGTGCCTCCACAGGGGGAAGATGATCCTGGACTTCGGTGATGGTGGTAATATTTCGGTCACCCTGGAAGCCAGAGTATTACCACCATCACCGACATCGGAATTTTCTTCCCTCGGTGGAGGCACACCGACGGTATTGGTGGCTGTGCCAACCTCTAGGCCGGCGACAGGAAGCCACCAAGAGAACGGGCACGCCAGCTCTCGGCACTGCGCGCGGAGGCAGCGCAGTGGCTCGAGGGCGAAGCTGCGCCGACAGGGCAGGCTGCGATCGGCCTGCGGGGGCGAGCAGGCACGGCGCCTGGCGGTCTGTCGGGGATCTTCTCTGGTGGCGCACTTCTGCCGATCGAGGCTGCGGAAGTCTCGGGTGAGAGCCCCAGCTTGAAGTGGGGCGCGAAGAAGTCGGGGAGCGGGCAAGCAAGGTGCCCTTTTCCGACCCTGACGGCCCCCCTCTGGGCCCGAAAGGGCCCTTGTTGCGGGCCCTGGAGGGCCCCGTTCGGCGGTGGACAAACCTCCCTTTAGTGAACCGCCCTCCAGTGAAAACGGCCTGGGACCGAAGCCGACGGACCTGGATCCGCAAAAATGACGGCCGCGACGCCCTCTCGCGAACCGAAAACGGCCGATTCGCTAATCGACGTGTCAGGGTAGGAGGTCTGTCAACCTCCGACCCTTTCGGGGCCAAGCCCTCGCTGCCCCTCGACGTATCGCCCCCCCTCGCGCGTCCTCCGATGACAAGGAGCCGTTCTCCCTCCGCGCAGCTGTTGGACGGGTTTCGGACTCGTGCGCGCGGCGCCAGGACGGCGAGCGAGCGAGCGAGCGAGGCGCCGGTGCCCGCCCGTGCGGCGAAAAGCGCGTGCCTGCGCCCGTGTGGGCAAGGCGCGTGAGGCCGCAGCCCCTCACAGCGAGGGGTCTGTCGACCCCTAAGACTGGGGCCTGGCCACAAGACACTTTCCCCAAGACACCCAACCCTGAGACCTCAGGACGTCAATTGGTTTTTGGTGTGGGAGCGTCACGCTTTCCATCGCAGCAAATCATCCAAATCCAGGAAACCCAAGGCACACTGGAGGCCAGCAGGGTGTTTCTTGGCATGGGCCCACACTGTATCCCAGGCTTCATGGGGTTTTCCAAGGGACCAACAATTTGAGGGGGGGGTGCCCATCCTCGCTATGGTGTGCGTCCGAAGAGCCCCCTTGTGGTGTAAACCAGGGGGCCCCTCCTTTCCTGAGCGGCTTCATTTTCGTCGGGGAGTCTGGGGGTGGGGAGACAAATCTCCTGCGACCTCAAACCCTGCAGAACCCTGGGCCACGCGAAAACCTTCATGGTTGCAAGACCGGAGATGGACATCGGGATGCCGAGATGGTGGGGCGCCAAGTCTGCGACGAAGACGAAGGGCGAAGACGGCGACGACGGCGCTCGGCAGCGGGGCTCCAGCCGTGGCCAGGAGAGCCCTCGGAGGCCCCAGAGGCTCAGACCTCGCCAGGAACACGTCGATCCTCGACGGCGACGGCGATTGCGACGACGACGACGGCGACGGCGACGACGATCACGACGACGACGACGACGACGACGACGACGACGGCGGCGGCGGCGACCACCACGACCACGATGATGACGACGACGACGACGACGACCACAAGGATGGCGACGGCGGCGAAAACGACGACGACGGCGACGACGTCGAAAAAGACGACGACCACGACGACCACGACGACGGCGACGACGGCGACGACGACTACCGCCACCACGACGGCGACGGCGGCGACGGCGACGACCACGACCACGGCGACGGCGACCACGGCGACGGCGACGACAGCGACGGCGACGACGGCGCTCGGCGGCAGAATTCCTTTGCCTTCAGGGCGGCGTCGGCCGCGCTCCCGGCCGCCGCGGCCGCGGACGCCTCGAGTGCGCGCCCGCGCGGCGCCCGCGTCGCCGACGCCGTCGTCGTCGTCGTCGTCGTCGTCGTCGTCGTCGTCGTCGTCGTCGTCGTCGTCGTCGTCTTCGTCGTCGTAGTCGTTACCGTCGTCGCAACCACCGTTGCCGTCGACTGCGGGCGAGTTCTGAGCTTCTTGGGCCGCCGGGCGTCCCCGTGGCCGCGGCTGAAACCGCCTCGCCATTCTGGCCGGAGCGCGGCCCCAGACAGCACGGGGAGTCGTCGCCGTCGTCGCCGTCGTCCTCGCCGTCGTCGAGCGGGGAGGCGCAGCAACAGGGAGAGGGCGAGAGGAGGAGGAGGAGGAGGAGGAGGAGGAGGAGGAGGAGGAGGAGGAGGAGGAGGAGCAGGAGGAGGAGGAGGAGGAGGAGGAGGAGGAGGAGGAGGAGGGCAGGAGGAGGAGGAGGAGGAGGGAGGAGGAGGAGGAGGAGGAGGAGGAGGAGGAGGAGGAGGAGGAGGAGGATTTTTGCACCGAGCGCTCCAATGAGCTCAAAGGGGAGGGGGAGGAGGGGGGGGAGGGACTCCTCCGCTGCAGGCGGGGCGGGCCTTGGCCTGGTTGAAAGCCTTGGCCCGCGCGCTCGCGCCTGGCATGAGGCCCCTCTCCAGCTTGCTGAGATTCTCGGCCCCCTTCTTAGAGAGGGGTCCACAGGGCTGGGCCAGCGACATGATCGATCGGTCCATACCGAGGCCCCCGCAGGTTGCACACGCCCAGCAATCGGCGTGCCCAAAAAAACGGGTGGCGTGGGACGGGTGGACAATCTGATTCCCAATCTGGAGCGGGGCGGACCTGGAGGAGGAGGGGGCAGCACCATAATCAATGGGGTTGCACGGGGTCGTGAGCCATTCCACAACCCCCTCCTTGGAGGGTTTCTGGTGGCACAACCTGCAACTAAACCGCGATTCCAAAAACTGAAGGCCGTTCTTTTGAGGGGAAATCTGGACCGCTTTCTCTAACTTGCTCAGGCCAGCTTTCCGAACTCCGCTGAGGGGCTTAGCCCTCTCTCTCTGACTGCGAATGTCGCGTGGGGCAGCAGCAATGAGAGTGGAAGCAAGACGGAGACGGACCTGCTCGGCGAGAGTGTCGAGAGCGATAACATTCTGGGTTGTGTCGGAATCGATCTGGCACATCCCAGCTCCCCAATCGGCGATCAGATCGGCCTTGATAGTCGCCAGACGAAACAGTTCGGGGAGACCACGTGCGCGGTATGTCCCCGCCCACATGGCTCTCAACCTTAATTAAATTGATCCCTCGGGCCCTGGTTTCGGCGACCTGGGACAGGACAGACCACAAATCAAGGTTCGACTTGGGCATGCCGCCCGCCAGAAGTTTGAACCAGCCTCGGACAACATAGGCCGAGTCACACAAAAAGGTCAAATCCTCCAAAACTTGCTGTACGCAGTCCAAGAGAGCCCAAAGCTCGGCTCTGTTAGGTGTCTGCCTGCGTCCAGCCAAGGGGGCGCTCCTACGACGCACGACCTCCGCTTCCTGAGACCTCGGGTTGAGCTCGACCCACGCCCAGGCACATCTCCGCAGCCTTGGGCCCTTAGCATTCGCACCCCCAGACCCGTCACCCGCGAAAAGACGTCCCACCACTTCAGCTGGGGGCTCGCTACCTCCGTGGGTCGCAACACCGCTAGCTTCAACGGGTGGGTAGGTCACATCGCGCAGCTCAACTGCGTCGGGAGGGTCGGGGATGGACACGAGGTTGGAAGGGATCATGCCTCGGAGCCAGAAACAAACATTTGAATTCTGATCGAGGGCAGTTTCGGCATCCTCAACCACGTCTTGCATACCTTGACACTCTGGAAGGTCAGCGTTGCACGGGCATTGCCAAACTCGATGGCGGAGGCTCTCGGGGGCCTCTCCACATCTAGGGCAAGTGGGGCCGAAATCTTGCACAACACAACACTCTGCAATGCGTTGCCTGGGCCACATACCTGCAGCAGCGGCACATTCAACTGCAGCTATGGTCTGGAACTCTTGGGCTTTATCAGCTGGGCAAGCTGTTGCCTTAAGCTGAACAAATCGACACCCTCCTCCATCCCGCTTCCCAAATGCTGGGTGGACGCGCCTGCCCACAGCTTGACCTCCACAGTCTTGTGGACGGCGGCCAGCAGGTCGGGGGGTTCGTAAGACGCGAGAAACGCACGGAGAGAAGAGAGGTCTTGGACGGGGGCCTCCCAGCGCTCGTCAACTGGGCCACGCCACTCGAAGAGCCCAGGAGTGTCCCATCCAAGCGCAAGAAGGGAGGTGATGATGGCAGACATGGGGCCTCGGATTCTGAACCACCTGCGATTGGCTGGGATGGTGGCGACACGGCAATACATCTTCCTCCAAGCATCTTGGAGGCGGCCGATCGGGGCACCGTCCATTCTCAAATAGCGGAACCACTCCACCAACATATCTATAACAGCGACAACCGCAGGGTCCCTGGATCCGAACCTGAGGGCCAAAACAGTCGTGAGACACCTGCCTTGCTTTTGCTCCCAGACGGCTCGGGCGGCGGGCTGCCGCAGCTTTTGCAGCCGACCTGGGGCCACCCCAAAAAGTTTGGATTCGTACTTGGCCTGCGGGACAGCACCCGTTTTAAAAAGCTTGCGGCGGATACGTTGCTTGAGAGATCGCAAGTTGGCAATGCGGTTGCCTCTCCGAACTCCTTTCCGCCACCTTTGGAGACCACGAGTGCGGCGACGATTAACATTGTGGCCTCTGTCGATGCCGAGATCGGGGGCACTACCTGAAATCTGCGCAGTGGTACCTCTTCGCGAACTCAGCTCCCGCTTCTTTGGCGATGAGCGGGGATGAGGCAATGACGCAAGATTTGCTGGAAAGAGACAAACGTAAGTTATCGAGACCGACTTTGGATTCTCGCACAAACTCGACTGTGCTGGACGTCACCTGCTGGGCTGTGCCTTCGGCCCTGCTGTTCACGCCATCCACCCACGTGCGTGCCTCGAGCCCTGGTTGAAACCGGGAGTTGGCCTCAAACATGAGGTCCATCAACACACAAACCGCCAAATGTTGGGCCGACCTGCACCCCGCGAGCAACGCCCACCACGGAAGGACGGCATCCGAGAAGGAACGCAAACTCCGCAGGAATCTGGGAGCAAGGTGCAACTGGATGCTAAGGGCGAGCACGACGCAAAGGTAATTATGCTTTGTACCGGGTTGTAGCACTAAGAAGGGGGTCTAGGCTGTCATAAAAACTACCAACGTCTGAAAGGGCAGGCGTGGTGGTCACTTGAAATTCGTAGGCGCTCTCGTCTAGCACAAGCCTGCGCAGGGCAGGTTGGGCGGCTGAGCTACCCCTGACGGCGTCATCAAACCTGGCTTTGCGGTGCCTATCGAGGGCCCACTGGTCAGTGCATTCACCACGCATCTGCTCCCACAGCCGTGCCACATACGCGAAGCTGGCTATGCTACGGTCGGCTCCAGAGTCTTTAGGCAGGATGGCAACCCAAGCCTGCAGCATTTGCCACGGCCACGCGATGGAAGCTTCCATCACGTGAAAAATATCCAGGAGCTCCGACCGAGCGGAAGGCGGCAGCCTTGAAATATCGCGAGCACTGGTATTGATACAGCCTCGTGACTTGCGCTCAGGAGTGTTCTGGAGGACGCGATCCAAACGGGAGGGGTCCAAAGGAGGAAGAGGAGGGGCCTCCAGAGCACTCTCGCGCACCTCTCGAAAGGTCTGTTCCAGCTGCCAACGACTGTCTTGCCTGGTCCACTTTGTAATCCAGGGCTTGGCGCGTGCGTTCATCAATTCCAGGGAGGTGTAAGTGGGCAAACCTCCTTCGCCGAGGGCCTCGCTCGTCTGGCGGGGCTTAGGCTTGGTTAATTTGCGAAGGCCTCCTAAACTACCAAGCTTTTCTGCCCAATCCGAGAAACCTTTTAACGCACGGTCAGTTACAATTCTGGAAGCACGATTAAAGTTCCTGTCAGCTGCCTCTGCCATGGGGAAAATCTGCTTGGCTGACAAGCGTGGGATCTCCTCGAGGGCGCGCCTCCATGAGGCAGCGGCGCCCTTGTCAAGGGGGGGCAGTTTTAATTCAGGAGCACGAGGAGCCAGGGATAAAATCTTAGCGCGCAGCTGGTCCAATGTCTTACCAGACCCTGATTTACTCGCAACTCTACCTAATAAGGATAAATGAGAGCTTAAAACCGCCCACCAGTTACAGTCAGTATGCGCGGACTGTAGTGGGGCGGACTTTCTGCTTATAGTTTTGACCTGAATAGGTTGTGCCACGCCGCGCCCCTTAAACGCAGGCTGGGCTCCTGGCGGGATAGCGCAAGCTTCGCAATAAAACAATCTCCATGCGAGAAGCCCAGGTACCGAACTTCACAGCAAGCTGTTCAGACGCCAACGGATCGGCAAGACACCCTAAACAGCCTCGGATCTCCGAAGGGGCTCATCGCTCGATCTCTCTCAGCACGCGCTTGTCGGGGTGGGTCTGCGCCCGTGCATCTCCTAGTGAACGGGTGTCAGGAGGAAGGGAAAGAGGCTCGGAGGACGGAGCGGGATCTTCTTCTAGCGGAGGCTGCTCCTGGGGTTCGGGCTCAGGGTCTTCAGGGGCCTGACCGACCTCAGGAAAACCGCGCTCAAATTCTGCCACAGGAGCTTCGCCCACCGCTGGCAAGGGGTCGAAGGGGGCCCCAGAATCTCCGAACCCTGGGGCTCCTTCGGCGCCTCGCCGGGGCTTTACAACGCAAGCTTCCTCGGGCGCAGGTTTGGGTTTCGACCTGCGATTCTTCAAACTTGACTTGCTCGATGGGCCAGGGGCGCGCTTGGGCAGGGGGGGGTGAGGGAAAGGCCTAGGCACCGCACAAGCGCGGTGCTCAGCGTCGGACGGGTTCAGGCCCAGCGTGATCTGCAGGCCTGCGTGCGCCTTCCACTCGCCATCCATGACTGACGGCGCGCCCCTCACGAAGGGGGCGAGGTCTTTGGCGCAGACGCCGAAGTCGTAGAGCCTTCCCTCCCCAGCAAAGCTCGTGATAGCCACATTATCAGGGAGGACTTGTACTGCGACCAGCTTCTCCATCCAAGTGTCGAGGTCGGTGGGCTCCACGTTCCTATCTCCAAATGCAATCCACGGGGCAGCCTGCGCCGATAAAAATCCTCCTTTTGTTCGCAACTTTCTCAAGTTTCTGCCTCGGGCTCCAATACCATGGTCTAGGTAGATTTGCACCGCCACGATCTGTTGCCAAGACGTTCTGATACTCATAGCAGAAAAATCGTGGAAGTCGACTGGGCCGTGTCCAAGCTCTTTCTTGCCGCCGTCGCTGGCGCCGTAACACTGGGAGACGTCCGAGGCAAGGTGAGCAAACTAACGAGCATTCAGACCACGTTTGACTCCCAACAATGTTCCACCTGCTTTCTTGATGTTGTCCCTGGGCATTGCTGGAGACAGCACTGGCCTCCATCCTGCTTTCGTAATGTCATTGCCCAGGTCGCCCATGTCTTCAGGTCCTCGATGATGTTCGCAGGGCCCAACGACATCGTAGCACTGCCAATCCTTCTTGGGGTAGTCCACGACCTTGGGGCCCCACTTGGTGATGTTGCGCATGTAGATCCTCAGCACCTTCTCCGTGCCAGCCTTGGACTCTGGGGAACCAGGAAGCACGTCAGGACAAGAACGAGCGGCCGCGGGTCTCCAGCCGATTCCCTTGCCCCAGAGCCCCCTGGCCCGCTCTGCGCCGTCGTCGGGGAAACCCCTCTAACGTGAGCGTAGCCAGGGGTCGTTGGGACAAGGGTTTCAGCCTTCGCAGACGCCTGCGGCCTAGGAGATGACACGGAAGTCGCGCATGTGGCCGTACACATTGAATTCTGAGTGGGCTCGGCCATGCCCACAGGCTCGATGTTCACGCAGCGAGCCCCTGCGCCCCCCTCATGATGTCGCCCAGGGGGGTGGGCTGCTGCTTGTCAAGCGGAGGCGGTGCCGCCGCCATTCCCAGCAGCGTCGCCCTTGCTCGTGCCCTTGCCAGCAGCGATCAGCTCCGCCTTGCGCGCGCTGATCATGTCCATCTCCTCCTGGGACGGCCCTAGCTGGGTACTCGAAGCCGCCGTCGCACTGCCAGTAGCTGCTGTCTCGGGCTCCTCGGCAGGGGCGCCTGCCGCAGAAGCTCCGTCGTTGCACTTCTTGCGCTTGTGGGAGAGCAGGCGTTGGCGCTGCTCCTTGATAGTCTCGGTTTCCTTCTGCACCTGCTGGGCCATGGGCTTGACATGCTCTGTCACGAGCTGCTTGATGAAGGCGCCCAGCTGGGTCTTTCTCTCACGCCATTGTTCGAGAAGTTCGCCAGCGCCTTCGTAGTCATCTTCTTGGCCTTCCAAGTCCAGCAAGTCACCTTCGCTGATAGAGATGTCTTCACCTTTCAGAAGCGCCTGGAGATCGATGCCCGTCGTCGCGACGGGTGGCGGGGCCTTGAGCGCTGGCGCCAGGCTGGCGCGCACTCGTTTCTCCTCCGCCTCGGCATCCGCGAGCTTGGCTGCCTGGTCCGCCAGGTAGTGCTCCGACTCGGTCCACTGCCGCTTGGCCTTCTCGACCCACTGCAGTGCTTCTTGATACTTCTTGTTGGCT
This sequence comes from Prorocentrum cordatum, assembly GCA_963575745.1. NCBI lineage: Eukaryota > Dinophyceae > Prorocentrales > Prorocentraceae > Prorocentrum > Prorocentrum cordatum. The sequence continues at coordinate 227,564 of CAUYUJ010016148.1, read as the reverse complement.
GCTCGTGCTGCTTCGGCGGTTTGCTTGAGACGTGTTTCTGGCAGGATGGGAGCAGGCTTGGGCGATGGCGCAACTTTACTCTTGAGCTCCTTCATAAGGTGTGGGTCGAGGCGGCGCGCGATCACGGCGCACCCTCCATGACCACATCATCGGGATCCAAGTCTTTGTTCTTCTTCACTGTCTTGCGACTCTTTTTCTTCCTTTTCCCTCCGCCTTGGACGAACTTGCCCCACTGGTCGTAGCCAATCGCATCTGCAGGTAGCGGGGGCGGCGGCATCGGCGGCCTCGTGGGCGGGGCCATGGCGAAGGGAGAGGTCACATGGTTGCCGAACATGTCGGGCTGCGGAAACATGGGCCGGACGGGCTGCGGCGGGAGCGGGGCAGGCGGCACAACGGGCGGTGAGGTCCATTGCCCCTGCGGTGGCTGCACCGCCTTGGGGCTTGGTTGGAGTCCGCACCCGCACTGGAAACATGACTGCTTCGATCGCCAGTTCCTCTGGTATCCGCATTGCCGACATGGTACATACTGGGTTTTCGTCATGGGGTCGCGAACCCCTGGCCACTACTCTGGAGCGAGCAAACCGAACAATCACACACGCCTCAATCTCTCGAGCGAAGTTGGAAGTTCAGGAACAGGCCCCTTGAGCCAAAATGGCTACGGGAGGAGGAGGAGGAGGAGGAGGAGGAGGAGGAGGGGGCAGGAGGAGTAGGAGGAGGAGATGAGGAGGAGGAGGAGGCGGAGGAGGAGGGGAGGAGGAGGAGGAGGCGGAGGAGGAGGAAGGGGAGGAGGAGGGAAGGGGAGAAGGAGGGGGCGGAGGAGTGGGAGGAGGCGCGAGGAGGAGGACGAGAGACGGAGGAGGAGGAGGAGGAGGGAGGAGGACGGAGGAAAGGGTGGATAGGAGGGGGGGTGGGGAGGGTGCGGGCTCGACCGGCAGACCGAGGCGGCAGCTCCCGACCGAGGTTGCCACCCTCGCTCCTCTCTTCCTCGGCCCCTCCTCCTCCTCCTCCTCCTCTACCTCTCTTCACTCCCTTCCCTCCCTCCTCCTCCTCCTCATCCTCTTCCCTCCTCCTCTTCCTCTTTCTCCTCTTCCTCCTCCTCCTCCTCCTCCTCCTCTTCCTCTTTCTCCTCTTCCTCCTCCTCCTCCTCTATCCAGCTCCTCCTCCCCCCCCGGATCAGGATCAGGATCACAGCCCCGAAAGAACCTCTCGTCTCGGCCAGCTGCGAGCAGGAAGCCAGGCTCGGAAAAGGGCCAAGGCTCGGCGCAGGGGTGCCCCCCAGGGCCTGCGCCGAAGGCCAGCGTCCTGCGCCCCAGAAGCCGCCGCGGGAACGCAGTACCCGGGGGGCCCAGCAGGTCGAGAGGATGGAGAAGGGAAGAGGCTTTCTTCTTCGTCGTCGTCGTCTATTTCGTCGTCGTCATCGTCTTTTTCGTCTTTTTCGTCTTTTTCGTCGTCGTCGTCGTCGTCGTCGTCGTCGTCGTCGTCGTCGTCGTCGTCGTCGTCGTCGTCGTCGTCGTCGTCGTCGTCGTCGTCGTCTTTTTCGTCGTCGTCGTCCTCCTCCTCCTCCTCCTCGTCCTCCCCTTCCGCCTCCTCCTGAGCTCCACGCTCCAGGCCCCCAGATCCCCAGGGGGGCAGCATACTCGCCGCTGCGGGGAGAGGGAGAAGCGGCGAGCAAGCCAAAGCCCCTGCCCAACCCATCGCCCTGTGTGCGATAGAAGGAAGGAGGCGGGGGACGAAGAAGAAGGAGAAGGAGAAGAAGGAGGAGAAGAAGGAGAAGGAAGCAGGGGGAGGAAGAAGGAGAACAAGGAGGAGGGAGGAGGAGGAGGAAGCAAGGGGAGGAAGAAGGAGAACAAGGAGGAGGGAGGAGGAGGAGAAGGAAGAGGAGGAGGACGAGGAAGGAGACTCGGCGGCGAACCCAGGGGGAAGTGAGAAGGGGCGGGCCTCCTCAGAATGCTCGGACGTCCCACGGCCTTCTGGGAAGCTTCCCGTGCCTTCCTCGACGACACGGAA
>CAUYUJ010016148.1:193017-225457 GCA_963575745.1 Prorocentrum cordatum | reverse complement strand
GCCCGAGCCGTCACAGGCCCAGGTCGGGCCTTGCAGCGTCAAGTTCTGGGGCGGCACATTGCTGCTGAGATCCACTGGCACGCCCGCCACGGTTCGGCTTCCTTTTGACCCTCGGGGGCGATGGGCCAACAGTGGTGGGATTGTGGGGGAGGATGGGCTCGAGCTTCCGGTGGCAAAAGGAAAGGTGAGAAAACCCGTGGGGAACATGTGCACGCCATGCGAGATCTCACCTCGACCGCCATCCGCCCCCGCAGGGCCCCTGGAAAACCAGAAGAAGGCCTCCTTCCCGACAGCCCAGCAGTACAGGCCAGCGCTGAGCCTGTGCACTGTGTGGGTGCAAGCGCAACGGTCCAAATTATGACGTTTATATGCGGTGTCGTCAAGCGCGGACCGAAACACCCGCGGCGGACGTGGACAAGGTGCTTGATCCTGGTGTGCGTCGTAGGCGTTCTCGTGGTCCTCTGGCACTGCGTGACCCGTCTGCAGGACCCCCAGTCAAGGCGAGCGACTTGCCTGAGCTCACCGACGGCTGTGACCCACGCAGTCCCCTCGACCAATCCGCCGCCAAGGCAGGTGGCGACTCGACTCCCTCGGGCGCGGCCAAACCGACCCATACCAAACCATGCCCTTTTTTCAAAGAAGGCGGAAGTGCGCAAACACAGGGAGCGAATGAGATCCTTCCTGAGAGCGTCGCTCTCGCAAGACCGGGTCGCGGTCCCAGGGGCATGCGGAGAGACAACTAAATCGAGACGTTTTGGAAACCATTGCACCAGTCAAGCGCTTCGGGGACGAACGTAAACGAAAGCACCAGCGCGGGCAAAAGTCGCGACGACGGGCCGGCAGAAAGAACGACGCAAGATAAGGAGCACGGCCCAAGGACAGTCATCGGGGAACGTCGACGGCGCATGAAATCCACGCGCTGCCTTCGAATGGCGTGACCAACGGCGGCCGACCAGAGCGACGCGTCTGCGCTGGCACGGGCGTTTATCATTCAAAATATCATGCCTCGGCCCTGCGCTGCGTAGCGCAACTCTTTCTTAATGCGAATCAGAGCTCCAAGGTGCGCACATGATGTCGGTGAGCCGAAACGCGCGCTGAACCTGGGCGGCTAGGAAATAATCGCAACCACCCCCAAAACGAACATATCCCAACGAAGCAGTCGCATGCTTTGCGCGCGGTGAAGTACGACCGCCAGGGTTTGAACAGTCTTACAACATACCTGGCAAACCTTGAACGATTTCTCAAAAGTGATCGGCACACTCACGACACCAGAATTACAAATAAATCGTTTCGCTACTTCGGGAATTTGACAAAGGAACACCACGCCTTTTGTATATGGACGAGCAAGTGAAACGTCACCCACCCTGACGTACGCATACGCGTGCAGGGATGGCGAATCGAGCCAATGATGGCCCAAAGAGACGGTCCTCCTGTGGAGGGGTTTTGACAGCGCGCGCCCGCTACATATCAGGAGCCTCGAAAGTGCACAAACAGACATATCATAGGATCCACACTTGGCTCTATCACAGAGCGCCCATGTCTGCGTTGGCAAGTATGGCTCCGGTGCCGAGCCAGGCGCATGAGTGCGCACGTGCTGCACGACCAGGCTCACGCTCCCCATGAAAGACTGCGGACGTTTCAAGGCATTGGCCACGCATCCCCACAGACGCAACACAGTACGTTGCACATATTGAGGCAATGAGTTGCAAATACTGGGAACCAATAGTATGCCTGGGTGCAACGTGTCAGCACATGCCGCACAAACCACACGTGCAACCCCCATCCCTCCATTTCCGCCTGATATCCCGTCCACATATTTTATATATCCTTCCCTCCCCTGCCGCGCCCGTTCGCCCCCCCCCCTCCCCACCCTCTCTCAACTTCCCCCTCCTCCGCCCCCCTCCCCCTCGACCCGTGGCCCAGCTCGCCCTCGCGGCGGAGTGCATTGCGCAGCGCGTCGCCAGGCGAGGGAACTAAGGGAGGGAGGGGGGAGGGGGGAGGGAGGGGTGAGGGGAGAGAAGGGGGGGAAGGGAGACAGGGCGAAAGACGCACACAGGGAGGGGGGCGCGGGAGGGGAGCCAGAGGAGGTAGGAGAGATACGGGGGGGGCGGGGGAGGGAAGGAATGCCGGAGGCAGGGAAGGAGCGGAAGAAACGAGGGCAAGGGCGATGCGGGCGAGGGGAGCTAATGCGAGGGGGGAGGGATGGGAGGGAATGGGGCACTAGGGAGGGAGGGGGCGAGGAAAAGCGAGGAAAGCGGGGGGAGGAAAAGAGGGCAAGGAGGAGAGACAGAGAAGGTGGGGATGTTGTGAGGACAGCGGAGAAGTGGACAGAATGGAAAGAGGGAGATGGCGAGAGGCCAAAGTGAAGAGCAAGGGGAGAGTGGCGAGGGGGCGGCGAGGGAGGGAGAGACACGAAGGAGTAAGGAAGGAGGAGAGGATGGCGGCGGAGTAACGGGGAGAAGATCGGGAAAGACCAGCCGGCCTGGACTCCCGCGGCACCAGCGACAAAACCTTGCCCTCCGCCCCCCAGCGAGGCCCAAACTGCACTCGCGCGGCTTGCGGGGGCCGCGCGACTGTCTTTTGGGGCTCGCCCGGGGCGGATCCCCGAATGAAAATTTCGAAAATGTGGACCCGGAGCTCGTCGCGGTAGGGCATCATTTGGGCGCGCCCCAAACCGGAGGCTTCCGTGACGACCCCCCCCGGGACCCCCGCCCGTCTGTCTTGTTTCCCGACTTGTGCCTAAACCGGAGGCTTCCGTGACGAGCTCGGGGGGGCCCCGGGCGCAACCTAAACCGGAGGCTTCCGTGACGAGGGGGCGCCCAAACCGGAGGCTACCGTGACGACCCCCCCCCCCCGGAGGTTTCCTGGTCGGGGGCCCTCGGGGGGGCCCTCTCGGGGCCCTCCAGGCCATCCAATGCAATCTCGGAGGGCCTCAAGAGGGCTCCAAGAGAGCCTCAGGAGGGCCTCAAAATTTCAAATATATTGACAAACTTTGAAGCTCTCTTGGAACCGTCTTGAGCCCGCTCGAAGCCCTCCGGATCGCACTGGAAGGCCCTGGAGGGCCCGGGCAATGCTCCAAGAGGGCCCCTAGAGGGCCTCAAGACGGCCCTCAGCGAGCCCCACGAGGGCCCCAAGGGGGCCCAAGAGATACCCAAGAGGGCCTCTTGTGCACGACCACTTGCGTATATGAACACTGCTGTCCATGACCACTCTCGTATTCAACTGCTATTGTATATCACCCCTCCCTCCTGGCTCATCCATTCGCCCTCATCGCTCCTCCTGATGATCAGGGCAAGTCGCCTGGTGATTTTTTGGACGGGCTGGCGGGGATGCGCGGGGCGCCAGCAATTTCTGGAAGCCTGCCTGAGGGCTCAAGGGAGCCCCAAGTGGGCCCCGTGAGGCCCACAAGAGGACCTCGGGAGAGCCCCGCCTGGACCCCAAGAAAATCCAAAGTTAGGACGCGCGCTGCATCCTGATTCAGGAATGTCTCGGGGTCCACTTGATGCCCCGTGGGGGCATTCTGCGGGACTTCCTGAAACCCGCCCGAAGCCGGAGGGAGCCCGTGTTGCCGAGAACTCGCTAATACGGCTCTAATAAAATCTAGTTACCCCCCAAGAGGGCCCAAATCCAATATTCAAAATGCTTTTTGGCTCTGGGCCATCTGGGGATCCATCCGGGGTCCTCCTGGAGCCCCCCTGGGGGTCTCCCCAAGGCCCACCCACAGCCCCCTCGAACCCATTGAGGGCCCCAAAGAACGCCCCAGAGGGCACCCATCAGAAGGGGTCAAAATACATGTATGTTTGGAGGGCCCGCATCAGGATGCATGGTGCAACGTGAGTTTGGGCCGTTGCGCGGGCCACGCCGGTGCCCTCTTGGAGCCGTCTCGGGCCGCGCTGGGGCTGTCCTGAAGCCCCGAGGATGCCCCGAGAGAACCCCGAGAGAGTCCCAAGGAGGCTCCTGCAAGCGACATTTGCATGCACACTTTTACGTCGCATTGTTTCCGCGTGCTCCCTTGAAGCAAGAGGGTTAGGTTTTCCTCGATGTGGCATGCATTGCCGTTTGCCCCACGGCGCGGCGTCGTGCTCAACAACAACGTCCCCCGCCATGCCATTGCGGTTGCATGATGCACCGTGCGCCTTGACCTGGGGCCCACTGGGGGTCGGCTTGGAGCCCTCTCGGAGCTCTTTTGGGGGCCTCAGAAGACCTTTTTTCGGAGCCTCGTTGCGGCTTCGGGGGGGGGGGGGGCCTCGCCCAGCTCGCTCGAGGGAAACCGCGAGCTCCGGAGTCCGACCGCCAGCATCAATCGTCTGGCAACCCCCGCATATCCTACCATTCTCGGTAACCTAGGAAAGCGGGGCCCCGGGCGTCAGCCGAAATCGACGGCGAGTTGTTGTCAAATCCCTGCAATTTCCGCGAGGGGCCACTGTCGAGCATTGATTCTGAGACAAACACACAACGCACGCGAGTGGTTAAGATGATCGAGTCAACAGTAGCACCGAAAAGTGTCAGCGGGCAATCATATGTTTCCTCTAGTTGCGAAGCCGCTCGCGCCCCAAGATGCAGATGCGATAGTGCCGCATCTGAAAACATTGTAGACGCACGCGCAAGAACGGCAGCGATGCTCCCATTGTTCCTTCGCCAACTCCGCCAAACAAGCACGCATTCCGACTCGATCGAGGAAGCTGCGCGGCGCACTTGCTGCACTTCATGACTTCTGTTTGCGAATTCCTTTGGGGCGGCGCCGGTCGTGCCCCGAGAGCGCTTCGCGCGTGGGCAATCCATTTTGCTCGAGTCTGCAGCCAACGCACGCGCGGACCGCATTGACCTCGAAAACGCAAAACTCGTTACGCAAGGGCATGGTTTGCTAGGGGTCGCTTTGGCCGCCCCTGACTCCCGTGCATCAAAATACCAGAAGCAGTTCGGCATTATTCTCAAGGCGCACAGCCGAGGAACCCTTGCTGCCCAGGATGTCCAAATAGCACGCACGACCCCAGCAACTCGGACAGGCTCCTGGGGCAGAAGTCGAGAACCGGGAGATGCACGCGGAATGGCGCAGTAAGCGGAAAGCAGCGGTGCAGGATACGCAAGGGAGATCGCAGGAGGCAGACAGTGAGCATCATACATTGTGCGCCAGTTCGCCAGGACTCCTGATACAGCCGCTCCTGCACCGCAGAAAGTTAACATCCATGGCGTGTTCGACGGCTCTCGGGATCTGGCCTCCCTCATCTCAGCGGCGTGGGCACCGCCTCCATTGTGGGCGACCGCGAGTAGGAGGTACAGCCACAAGTCCCAGGAGCGCAAGGTTGACCTGCAGGCCGAGATCCAGCAGATTTCGAAGGGCATGTTCGGAGGGGCGTCGCGCAGATGGAAACCCCCAGAAACTCACAGCGCGCACCCCCCCCGACCCTGCGACAGCGCAGCGAGAAGCGCGAGGGCAACACTGTCGAGATTTCGGCACCAGAACCAGCGCCTGCTCAGCCGCGGGCTCCACCAGCTGCGGCGGCTGATGCAGATGCGGCACCGCCCGCTGGAAAGCCCAAGGTCTGTCTCTTTCGAGCGCGGGGCCAAGGGGGTGAGAGGACTGACAGTGCCCCCGCGGCCGCGAATGCATCGTCAACTGTTACCCGCGCGCGTCATTGCAGAAGGCGGCGCGCCTCTCGCCCCCCCACCCCCCCACACGCACACACGCACACACACGCACACACACACGCACGCACACGCGCACGCACGCACGCACACGCACACACACACACACGCACACACACACGCACACACACGCACACACACGCACACACACGCACACGCACACGCACACGCACACGCACACGCACACGCACGCGCACACGCACACGCACACGCACACGCACACACGCACACACACGCACACGCACACGCACACGCACACGCACACGCACACGCACACGCACACGCACACGCACACGCACACGCACACGCACACGCACACGCACACGCACACGCACACGCACACGCACACGCACACGCACACGGACACGCACACGCACACGCACACGCACACGCACACGCACACGCACACGCACAACGCACAACGCACAACGCACAACGCACAACGCACAACGCACAACGCACAACGCACAACGCACAACGCACAACGCACAACGCACAACGCACAACGCACAACGCACAACGCACACCGCCACACGCACACGCACACGCACACAACACACCCACACACACACACACACACACACACACACCACACACACACACGCACGCACGCACGCACGCAAGCACGCACGCACGCACGCCGCCCGCACGCACGCACGCACGCACACACACGCACACACAACACACACACGCACGCACACACACACACACACCCACCACCACTGCCACCCCGCCCGGTCCCCCGCCCCGAAAATCGCGTTGCCGTGGGGGGGGGGGGGGGGGGGGGAGTTCTTGATGAGTTGTCGGGCCCAGGGCGCCCAGAGCGGCGCCCTCGCCTCCCAGGGGGCCTCAGCCCGACCAGGGGCCTTTCTTCCCAGCGCCTCCAAGTAAGTTCACGCCTCGCGCGTCTGGCCAGAGTCGCGTCGGGCCCGCCCCCCACCTGTCCCCGAGGCCCCGTCTCGCAAGGCTCAGCTGGCCCAGCGGAGAAACCCGTCGACCTTCAAGTCTCGGCAGACCGCGCCCCCCCCTCCGGAGCTGCTCCGTCCTCCCTTGTCGCGCTAGCAGTTAACAGCAATGCTTGGCGATCGTCGAAGGCCTGGCTGCCGCGCGCCGGGGCGAACGTCACCCCGCTGCAAGGAAGCCGCTCTCGAGCGGGGGGCGAAAGTGAATCTGCCGCGTCCATGTGTCAGGCGCATGGGTGGGAAGCCCTTCATCGCCCCGGCTTCGCCCAACTCCTCTGGGGGCACTCTGGAGGAGACGGAGTGCTAGCCAAATTCCCCCTCGGGCTTAGACCCCCCCACCCCTCCCCCCCGTGGAGGCCGCGCCCCGTTCCCGCCTGGGCGCATCGTGCTATCTTCGCCACTCGCAATGCTTGTCAGATAGCAACCTCTCCTGGCCTTCGCGCGCGGCCGCGGATTTCGACGCGCGGGCGGGGCCCTGCATCATGGGCGGAGATTTCAACTTTGCCCTGCAGCAGCTCGCCAACGCCGCGCTAGCCAGCGGAGTGCGAAGTCGCGCGGTGCATCCAAACGTTACGGCTGGAACCTACCCCGCCGCGGGACGGATGGCATCGCTGGACTGCGTTCTTGCCCTGGCGGGGTTTGTCCAAGTTTCGCAAAGTGTTTCTGTCGCGCGCGCGTCTGGCATCGCGCCCGCCCGCGCGCGCGCTCAACTTGCGCGCCCTCGATTCGCTCGACATCGAGGCTCAACGTTCCGCCGCCCGCCGCCCTTGGCCGCCGAGCCAATCGTCTGGCCCGTCCAGGAACTGCCCCGTCGGGACGGGGTGTCTCAGGCCGCGCGGGGCCTCGGGGAAGCTGCCCGAACGGGGGGCGGGCATCAGGCGCTAGAGGAGCAATGATGAGCTATGGGCCAATCCGCAGGAGAAGGATCTCATCTCCTCTGCGGGATCCTTTTCCTGGCGCGAGGGGCATGGCTCCTCAGTTGCAATGGGCGCCCATCCTGAAACGAGATCGTCGGCGCCCCGCTCGACAGTCCACCGCCTTGTCTTGACATGGTTAATCTTAGCGTTTAGGCACTTTCTCATGTTGGCCCCCCCCGCGCCACGCTGCCCCGGGAGGCCCTGCGCCCCCCGCCAAACTGCTTGACTGAACGCCTTCGGCACTGTGACCGGTGGCGCGAGCCGGCGCCCGCCCATCTGAACGGCGCGCATATTCCCGGCAGCGCCGACGAATGAATAGAGGCTCGATTCGGCTCTCAGCTGAAACGACCGCGCCGCAGCAAGAACGCGGCGGCTCGGAGCCATGGCCGCCCCGTCGCTTCAATGTGAGGGCCGGCCAGGCCCGCGCAGTTATCGGGCTATTTGCCCCCGTGGACCCCGACGGCAACCCCGAGCGATTATGGAACTGTTGTTGCTGACCCTCGCACCCAAGTTCGCCGACTTCTGGGGCGCGGAAAACTGGGCCCGCCAAGCCGTGGCGCGCGCCCCCGGCCAAGTCGCTCGAACACAGGCCGACCCTCCGCATGCGCGCGCCCGAGGACCCCCGAGGTGTCAGTGGGCAGCTCTCGGGGGCGCACAGCTACCTCAGTGGATGGATCTCACGTGCGCCACTTTGCTCAGATGTCCCGCGATTCGCCGTGTGCACTGCCCTCCATCTGTGCCGCCGCGGCAGATTCAAGCCGTGGCCCAGTCCCGCCCAGTCCGGCGCTGCGCCGCTTTTCCTCCGGGCCAACGCCGCGGGCGGATGCCGCCCGATAGGCGCACGCGGCTGGACTTATCGGTCGGGGGGGGGGTCGAGGGGGAAGTGCGCCGCCGCGCGGGGGGGGCGCCGCCGTCGCCCGTGCATTGCAGCGGCCAAAGTGCTCCTCCAGCACGGGCGCCGCGCGGCGCCGGCCCCAAAGTTCGGCGGGGAAAGAGCTCGGCCGCGCCTGAGCGCCTTGGGCGCTGCATATGCAGAATTCGGCTTCTCATCCTGCCACGTGGGACACCGCGATCGTCTTTTCGCAGAGCTGCTCAGGTCTCGGGCCTAGGGGGGGCCAAGCGCTGGCCCCGATGATGCAAATTATGGATTCATCGCAGGTGGCTCGGTCGCTACCTCTGTGGTTCGGGGGTGCACCGCTGGTGCCCTGGATTAGCTATCGCGTCTCTTTGGACATCGTCATTGACGCGCGCGGTCTCAGCACGTCAGGAGCCGCCTGGCAGGCCGCGCGTGATCCAACGGCTGGTGCTGAAGCGATGGAGAATGTCATTGTGCGCGACCTCGGCTGCGCGATCTCCGAGGGCCCTGATCGCGTCCGGCGACCAGGTGGCGCTTCTCTTTACGAAGCGCATAAGGTCTCTGGCTGAAAGCCAGGTCGTCTCTCTTGCAGCAAGCCTCCAGCAGGGCCTGGGTTTTTGCCTTGGTTTCAAGCTTCGCTCCCACGTGCTCAGGATGATAAACGAGCGGGTGCGCAAGTTACTGCAGACTGCAGGTCAGCGCGCGCGGGCTATTCATCGCGCGACCACCCCCGGGCGACTGCTATGGTGCTGAGGTTGACTGCTCGGAGGCTACACGTCGGAGTTGGCCTGAAAAGCGCGTGGCGGACGTCTGCGTTCGAAGTTTGGGTCGAGGCCCCTCGCCCCCGCCCGCAGTTGGGATCGGGGCTGGTACATATATGGGGCAGCGGCCCCAAGTCTTCGGCATGCGACAGGGATCTGGGCGCTGAGAGTTCGGAGCTACCAACGCATCTCTTTCCAGGGCAGAATCGAGGGAAGCCTGGGGGGCATTTTGAAAGACGGCCCTTGGCGCGCCTTCTGGACGCAAATATCGGGGCCTTTTTCGGCGCCCAATCTCAGCATGCAACACGTCGGCTGGGGCATGCCAGCCTTGGCCGTGGTGGCGGGCCAGCGCGGTGTCAAGCGCGCGCTGGCCCTCGCGTCTCCCGCGCTTCCGAAACGGCTTCTTCGCCGTGCTGTTCTACTCGCGCATGGAAGCTTATCTGCGGCGAAGATCCCGCCCCGCCTCGTTCGGCATGCCCGTGCTTGCCGCGGCCAAATGCGTTCCATGCTGCAAAAGCAAGAATTCAGGCCATACCAAGAGGGACGCATTCGACCTGCATGGCGCGACGTAGCGTGGGCCAGGACGAGGGCACGTGTGACAGGATGACAGCTAACAGGTTGCGTCTGTTCTCTGTGCGGGGCAGCTGGCGACGCGATGTTGCTCCGTTTCTGGTTCTGTTCCGCGGCGCACCAGGAATGTCCAGGATACCTTCGTACAAACATTATTGTGAAGCCACCAGGGGGCCGCACGTGGCGACCGAGTCCGAGTGAACACCTGATCACGTGCTCTGCCCCAAAGGAGTAAATGAATATCCTGCTGGTGCGTTCCCCTGGCCAATTGCCGATGTACCTCACAATTGTGCGCGCATGGAAGTGCAGGAAGACCCCCAATGTGACCGCACAGTCCAAGGGGCAAACGTATCCGTCGACGGTTCGTGCACTAGAGAAATCCCCCAGAGCTCTCCAGGGCGGGGTGGTCGGTGACCCTTCTAGACGATGAGGGACATTCATCTCGCCGCAGTCTTGGGGCCCCTTCTGAGCCGCGTTCCTCAGGCGTCCCAGGCCGCTGAGTTTGCGGCCAACTGCTCGGCGGCTAAATGCCCAGTTGATGTGTCCCTGATATACTCTGACTGTTTGAACGTTGCCCGTTAGGCCCAGGAACCAGGAACCAGGTCGTCCTACCATCGCCCGCGCGCTGGGCTCTTGCTCCAAACGCTGTCAGGCGCGAGGCGAACGCCTCAAAGTGACAATATTTCAAAGCAGCAGCTTGCAGCCAGGCTTTCATGCAAACTGGCTGCGGAGATCACGCCAAACTTGCGAGGCGGGGATTTATCCATATCCACCGCCTGGGAACCGTCGTCCTGGTGCCCCAGCGGGCGGTGGATATGGATATATGTCGGCCCCCGGGGGCCCGACTATGTCCATATCCACCGCCTGCCGAGGCTCCGAAGACTGACCCTCCAGGCGGTGGATATGGATAAATTCCCGCCTCGGAAATCTTCCCCGAGCTTGATTGGACTGGCTCCCGATGGCTGAAGCCACTGCCCGCCTCCAAGAAGCCACCTGGTCCGAGGCAGGATTGGCACCGGGAGGGGCGTTGTTGGCTCTGCTCGGGATGCTGAGAAAAAGGCCTCGCGTAGCGTCTCGTGCCCTTTTCGGTGGCACGCGCCGGGCGCCCCCGAGATCGAGCGCCGCACTTGATCCCGGCGCGTGGCTCGAAAGAGGGCCGAGGAAGTCTGCTCTGCTGCCGCCAGCCCGTGTGCAGGGTGGGTGCGGCGCTGTACCCTCAAGAGGCGACCCCACCAGAGTCGTCCCCGATCCATGCCCCGGGTCCCCCCTCGTCCTCGGAGCCTCTTCCTCCCCCCCGCGGAGGAGGAGGAGGTGGAGGAGGCACCTGATGCGAACGCCTCCGTCGTGTGGCCGCCGCCCTGCGGCGAGAGCAAGCGGCCACTGGAGAGGACCCTCCGAGCCGCCCTGGTAGGAAGGCGCAGGCTGATGGAGGGAATGTTCAGGCAGCGCGCTTCTGAGATCGGCGGCTGCGGCTGATCTCGAGTGTCTACTACCTCCCACGGCCGAGGGGGTGGTGGTTCCTGGTTCCGGTTCTGAGAGATCGGCTCACTTCTTTCTTCAGCATGTGTTAGTCAGTCCCCCTGCCCCAGTGGTTGTAACGGTCTGCCTGGCTTTGCAACCCCCCTCCGCGGCCACCTTGGCTCCTTCGTGCCTGGGTCTGCCGTGGGAAGGGTGCCCCATGTGGTGAGTGGTGGTTTCTGCACCACCGGGCGGGTTTTCAAGCGCTGGCGGATGGGGGACGATCCATTCTTCGTCCCGCCGCCCGTTCTTGTGCTGCTCGCGCGTGAGCGGCAGTCTCCCAGCTGCCAGCCCCTCTGTCCAGTTTGACGGCTGCTCGGCCGCTGGTGGAGCATTGCATGGGCATCCCACCAGCTCACTTTGCTGCCATGAAACCGCCGGACGTTCCAGTCACTGCTGATGTGTTGGCACGTTCGTGCGTCATCTGGCATGGTCGAATGCAGTGAACAAGTCCTCCTCCTCCCCTTCCTCTTGCAGTTCCTCCTCCCCCCGCTTTGCTCCTCCTTCCCCTCCTCCTCCTCCTCCTCCTCTCCCCTCCTCCTCCTCCCTCCTCTCCTCCTCCTCCTCCTCCTCCTCCTCCTCCTCCTCTCCTCCTCCTCCCTCCTCCTCCTCCCCTCCTCCTCTCCTCCTCCTCCCTCCTCCTCCTCCTCCTCCTCCTCCTCCCTCCTCCTCCTCCTCCTCCTCCTCCTCTCCTCCTCCTCCTCCTCCCTCCTCCTCTCCTCCTCCTCCTCTCCTCCTCTCTCCTCCTCCTCCTCCTCCTCCTCCTCCTCCTCTCCTCCTCCTCCTCCTCCTCTCCTCCCCTCCTCCTCCTCCTCCTCTCCTCCTCCTCCTCCCTCCTCTCCTCCTCTCCTCCTCCGGCTCCTACGACCCCCCCCTTTACCGCGGGAGAGCCCGCGAAAACCTCCAGGAAACTGCCGACGTCGACCCCTCCCCCCTGCGTGCCGCGCCGCCGCGCCCCCCGTCCCCCCCCGAGAAGAAGGTCTACGCCGCCGGAGTGGACCTTGCATCGGTCGCACCTGCGACCACCCTCTCCCAAACTGGACCTCTTCACTGGCGGAATCGTGCTTTCACTGGCTGGCCAAGGAAACGCGCTGGCCGGAGTAAAATCCACTTGGCCCGCGTACAGCCTGATAACCTCTGCCCCCCCCGACGTCGTCGTCCTCGTCCTCGTCGTCGTCGTCGTCGTCGGCGGCGGCGGCGGCGACGTCGTCGTCTTCGTCGTACTCGACCTCGTCATCCTCCTCGTCGTCGTCGTCGTCGTCCTCGTCGTCTTCGTCGTCGTGCAGGCGGGGCGCCAGGAGGCCGAAGCCGCGGCCCATGAAGCCGCCAGCCGGGGCGCCGCTGGCCGCGCTGCGGTCGCGCGGGCGACGGCGACGACGTCGACGTCGTCGTCGTCGGCGACGTCACTGGACGCCGTCAGCGATGACAACGTCGTCAGCGATACCGACGTCGACGATGACGACGTCGTCAGCGACGACGGCGACCGCAGAGATGACGACGTCAGCGATGACGACGTCAGCAAAGATGTCCTCCTTCGCCTCTTGCCCCTCCCTCGGTTATCTCCGCGCTCTTCGTTCTCCCCCTTCCTCCGCTTCCTCCTCCTCCTCCTCCTCTTCCTCCTCCTCCGTCTGCTCCTCCTCGCCGACGAGCATCGTATTCCTCCTTCTCCTTCTCCTTCTCCCTAACCCCCCTCCCAGTACCCCTTTCCCTCAGCCTCCTCGTTCCTCGTGCCCTCCGCCCGATCTCTTCCCCCCCCAATGTCAGCAATCACAGGCTCTCCTCCTCCCCCTCGCACCTCAACTGTTCCTCCGCGGCCTCGTCCACCTCCTCGTCAGCCCCCACTCCTCGGCCTGGTCCCCCCTCCTGATCTTCGACCGTGGCACCGTGGGAAGTTCCACTGCCGCTCGCTGCCCCTCTGATGTCCCCCTCCTGCTGTGCCCAGGCACGCGGCCCTGGCGGCAGACTCTGGGAGCCTTCTGCACGCCACAGCTCACACGTCTCAGCGGGACGCAACTTTGCACGGCCGGACCTCGGACAGAAAAACACTCTTCGATGACATGAGGCCATGCGCCGGCCAAAGCACACAGACCGTTGAACATCCAAGGGGCTCCAGGGCCCGTCTTCCTCCTCCTTTCCCTCCTGCAACGGTGCCTGAACGCACACTTGCCCAGCTCCAGTCCGTGCCCCGCATGGCGTCCGAACCCTGTTCGATCGGACCCTCTCTATGCGCGTCTCCCTCGGAACCCCTTTTCCCTTCATGGCGAAGCAGCGGGCCTAGATCAAAGTGAAGGGAGCGAACGGTCATTCGCTGTCTCATGGAGCGTGGCCGAAGTGGAGTTCCGCGGCGCGGATTATGCTTGCTGCTGCTGCTGTTGAATGTTCAACCCTAAAGAATAACTGTTGTTGATCACCTCCCCGTGCCCATGCTCCTCCCAGGATCGCACATTGTGTGTACAAAGGAAGATCTTGCGGCTCAGATTGGGCCCCTGACCCCCAAAACTACAGCAAAAACGGTTCCCGCCTGATAATTCCGCACAATTTCTGCCAAAATCGCGCTCTCGCGCGGGACTTCTCAGACTGTCTACAGAAATTGCGTTCCCGCGTGGACTCGGGAATCGCGCTATCGCTCGAAACTTCCTTGCGATTCATGTTGGATTGACGCTTCACCGACCCGCCCGCTCGACTGCCCGCCCGACCTGCCCGTTAGGGCCCGCCCGCCCGACCCGACCGTCTGGTTCTGCTGCTTCTGCTCCTGCTCCTAATCCTCCTGCAGATCTCTCTCGTGCTCCATCCTTCTCCCTCCTCCTTGTCTCTTTCCTCCATGTCCTGCCCCAGTTGTATATGGCCTGCGCCAACTACACGCGGCAGGTAGGGAAGATATACCCCCGTAAGGTTGGCACGATCGAAGACGAAGAGGGTATCGAGGGCTTGGGATTTAAATGTTGGACGGCACGCGAGAAATTAAGGGCGAACCATGTTAGATTGATTGCTGTTGTTGGTGAGCTCACACTCCTGAATGGCAACTCTTGTTGATCCCCCCCCTTCCGGTGGCCACTCGGCTTTTTCATGTGAGGCACCCCTCCCAGGACTCGCACCCTGTTTTCGATCACAGAGCGTTTGGTGGCACCAAACTATGTTGTTGGCCCCGGTTTACAACAACAGCGGCTCCGGCCTGATACCTCCTCGCAGTGCATTGAGAACCCGCGCTCTCGCGCGGGACTTTCTGTCAATGTATGCAGGAATCGCGCTCCCGCGTGGGACTTCCTCGCAAAGCATAAAGACGCCACGCAATCGAATCTCAGGAATCGCGCTCTTCTCTGCGTTTCTCGCGATATTCTTGGGAATCGCGCTAGCCCTATCTGTCGAGACTTCCTCGCGATCCATGCGCGACTTACGCTTCAGCAGCCCGCCTGCTTGACCTAGCCGCCTGGGCCCGCTTTCCCGACCCTCCCGTTAGGGTCTACCCTCCCGATCAGCCCGTCTGAATCTGCCACGTCTTTTCTGCTCCTAGCTCCTCTCCTGCAAATCTCTCTCGTGCTCCATTATTTTCCCTCCCTCTTCCATCCGTCCTCCCTTCCCCTGTTCTAGGGACTGCACCAATTACACGTGGCAGGTAACGAAGATATGCCCCCAAGGAGAAACGGTCGAAGACGAGAAAGGCGAATATCGAACACTTGTGGTATACGTGTTGAATGGCACGCGAGCAGATAAGAGCGAACACCCTGAAATTGATTGTTGTCGTTGTTGTTGGTGAGCTCACTTCCAAATCCGCCGATCCGGCGTGTGAGTTTCTGAGAGCGTGGACTTGAGCTCGCTCAAGCTTCGCTCTGCGGGGGGGGGGGGGGGGCACGTTATTTCGACGTCATTTCGGACATTTTTCGGTACACGGGGATATGTCCGACGTCATTTCCGAGGTTTGTTGGTACCTGGGGACAGGGGGTATAGAAAACTCCACTTCCGGAGCCCCGAACGCCCAAGACAGCCCAAGAGGAAGCCAAGAGAGGCCCCAGAGGCCCCCTAGACGATGCAAGAGGGCCCCGAGTTGCCGAAACATCGCTCGAACCGCCCAAGATGCCCCGAAGACAGTTCCAGAAACCTCCAAGACGTCCCCAGGATCCCTCACGACACTTCCCAAGAATGCCCAAAGACTGACAAATAGACCCATTCCGTTGGGAAAACGTACACTTTCGGCATATTCGTTACTTGGGCCTTCACAATGTCCAAGATGGCCCCAGAGCTCCCTAAGACACGCCAACAGGCCCCCAAGAGGGCTCCAAGACGGCCCCCGAAGGGCCCAAGACGGCCCAGGAGCGCCACAAGACGACCCAAGTCCAGAGCCCAGACCGCACAAGACGGCCCAAGAAAAAGCCAAGAGAGGCCCAAGAGGCCCCCTAGACGGTCCAAGAGGGCCCCGACTCGCCGAAACATCGCTCCCAGCCGCCCAAGATGCCCCCAAGACGGCTCCAGAAGCCTCCAAGACGTCCCCAGGATCCCCATCATCATCTCGCTCTCACCCCCCCGGATCGGTGGCACTGGCCGGAGGCCAGCCCAATACTGATAACAGTTGATCCCCCCGGTCCGATAATCATTGTTTTCTCAATGAGGTGCCCTTCCCAGGGCTCGCACCCTGTCTTTGATCAGGGAACGTTGGTGTCACCTAACAATGTTTTGGCCCCCGGCGTACAAAACAACAGCAACAAGAGTAATAACAACGACAACAAGAACAACAACAACAAACACAATACCAACAACAACACTCATACTAAGACTGTTCGCTCTTATCTGCGTGCGTGCCGCTCAACACGTATATCCCAAGCCCTCAATAATTACCTTCATCTTTTTTACCTGCAACTTGTATTTCATGCAGCCCAATACGGCAGGGGAGGAAAGGACGGATGGAAGAAAGGGACACCGGGGAGGGAGGAGATGGACCACGAGAGAGAGAGAGAGAGAGTAGCAGGAGGGGGAATAGGAGCAGAAAACACGTGGCAGAACCAGACAGGCTGATCGGGCGGGCAGCCACTAATAGGCGGACGGGAAGGCGGGCCCAAGCGGCCAGGTCGAGCAGGCGGGTTGCTGAAGCGTGCGTCCTGCATGAATCGCGAGTCTCTCGGGCTAGCGCGATTCTGAATTAACGCGTGAGATAGTTAGGCCAAAGCAAGAGCGTGATTCCTGACTGTCGAAGGCGCGGCGCTTTGATAGTTCGCGGGGGAGTCCCACGCGAGACCGCGATGTTTGCATACAATGTGAGGACGTCCCGCGCGAGAGCGCGATTTGGGAAAACAGAGTGGGGAAGTATCAGGCGGGAGCCGTTGTTGTTGCAACTCGGAGGCCATGGGCCGAATTCTGAAATCAAGAACTTTCCCGGATAAAACAACAGGGTGCGAGCTATGGGAACCGCACTTCAATTAAAAATGCAATGTGGCCCGGAGGGGAGGCATCAACTTACTCTTAAATAGTGAGAGCTCACCCAAAACAGCAGCAATATCAACAACAATAACACGACAACGGCTCCAGCCTGATACCTCCTCACAATTTATTGGGAACTCGCGTTCTCTCGCGAGACTTCCTGCCAATGTGTGCAGGAACCTCGCTCTCGTGTGGGACTTCCTCGCGACTTTGTTCAAACGCCGCACCCTCGACGCTCTGGAATGGTGCTCTCGTTCTGGCTTTTCTGGCGATTTACTTGGGAATCGCGCTATCGGTCGAGACTTCCTCGTGATCCATGCACGACTTACGCTTGAGCAACCCGCCTGCTCGACCTGGCCGCCTGGGCCGCTTTCCCGATCCTCCCTTGAGGGTCTACCCGCCCGATCAGCCCGTCTGGTTCTGCCACGTGTTTTCTGCTACTAGTCCCCCTCCCGCTAATCTCTCTCGTGCTCTATCCTTTTCCCTCCCCCCTTCCATCCGTACTCATACCCCCGTCTGAAGGACTGCGCCAACTACACGTGGAAAGCAAAAAAGCATGCCCCCAAGGGGGTAGAGTCGAAAACGACGAGGGCGGCTTCGAGGGTTTGGGGTGTACGTGTTGACTGTTGACTGGCACGCGAGCAGGTAAGAGCGAACAGCCTTATGATGACTGTTGTTGTTGTTGTTGTTGCTGTTGTTGTTGGTGTTGTTAATGTTGTGGTTGAGAGTGTTGTTGCTTTCGTTGGTGTTGTTGATGTTGTCGATGCTGTTGTGGTTGATGCTCTTGTTGAGCTTGCATGACTAAAAAATCGTTGATCCCCCCTCTGGTGGCCACCATATTTGTTCAGTTAAAATGCTCCTCCGGGGGCTCGCACCCTGTAGGTGGGAGGGCAAGCGAAGTGTCACCAAACTGGGCCCCTGGCCCCCGCACTACAACAACAGCGGCTCCCGCCGGATACTTCCTCACAATGTTTTCCCAAATCGCGCGCTCGCGCGGGACCTTACAGAGTGTGCAGGAGACGCGCTCTCGCGTAGGATTTTCTCATAATGTACTCAAGCGCCGCACCCTCGACGCTCAGGAATCGCGTTCTGGGTCGTTTTTTTTTTTTTTTTTTTTTCCCCCTGGCGATGTCCTTGGGAATCGCGCTAGCGCTTGAAACGTCCTCGCGATTCATGCAGGACTCACGCTTGAGCAGGCTCGCCTGCTCGCCCTGGCCACCTGGGCCTGCCCGCCCGACCCGCCCGCCAGGGTCCACCCTCCCGATCAGCCCGTGTTGTCCTGCCACGTGTTGTCTGCTCCTAGTCCCCCTCCCGCAAATGTCTCTCGTGCTCCATCCTCCTTCCCTCCCCCGTGCCCCTTCCTTCCATCCGCCCCCTTTTCTCCAGCCTCAGGGGCTGCACCAAGTACACGTTGCAGGTGAGAAAGATATACCCCCAAGGGGGCACGAATGAAGACGAAAAGGGCGGGCATCGCGAGTTTTCGAGCAGGGACCGACCGTCCCGGCATTCCTATCGTCCTACCACGAAATGTTCTGAGAACCCAGCAATGTTCTAAGAACAAAAACAATGTTCTTATACAATTAACCCGATGGGCTAAACCAAGACAGTCCCCACCAAACGTGTTCTGAGAACAGCTCGTGGAAACCTCCAACGGCTCTTAGGACATTGTCTGGTAGGGCCGTAGGCGAGCCAGGACGCTCCGCCACTGCTGGAAATTTGGGATCTGCCCCCGGGCGCGCCCGGCGCGCCCGGGTAATGTTCGCGGCGCGGCCGCGCCGCCGCGCTGGGCGGGGGCGGCGGCCGGGGTGCGCGCCGCCGTGGCCGCTGCTGCCCCTGCCGCCTGCCTTCCCCCGCCCCGCCCTCCCCTTCCCTCCATGTCGTAAGTCGGGCGTGTCCCCCTAACAGGGGGATTTGGGGCGAAAAACAAAAAGGGTTGGGACGTACCCAACCCATTTGTATCAATGGGAACGAGGAGTTGGCCGAAACTTGTATGGACAATCAGCTTGATGTGTAAGCTACTTGGGAGGCGTCACTGTGCTGGGCCCCGCAAGCAGGCCTCGAAAGTGGCGACAGTTTCACAGATCGCAGACCCCATGGATGGCGAGGTCTAATGTGAATCTGCGTGTGGCGTTACTGTGCTGGGCCCCCCAGCAGCCCTCGAAAGTGGCGACAGTTTCACCAAACGCAGCCCCCCAGGGATGGCGAGGTCCCATTCGAGTCCGCCGTGAGTACCCACTGTGCTGGGCCCCCCAGCAACCCTCGAAAGTGGCGACAGTTTCACAAAACGCAGCCCCCCAGGGATGGCGAGGTCCCATTCGACTCCGCCGTGAGTACCCACTGTGCTGGGCCCCCCAGCGGGCCTCGAAAGTGGCGACAGTTTGGCGAGCATTTCACAGATCGCAGCCCCCCAGGGATGGCGAGGTCCCATTTGAGTCCGCCGTGTGTACCACTGTGCTGGGCCCCCCAGCAGGCCTCGAAAGTGGCGACAGTTTCACAGATCGCAGCCCCCCAGGGATGGCGAGGTCCCATTTGAGTCCGCCGTGTGTACCCACTGTGCTGGGCCCCCCAGCAGGCCTCGAAAGTGGCGACAGTTTCACAGATCGCAGCCCCCCAGGGATGGCGAGGTCCCATTTGAGTCCGCCGTGTGTACTCACTGTGCTGGGCCCCCCAGCAACCCTCGAAAGTGGCGACAGTTTCACCAAACGCAGCCCCCCAGGGATGGCGAGGTCCCATTTGAGTCCGCCGTGTGTACCCACTGTGCTGGGCCCCCCAGCAACCCTCGAAAGTGGCGACAGTTTCACAAAACGCAGCCCCCCAGGGATGGCGAGGTCCCATTCGACTCCGCCGTGAGTACCCACTGTGCTGGGCCCCCCAGCGGGCCTCGAAAGTGGCGACAATTTCACAGATCGCAGCCCCCCAGGGATGGCGAGGTCCCATTTGAGTCCGCCGTGGGTACCCTCTGTGCTGGGCCCCCCAGCAACCCTCGAAAGTGGCGACAGTTTCACAAAACGCAGCCCCCCAGGGATGGCGAGGTCCCATTTGAGTCCGCCGTGAGTACCCACTGTGCTGGGCCCCCCAGCAGGCCTTGAAAGTGGCGACAGTTCCGCAGATCGCAGCCCCCCAGCTGGCACGCAGCGACGAGCGAGGCAACAGGCAAGGGGGAAGAGAGGGACGGGATGGGGTGGGAAGGAGACGCGAGCAGTGCTCTATTCAAAACGAGAACCCAACGCAGGAGGGTTGGGAAGTACCCCAAACATGCCCCAAAATTGTCAAACAATACTCCAAAAATAGTCCCAAGACGATTTTTTGACTATTTATGAATCTCCCTCCTGTAGAGGGACAGGCCCGACTTCCCTCCTTATCGTCGTCTGTTGTTTCCTCCCCTGCAGCTGGGCCCCTCCGCGATGGTTAAAAGTGTGGGACGGCAGTCGGGCAGGTAAGAGCGAACAGTCTCCATCTAAGTGTTGTTGCTGTAAAATTCTAAGTAAATAGTGACTGTTGATCCCAGTTCCGGTGACCATTTGTATCTTTTCAACTGAAATGCTTCTCCCCGGGCGCGCACCCCGTTTTTTACAAGAGGAAGCTGGGTGCCAACAAACTGGATTGTTGACCCCCCGGTTTGCAACAGCGGCTCCCGCCTGATTCTTCCTCGCAATGTATCCCCAAACCGCGCACTCGCGCGGGATGCCCTCAATTTATGCAAAGATCGCGCTTTCGCGTGAAATTTCGTTGTAATGTATTCAGACGCCGCGCCCTCGACAACGCTCCCGCTGTGTATTTCCTTACGATGCATGTCAGAATCGCGCTATCGTTCGGAATTTCTTCGCGATTCATGCAGGACGAACGCTTCAGCAACCCGCCTGCCCTGTGTCCCTTCCTTCCATCCGTCCTGTACTCCCCTGCCTAAGGGGCTACACGAAATTTACCTTGCAGGTAAGACAAATGTGCCCCCCAGAGTGTACGATCGAAAACGAAGAGGGCGGGTATCAAGGGTTCGGGGTATACGTGTTGAAAGGCACGCGAGAAGATAAGAGCGAACATAGTTAAAATTATTGTTGTTGTTGGGTTCTCATGTCTAAAATATACTTCGTGTTGATCCCATCATCTGGTAGCCACTATACTTGTTCAATGTATTTGCTCCTCCCAGGGTTCGCACCCTGTTTTTTACAAGGAGAAGCTGGGTGTCACCAAATGGGGCCCCTGGCCCCCGAGTTACAACAACAACGGCTCCCGCCTGATACCCTCACGATAAATTAAAACATCGCGGTCTCGCGTGGGACTTCCTCACAATTTATACAGGGATCGCGCTCTCGCGTGGGTCTTCCTTGCAATTCATTTAGACGCCGCGCCCTTGACAGTCAGGAATCACGCTCTCGTTTTGGCCTTTCTCGCGACTTACTTTGGAATCGCGCTAACGCTCGAGACTCCCACGCGATTCATGCAAGACTCACGCTTCAGCAACCCGCCTGCTCGACCTGGCCGCGTGGGCCCAACTTCCCGACCCGCCCGGTAGGGTCTGCCCGACCGGTCTGCCCGTCTGGTTCTGCCACGTAATTTATGCTCCTAGCGCCCCTCCTGCTAATTTCGCTTGTGGTCCATCCTCCTCCCTCCCCCTTCCATCCGCCTTTTCTGCCTCTGTTTTAGGGGCTGCACTACATGCACGTGGCAGGCAAGGAAGATTTGCCCCCAAGGGGGGTATGATCGAAGACGAAAAAGGCGGGCACCGAGGGTTTGGGATGCACGTGTTGACTCGAGCAGATAGGAACGAACAATCTCAAAACATGTGTTGTTGACGTTTTTTTGTTGATATTTGTGTTATTATCGTTCTTGTTGTTGGCTGTCGTCGTCGTCGTCGTCGTCGTCCTCGCCTGCGACCTGACCGCGACGCTCCCGCAACCCACCCGCGCCCGCGTCTCACCCGCAACCCGCCCGCATTGCTTTGACGAGAATTCGGCGCCTGCGGCGGGCATGTTTGGAGCCTCGCAAATTGCCCGCGTATCCGCGTCTGCGGGTGCTGTGCCTGGGGGCTGAAAGCGACACCGGGATCCCAAACTGAGAAAGGACTGATCCTGGGGTCCTGGGGAAGGACCCAAACATATGCGTGCGCGAGTACCGCAAGGCAGCTGGGACGAAAGAGACCCAGCTCCCTATGGGTCCACGAAGCGTGTGATGGGTGTGCCGAGATGGGTGCGGGGGCGCCATGCAAACACTGATACTGGGGCTGTCAGTGGAGCCCCCATGGGGCCACGAAACGTGCGAGGGTGTACCGAAATGGGTGCGGCGGTGCTAGGCGAACCGGGCCTCTGGGGCCCCCACTGGAGTTCCTTGTGAGGCAACGAAGCGTGTGAGAGGTGTGTCGAAGTTGGTGCTGTGGCGCCATGTGAAGCCTACTACTAGGCCTTTGGTGGAGCTCCCGGTGGGGCCGCGAAACACATGAGGGATGTGCCGACATGGGCGCGGTGGCGCCATGCGATCCCTGCGGGCCTTCGGTGGAGCTACATATGGGGCCGCGAGGCGTGTGAGGTTTGTGTGTGTGTGTGCCGAAATGGTCGCGGTGGCGCCATGCGAACCGCCCCGCTGGGGCCCTCGGTAGTCTCCCCACATAAAGTCACGAAACGTCTGAGGGTGTACCGAAGCTGGTGCGGCGGCGCCAGGCGAACCCGGCCACTGGGGCCCCCAGTGGAGTTCCCTGTGGGGCAACGTAGCGTGTGAGGGGTGTGCCGACATGGGCACCGCGGCGCCATGCAAACCCTACTACGGGGCCCTTCGGTGGATCTCACCGTGGGGCCACGCAGAATGCAAAGAGTGCACTGACATGGCTGCGGCGGCGCCATGCGAACCCTGCCACTGGGGCCTTCGGTCCCTATGGGGCCACGGAACGTATGAGGAGTGTGCCAAAAATTGCGCGGTGGCGCCATGCGAACTCTACCACTGGGCCCTCGGTGGAGCGCCCCATGGGGCCACGAAACGTGCCGAAATGGACGCGGAGGAGGAGGTGGTGGAGGAGGAGGAGGAGGAGGAGGAGGAGGAGAAGGAGGAGGGGGAGGATGAGGAGAATCGCGGAGGAACGCAGGGCGCTGCTGATTCAAAGCGAGGACCCAACACCACATAATTGTCACGAATAACATATAGTCGGACGCGTTTCCCTCAGGACCCTTAATAGCGAGAACTTCCCCCGCCGGCCTGGGCCGGCCTTTTGCCAGCTTCCGCTAGCAGAACTTCTGGCGGAGTCGCCCTCGTCTCGCTTCCGCCGGCCTCTGCCAACCATTTGCCCAGAGCGAGACGTTTCAGCCCTTCGGTGCGTCGAAGACGGGGCCCTTCCCTGGAGTGCTCTCTCGGTATGGAGCCAACGGCGGCATGCCTGAAATGCAAGATCGATGATTCACAGTACAAGCTGCATCCCAAAGAGAAGACCACCCTAACGCGCCTGGAGGCTTCTGCATCAGCGTCCGCATCGGATGCCTTCCAAAGCATAGCCACCAGCATCCAACGGGGCATGGGAGATACGTGCAAAGCAACACTGCCGTCGCTCATTGCCGCTCTCATTGCATGCACGCCGTCGCGCATATGCATCTCGATGAGGAGCGCTCCTGCTGGAGCGCAGAACGTTCCTTGCACCAGCAACTGACGCAACTCCCCTGCAAACGTCTGGAGTCCTGAGACGAGGCGTGCCGCGAGCAGCCGCTCTCCATCCCTGTTTCCTCCCCTCCTCCTCCTCCTCCTCCTCCTCCTCCTCCTCCTCATCCTCCTCCTCGTCCTCCTCCTCCTGCTCCTCTGGACGCAGCCATCCCCCTCCAGCCCCTCCTCCTCCTCCTCCTCCTCCTCCTCCTCCTCCTCCTCCTCCTCCTCCTGGGGGCGAGTTCGCAGGGGACGCGCCGCGCCCCCCGCAGAGGCGGCGACGGCACGGCCAGACTGCCCGGTGCAGCCGGAGAGCACTGCGCCCCGTGGCCTCCAGCGGGTGCCCTCCCCCCGTCCTGCCCGATGCCTCCCTCCCCCTCCCCTCCCCGGACATCGGGCGTCTCGAAAAGATCGAGGCGGAGGTTTCTCGTCGTTTTCGACCTCCCAGGGCGCTCGCGGGGCCTCGGGGCCGTCAGAAGACGGCCCGGGAGGAAGAACCGGCCCTGGGGAAGGGGTCGAGACTTCCGGGGGCCCCGCACTGAAAAAATCACGGCATCGGATCTCTGGGTCGCCATCCTCGCCCCGCCCCCTCGCGTCCCGGGCCGCCCTCCCCACTCCCCCCCTCCCCCACCTCCCCCCGTTCCGCGTGGGACGTTCCCCCCTCCCGTGCACCCGCTGGAACACCTCGCCCATTCCACCGGTGGACTCGGCCGCGAGGTCGAGATCAAGAATCGGGGGCGCGCCAACATGGGTTAGCGATCCATGATCGGATTTGGCGCGCGGTCGCCAAATCCATGGATCGGGGGAGGTGCCCTCCCCAAAATGCGGCCGGTGTCGCCTCGTTCGGCGGCGGAAATCCGCGATATCCCATGGAAATGGGACCCGTCGCTAATCTACGCCCCCTTAACCTTAGGTCGGGCTTGTCTTCTTACAGGCGGATTCTGGACGAAAAATAAAACATTGTCGAAACAGTACTCAAAATGGTCAAACATACTCAGGCACTCGTCCCCAGGAGAATGATTGACTGTTTTGGAATATTCCTCCTGTAGAGGGACAGGCCCGACTTAACCTTAATCCATATGAAAGAACTGCGGCGATGCCCGCCGGGGCCCTCCACACCTCCAGCGAGGAGGTGCGGGTCGAGAGGAGAGCCACATGGGGACGCAGTGAAGTAAGGAGAGGCGGCATGACATCTGAGGAAATATCATGGCCCACGCCATGATATCCCCCCCCCCTTTGAAGGGGCCCTGGGACACACAAATAAGTACACACAAATAACAGGATTCCCCACATTTTCCCATATTTGCTGGGTTTTTGCCTTCCCCCCCACTTCCCATATTTTGCAATACTTTCTGGGGAATCGGCGATTGATTTTGTGTCCGTGTGCGGCTTCCCCCTCCTGAGAAATATCATGGCCCACGCCATGGTATTCCCCCCCCCCCCCCTCTTGTCATCACCCCCCTCCCTGCCGCCCCCGAGTGGTCGAGGTCAAGAGCTGCGGCGATGCCCGCCGGGGCCCTGCGCACCTGCGGCGAGGAGGCGCGGGTCGAGAGGAGAGGCGCCGGCGGGGCGGCGCCCGCGAGGCGGCCCCCTCCTCGTCGGGGCGGAACTGCAGGTCGGGCAGGGGCTCCTCGAGACCATTCTTTGTTTCGCTTGCCGCTTGCTGGTTTTCATGTGCTCTCTCTCTATTTCTCTCTCTTTCTCTCTCTCTCTCTCTCTATCTCTCGCTTTCGGGTTCAACATGTTACGTGTGTATCTGCGCATCTGTATATCTCTGTATGTATATGTATATATATATATATGTATATATATACATATATATGTAAGCACAGGTTGCACACTTGTGGGGCCATCGAGCTGGGAGGCAGAGGTGTCGCGCTTCCCTGCGCCAGCTCCAGTTCCAAAGTATAGTTCTCTAGATGTCGGCTGTTTCTGGGCAGCTCCACTGCTGGACATGGTTCAAGCCAGCGGGGGGGGGGAGGCCAGCAAGCAATCACTACAGGCCTCCTAGAAGGGGTCGGAGTAGATGGGGTCAGAGGATCCCGCCGCATCGCCGATACATCGGCGAAACATCGGCGATGCACCGGCGATGCATCGTCGACGTGGGCAGTGCTTCGGCGACGTCGATGTGAAGCGCATCGGGCTGCACATCGAGCCGCATCGGCTTTGCATCGGCGATGCGGCGCGATTCACCGACCCCATCTACTCGGA
Organism: Prorocentrum cordatum; assembly: GCA_963575745.1. Taxonomy (NCBI): domain Eukaryota; class Dinophyceae; order Prorocentrales; family Prorocentraceae; genus Prorocentrum; species Prorocentrum cordatum. The sequence continues at coordinate 199,989 of CAUYUJ010016148.1, read as the reverse complement.
CCCCATCTAGGAGGCTCAGAATCACTCACCACACCAGAATCAAGTCGGGCATGTCCCCCTACAGGGGGATTTTGGACGAAGACTAAAAAATACCCAGAACGACATCCTCTGACTGCCTGGGTTGGCCCTGGGACGCGCGAGAGGCAGCAGATTCGCACTCCCGAGAGGCCACAGCTCCTCGCGGATCCCACTCGCGCCCTCTGGGCGCGAGCGGCTGCGAGAGCTTCCTCCTCCAGCCCCCCCCCCGTCGTCTCCTTCGGAGAGGCGCTTGCCACTCCCCCATACCCCCTCCCCTGGACCTGGACTCGGGGTTTCGCGACCCACTGGAGCGCCCGAGATGACCTCATCGAGACATCGCCAATCATTGATATTGCTCCGGCTTAGGGTTAATCCTGGCCTCCGGGGGTGGGGGGCTGAAAAGGTACCTTTCTTGTTTGATCGATCTTCTCAAAAGGTGGCCCCAAGATGGCCCACAAGGCTCCTAAGAGTGCCCCAAGAGGGCCCCAAGAGGCGCCCAGGAGGCCTTAAGAAGCACCCGAGAGGTCCCCCAAAGGCTCCCGAGAGACCCCCAACAGGCCCCAAGATGTCCCCCGAGACACCCAAGCCGCTCCAAGGGCCCCCAGACGCCCCAAGAGGACTCCGAGAAGCTTTCCAGAGACATCCGAAGAGACTCCGAGAGGCATCCAAGAGGCCTCTGGTGATTCTGCTCGCCCTCATACTCCTTCTCCTTCTCCGCCTGTTCCTCCCCCGCCTCCATTTTCCCCCTCCCTCCTCCTCCTCCTCCTCCTCCTCCTCCTCCTCCTGTGAGATATACGCTGTGCACCTGGGTTTTGCAGCATAGCAGGAGAATAGCAGAGCGGTCGCAGCATTACAAGCACGAGCGGGGGACGAAGGGGCCTCCGACCGTAAGGCACAGTGGCCCAAACCTTTGCAGGGCCCTCGAGTCACCAGCGCAGCGGCGTGAAAACCATCCGGATGTTATTAGTTAGTATCTTTCGCATTGCAGTCCTGGCTGTGCACTTGGAACCGGCCGGTGGCAGTTCCAGGCCTGGAGCAGTACTACCCCCCATGGCGTGGGCGCGGGTCTCCTCCCCCTGCTGGCACCTGCGCTGGCCTCTTTTCCTCCGGAGGCCTCGTTCGGCGAAAAAGCCTTGTTTGAGGCCTTTGATAAGTTCATATTGGTAACGGAGCCTGGTTTGCCAAGCTTACGCTTCGACCTTCCATATCCCGGCGGCGTTTTCACGAAAACGTTCGACCACTCCATAAGCTTCGGCTACGGAAACCACTAGGCGGCCGATGTCGTAGACTTCTCGCGGATTAATTTCGACAACCCGTTGCCGTTCAATCTCGTAGAGCAGTCTACCGTTGATTTCTCAAGGCGGTCCACGTTCGATTTCACAGACCCCTTGCAGTTTGATTTCACAGACCCCTTGCAGCTCAATTTCGGCAAGATGGCGAAGACGGCCGCAGCATCAGACATTCTACCAGAGCGAGTAGTTCCACAGTTCGACGGCACACTCAGCAAGTGGAAGGAGTGCGAGAAGCGGGCGATAATCTTCATAGCGAAGCTCACGCTGGAGAAGAAGGACAGTGAAGCGGCTCTCATGCTCAGTGCAGGTCTCACCGGCGAGGCCTGGGACGAGGTGGATGATCTCTCAGAGGACGACCTCATCAAGCCGAACGCGGCGAAGCTGCTTATGAATAGACTACAGAAGCGAATCAAGATGGACGATCGCACCGAGCTCGCAGACGGCTTCGAGGAGTACTTCTACAAGCTCAAGAGGTTCAGAGGCGAAACGCTCTTCGCCTGCCTCTCGCGAGTCCGAGCAGCAGAACGGAAGCTCAAGACGCACGACACCGAGCTACCCGCCAAAGTTCGAGGCTGGCTCACGCTTCGACGCGGGGGCTACAATGCGGACCAGAAGGCAGTCCTCATGTCTGTGGTCGGCAAGGACATCACCCAGGAGAAGGTGATCGAGGCGCTGGAGACGACCTTCGGGCAGGCGAGCACCATCCACGAACCGAATCACGCACGGGGACAATATTTCGTCGACGAGGCCGGAGATTACTACGAAGAAGAAGAAGCTTACACTGTCGAACCGGAGGACGAGCCAACGGACGATTACGAGCAGGAGTACTGGGCCAGGACCATGACACGTGGCACGACTGCGACGAGAGCTACTACCAGCGCGAGCCCAGCGCGGCTCACGAGCTCGACCCCGACGAGTACGACGAAGTGTACGCAGCATATGCGGATGCCAGGAAGCGGTGCAACGACGGGAAGCTAGCTAGCACGAGGGTTCTATCCGGTTGTGGCGATGATCGGAAGCGCATCAAGTTCAAGCGCAGCACCTGTTGGAGCCACCGGCGGCCGAGGCAAGCCAGACAGCAAGGGTTCCAAAGGGCGGGGAAAGCCAAAAGGCAGAAAGGGCAGCCCAAAGGGTTCATCACCACCTGGCGCCTACGTGAGAGCAAGGCCAGACAGGCTGGACCCAATGTGACGAGCCAGGGCAGCTACACGGCCAGCTCCTTCGTCATCACCATCGGCCAACTGCCTGCGGTGCGGGAAGCCAGGTCACTGGGCCAGGGACTACACCGAGCCTCCCAGCAGGAAGATGGTTCACGCCGACGAGAGCTTCATGGTCGACGAGGTCTACTGGGATGGGAAGGCCAACAACAGCAGCGCGAGTCCAGCCAGCAACGGAGTCATAAACTGTAAAACCACTAAACTCATGTCGGGCCCGGAGACGGTCAAGGACTACGTGGCAGACTGCAAGCAGAAGGGCTACCCCATCCAGGATCTCAGGTTCCACAAGTGTCGAAGGCCATTCCGATTCGGGAACGGCTAGGTCGAGTATGCGCAGTTGTGTGGAACCATGCCGGCCAGTTTCAAGCAGAAACCAAGTGCGCTTTACATTTGCGCAGTGCTGGGACGAACCCCAATCTTGTTTCTTAGGCCGCTACTTGAGGCGTTCGAGGTACAAGTCGACTACGCCAAGCTGATGCTATCCAGGAACGGTGGCAATGTCGAGGCAACCACCCTTTCCCCCCAGGGACACTACACCGTGGAATTGCTAGAGGAGCTGGACGAAAACACGATTCACCAGAGGATCGATTTCGAGTTCGAGCCAACCGACGCCGCTCAGTTCCTAGACCACGAGACGATGAACGGCCTGGAGTTTCTGGACAACGCCTACATGGCGGACTCCAGCAGCGACGGCGAGCAATGGGAGCAGACGCTACAGCGACCTCATTCTCCACCGCCTCCTCCAGCTCGTCCTCCCCACTCGCCGCCTCCACCTGCCCGTTCTCCCGTTCGTGCTCCGCCCCCTCTTGCCACTGCCGCCGCCGTCGTCGTCGTCGTCGCCGTCGTCGTCATCGTCGTCGTCGTCTTCGTCGTCGACGCCAGGACCCCCCCCCTCTCCTCTTTCGCGTCGCCGCTCTGGTCGATCTCGTCCAGGAGCGAGCCGAGCTTACCAGCGAGCCCCCACATCGCGCTGCCGGGAGAGAGGGGGGGGGGGGCGGCGGGCGCGGGAGGGCCAGGGGATGGCTCAAAAAGGGGAAAGGGATAGGAGGAGAACGGAGTAGAAGGGAAGGCAGAGAAGGGAAGCAGGAAGAGGAGGATGACGAGGGAGTGGAGAAGGAGAAGGGGCACTGGAAAGAGAGGCGGTGCTTGTGTGGCCCGTTGTGTGTTTGTGTGGCCCGGTGGATGGTTGCATGGCCAGGGTTGCCCTGGGGCCTATAAATCCTCGAGTGCGGCAAAAGGGAGGGGCCAGCCTCCAGGAAGAGACCCATACCCCCCCCCCATAGCCGATAAAAAAAACATATGACGAGCCTGTTAGGACATCTGCAGGTCTTTCTCGGGGGGCTGGCCTGCAGGAAGATATCCAGACCCACCCTTCATAGCTGTTAAAACGTAGGACGAGCCTCTAAGGCCATCTGGGAGTCTTCGGGGGGGGGCTGAAGATCTTCTTTGGATGCTGAAGAGCTCCTTGAGGGGGCCGAAAAGGCTCCTTGGGGTCTCTGGGGAGCTTCTTGCGGCCTCTCTCTCTCTCTCTCTGTCGGTCTTTTCTTTTTCTCCCAACCATCCTGTGGTGTTGGGTCCTCGTTTTGAAGAGACAGCGCCCCGCGTCACTCCTTCCTTCCCCCGCTGCGGACTCGGTCGGGGAGGGCAGCGGCCTCCCCGTTGTACATAGCCGCTATAGGCCACTTCCGTCGCCTGCGTCGTGGTGCACTGTAGCGGTTCTGTTCTGAGTTTGGGCCTTTCCCCCCGCTGTAGAGGTCCAGACGTATGAATGTAGCGGAGCTGGGCGTGGAGCTCAAAAAAAAAATCATCACTCCTTCCTTGCTCCCGCTGCATCCTCCCTCCTCTTCCCTCCCTGCGTTTCACCCACCAAGTACAGCGCTTCGTGGCCCCATAGGAGCTCCACCGAAGGCGCCAGAGGCAAGGTTCGCATGGCGGCCTCGGACCATTTCGGCACACCCCATCACGAGGATCGTGGCCCCATAGGAGCTCCACCGAAGGCCCCAGTGGCAGGGTTCGCATGGCGGCCTCGGGCCATTTCGGCACACCCCTCGCGAGGATCGTGGCCCCGTAGGGAGCTCCACCGAAGGCGCCAGTGGCAGAGTTCGCACGGCGGCCTCGGGCCATTTCGGCACACCCCTCACGAGGATCGTGGCCCCACAGGAGCTCCACCGAAGGCGCCAATGGCAGGGTTCGCATGGCGGCCTCGGGCCATTTCGGCACACCCCTCACGAGGATGGTGGCCCCATAGGAGCTCCACCGAAGGCCCCAGTGGCAGGGTTCGCATGGCGGCCTCGGGCCATTTCGGCACACCCCTCACAAGGATCGTGGCCCCATAGGAGCTCCACCGAAGGCGCCAGTGGCTGGGTTCGCATGGCGGCCTCGGGCCATTTCGGCACACCCCTCATGAGGATCGTGGCCCCATAGGAGCCCCACCGAAGGCGCCAGTTGCAGATTCCGCACGGCGGCCTCGGGCCATTTCGGCACACCCCTCCCGACGATCGTGGCTCCATAGGAGCCCCACCGAAGGCGCCAGTGGTTGGGTTTGCATGGCGGCCTCGGGCCATTTCGGCAAACCCCTTGCGAGGATCGTGGCCCCGCACTGAGCTCCACCGAAGGCGCCAGTGGCAGGGTTCGCATGGCGGCCTCGGGCCATGTCTGCACACCCCTCACAAGGATCGTGGCCCCGTAGGGAGCTAGCTCCACCGAAGGCCCCAATGGCAGGGTTCGCATGGCGGCCTCGGGCCATTTCAGCACACCCCTCACGAGGATCGTGGCCCCAGAGGGAGCTCCACCGAAGGCGCCAGTGGCTGGGTTCGCATGGCGGCCTCGGGCCAATCCGGCACACCCCTCACGAGGATCGTGGCCCCATAGGAGCTCCACCGAAGGCGCCAATGGCAGTCTCCCTCATGGCTCTCAGAACCCTTTCCTGCTTCTGCTCTTCGGTCAGGGGGACGCCGTCCTCGTCGTCGTCGGCGCCCGCGAAGACGGCCGCAAACGTGTCCCTGAGCATGTCGGGCTCCGGCGGGTAGCCGTGGCCACATAGGGAGCGCGAGCGAAGATGGTATTCACAATTGCTGTATCCACAGTTGCGTATGGTTGGGTCCTTCGCCAGGCTAATGTTTCGTTGTCTCTCTCTCTCTTTTTTCTATATTATATATATGTATATGTATATGTATATGTATCAACTTTGGGGGACGTCTGAAGAATCCCACCAGCCCTCTGGGCGCAGGTGGTTTAGGGAGTTTCCTCTTCCACACCTCCCTCTCCCCCCTCAGACAGGGGTTTATAACTGTTCCCTAATCACAAACAACCCCTCCCCCACCCGGCCGGCAGCCAACCTGGAACCATGCGCACACCATGAGGTCCCCCCCACCATCACTTCGAAAAACCATGCAACATGCACATTGCGGGGCCCACCCTGGCAACACCCTTCACAAATCCTGTCAACAAAAACAATACGACGTGCACATCTGGACAGTGCGCTGGCGCCCTGTGCGAACGTTATATTGTTGTGTGGCAAAAGTGGCGGGGCACACTTACTGAAACCGCTTTGTGCAGGGTCACCATGCGTGTCAAAAACCATGCAAAGTGCACGTTGCGACAGCGTCGTGGGTATTGTGCTGGCCACCCGCGATCACTTTGTATTGTTTTTTGACAGGGGCGGCGGTGGTGCCCGCATGATGATGCTTGCTGTGCGCAGGCCCACAACAATGCTGGCGCCCCCCACATCGGCATCTGGACCATGCGGACGGGGGGCTATCGCGTTTTTTGTTTGTTTTTGATTAAAACAATATGGCACACCAGCCGCATGTGGAGCCCGCAAAAAAAAGGATGGTACACCAACCGCATGTGGAGCCCGCGGTGAGCGTCGCGCACCTGGCGGCCGCTTTGGTTCCCAGCGGTTGTCCACAGTGGCGACTCCTGACTATGCCGAGACTCGGATGCAACTTATGTGGTGGGATGGCGGGTGGGAGTGAGCTACACAGCTTGCGTGCGGAGAAAGTGTCTTGACCCCTCCCCCGACCCCCTCCCCTGGACATGGACGGGGCCGGTTGCGGGTAGTTCGAGCGCCTAATACGGCCTCGGCGAGGGATCTCAACTCATTTGTTTTACTATGGTTTTGCCGCCATGTTGGCCTCTTGGGGGGGCAGGGCTAAAAGTAGCTCCCCTCTTCTTTGGTCGATGTCCTCCAAGATGCCCCCAAGAAGCGCCCAGGAGGCCCCAAGAGGCCCCAAGATGACCCCAAGATGGCCCCTAAGAGGCCTCCAAGAGGCCCCCAGGAGGCCCCCAAGAGGACCCCAAGCGGCCCCAAGAGGCCACCCCGAAGCACCCAAGACGCCCAAGAGCCCCCCAGGACCGCCAAGAGACCCCCAAAATGTCCCAAGAGGTCACCAAGAAGCGCCCACGAGATACCCCAAGAGGCCCCGAGAGGCATCCAAGAGACC
>CAUYUJ010016148.1:148017-188017 GCA_963575745.1 Prorocentrum cordatum | reverse complement strand
AGGGGGGAGTGGAAATGGTACGTATGGAGTTCCGATGAGAATAAGACAGGCGAGGGTAGCGACCATGAACGTGATTTGCTAGCGCCCCATGGCGCTGACCACCGAACCTGTTTTGAGCCAATGATGCGCGTGTCGAACACATGAAGCAGGTTGGAGGGACCTTGCATCGCACCCAATGTGGGAAACAAGGTAGACACCTCTCGGTCTCTGGTCTGATTTCTCCAGCCCGTTGCGTATACACAGGACGCCAAGCCATCCTTGTAATGTATAGTCCTTGCTGTATCATGGGCACCATGTGCATTGAGACTACTTGTGGGGCTATCGTTCGGATGCCGTGAGGTGCCACATTGGCACATCGCGTGAGTTGGTATCCAATTGCTATCCTCTCCTCTGCACCACCATCCCTCCCATTCGCTCATTTCCCTTCGCATCTTCTCCGCCATGTCCGGGTAAATCAATCAATGCTAAGCATATATCAGATATAGATACATACACACTAGAAAAACGCGCGCGCGCTTAGTTTCTAGCTTCTAGCCGACTCCAGAGTCATTGACATTAGGCTTTGCACGAATCCACACACACGGAGTGCCCCGAGCTCAGCCACGCGAGCGTGCATCTGCAGACGCACGCCTGGCCAGAACTGACTACCGACCAGACCACCCCAACCCAACCCGAAGACCCAAATTTGACCCAAATTTCGGGTTGGGGGGGTACGGGTTCCATGTGTTTTTGGGATGTTCCCCGACCCGCCCCCCACTGGAAATGGATGGCAAATTGAGGCCTTCGGGTTGGGTTGGGGTGGTTTGATGGGTGGTGAAGAACGTCTCGCACGACAGGCACCTGTGAAGAAAGACCGCCGCCTCCCCTAGGGGAACGAAGAATGACAGAGACATCAAAAACTCGGAGGTCCGCGCCGAGTTCTCCGATCCGCGCGGGACCCGGGGATCTTCTGACCCGGGTCAATCCAGACCCGGGTCAGCAGGAAACCAACAAATTGCAATGCGGGAAAAGAAACTGCAACGCAGGTCTTCGCAAACCCGGGTCAACCAATAATTATGCGCGGCCGCCTCGCGGCCATGAGCGGCTCGCTGACCCGGGTCAGCCAGAGGCGGTCTTCGCAGGATCCTGCAGGATCCGGTGCCCTGGCTGACCCCCGTTTGCATTGACCCCCGTCTCTTGAGCCCCGGGGGACCCCCTTGGCGGCACCTCCGGCGCCGCCCCTGGCGCGCCAGGGCGGGGGGTCCAGCGCCGATCCGAGAAATCCGCGCGGACCTCCGAATGTTTATGCTTCTGTCATTTGTCGTTCCCCCGTCCTCGGCCGGGTTATTCAAGTCGTGAGCAGACACCTCCCAAGTGGGAGGCAGGCGTCAGCATCGTTTCACCGGCCCCACGTAGGAGGAGGAGGAGGGGGAGGAGGAGGAGGAGGAGGAGGAGGAGGAGGAGGAGGAGGAGGAGGAGGAGGGAGGAGGAGGAGGAGGAGGAGGAGGAGGAGGAGGAGGGAGGAGGAGGAGGAGAAGGAGGAGGAGGAAGAGGGGGAGGAGAAGGAGGAAGATATCCCCGCATCCATCCCCATCCCCAGGCCCACAAATCCCACCACCCTCCGTGCATGCACCCGGTCGGCGCCGAGCCCCACGCGGCCGCGTGGTGACAGAGGCGCGGTCCTCCAGCCGCTGGCTCGGTCGGCGGCACGCCCCGCGCGGTCGCGTGTTGAAGAAGGCACGGCCCTCCGTCCACGTGCTCGTTCCAGGGGCTCCCAGCTTCGCGCTTCGCGCTGCGCGAGAGCGCGAAGTGCGAATCACTTCGCGCTCTCGCGCCGCCTCCCAGGGGATCAGAGGAGGAGGAGGAGGAATCGGAGCCGAACCGCCGCGAAGCGCGGAGCGCGAATAACTTCGCGCCCTCGAGGGTGCCCTTGTCGCTGGGCGGTGGGCCCACCACGGGAGCCCGTCGCGGGGGCACCCGGGGCGCGCGGCGGCGGCGCAGGCGCCGTGCGCCGGGCAGGGAGGCGCAGGTCGAAAGCGCACTCACGCGGGGCGCGAGATATTCCCCTCGAGGCGCCAGCGGCGACACGCGGCTGGCGAGAGAGCATCGGCGCCGCCAGGCGCGCAGCGCCTGAGCAAGATGCTTGCAGCAGCCGGGCGTGAGGAGGGATGTATTCATGTTAGGTGCGAGCCGCGTGCGGGGATGGTTGATGGGGCCCGTGAAACAACGCGCGACCTGCCCGTGACAATTTGTAACCAAACCCCCTTCTCCTGTATACTCTCAAAATACGGGGGGGTGGATGCCGCGTATCCGACTTCCGTCCATCACCCGCTTTAGCTGAATCGTATAAACTTCAAACAACATATAAGCTGGATCCGTGTGACTAAACCAGACGGGGCTCAGATCCACAACATCTGAAGTCGGATGCGCGTGGAGGACACTTGGATCCACCGCAGCACACTTCCAAACCAAACTCGGATCCGCACCACGGTGATTCGCCGTAGGCGCCTTCGATCCGCCGCCCCCTGCGGCATTTCCACAGGAGTGACCGGCGTGCTAGACTTCAGGAGGTCTTTGGTTCTTTCAGAACTCCCTCTGGGGCTTCGGCCGGACCCGCCGGCCACCCGAAGGCCGCGCCGCTGCGATAAAAAACGTGTCCAGGACGACCTGGGTGGCCTGCGAGACGGCCAAGATGGCCCAAGTTGGCCTCCATGTTCGTCCAAGATGGTCCAAGACGGCCTCCAAGACGGCCCAAGATGATCCCAAGATGGCCTAAGGCGGCCCAAGAGGCACCCAAGAAGCCCCTTAAGACGGCCCACGAGGCCCCAATAGTTCCACCAGGATCGCCCGAAGAGGCTAAATAATTGATTGTCCTCCGGCTTTTGAAACGTGCTGGCATTTGCTTCAACACGGCCTCCCGTCGGCCCAACACGGCCAAACAGGCTCCCAATATTGCCCCAAAGATAGCTCAAGAGGCCTCCAGGATGGCCCCACGCCGGCCCAGGAGGCCCCCATAGACGGCCCCCAGCGGGCCCTAAGACGGCCCAAGAGGCCTCAAATTCGCGCAAGATGGTCTTCGAGATGGCCCGGAAGCGCCCAAGGAGGGTCCCAAGACGGCCCAGCTGGCTTCCAAGGCGGCTTCCGACGGGCCAGGAACGCCGTACGACAGCCAAAGAGAAACCCCCAAGGAGCACACAAAGGCCCCCAAGGAGGCCCAAGGAGGCTCCCCAGATGCCTCCAAGAGGCCCCCAGGAAGTTCCCAGGAGGCCCCAAGAATGATCAAAGAAGCTCCAAAATCTTTCTGCTCCTCCTCCTCCTCCTCCTCCTCCTCCTCCTCCTCCTCTTTCCTTTCTCTCCTCGTCCTCGTCTTCCTCCCCCCACGTGTTCCCCGAAGGGCTTCCACAACGGCTGCGGGAACGCGTGGTCCAATAGCGTGGCCAAACTTTGCCCAAACGTTTGGCCACACGGGCGTACCCCAGAAGGCAGGCGGCGGCGGTGATTCGCCGCCGCCCCCTGTGGTCTTGCCACAGGTGTGCGCGGCGTGCCAGATGTTCGGCAAATCGTGCTTCTTGTTGCAATTCCACGTGGGCAGTCGGCCCAACCCGCCAGCCACCTGGGAAACCTCCAGGTCATACCAACCCAAGACGGCCCCTGGATGTCCGCGCCCCGTGGTCTTGCCACAGGGGTGCATGGCGTGCTGCTGTTTTCTTTTTGGGGGGGAGGGGCTTTATTAGGCGCCCAGGGGGGCTTCGGCCCAACCCGCCGGCCACCAGGAGAGCTGCGCAAGCTGCGCCCTCCATGGGCCCAAGCGGCTCCGCGAATGCCAAGATGACCCCCAATGGCCCCAACGGTGGTCCCATGATGCCTCCAAGACGGCCCAGATGAGCCAAGATGGCCTCCCAGACGGTCCCAAGACGCCTCTAAGACGGCCACGATGGCGCAAGACGGCCCAGACTGTCACCCGAACGACCCAAGCGGCCCCGAAGACGCCCCAGGTAGGCTCCAAGAGGACTTCCAGGTGGCCAGAATCGCCGCTTTTCCAATGTTGTTTCAATGACTTTAGTGTTCTCGCTTTTTCGGGCTTCCAACGCTCCAAGACAGGCCAACAGGCCCCCAAGATCGCCCCAAGTCGGCCCAAGAGGCCATCACGATGCCCGCAAGCAAACCTGCCCAAGAGGGCCCAAAGACAACCCGAGAGGCCCCAAAGACGGCCCAAGAGACCTCCAAGACGGCCTTGAAGCGCCCAAAGAGGGGCCCGCGACGACCCAGGAAGCGCCCAAGACGGCGGGAGGAGGAGGAGGAAGAGGAGGAGGAGGAGGAGGAGGAGGAGGAGGAGGAGGAGGAGGAGGAGGAGGAGGAGGAGGAGCGAGGAGGAGTAGCGAGGAGCGAGGAGGGAGGTGGAGGAGGAGGATGAGCGAGGAGGAGAAGCGAGGAGGGAGGTGGAGGAGGAGGAGGAGGAGCAAGGAAGAGGAGGAGGAGGAGGAGCAAGAAGTCCCCGAGAGGTTACCAAGCGGTCCCGAAGAGTTTCCCAAGAAGTCCCGGGAGACCAGCGTAAGGCCCCAGGAGGTCCCAAGAGGCCTCTGAGAGCCCCCCCCCAGTCTCCCAGAGATTTCCCAAGATCCCAAATGAAGGGGCCCTGGGACACACAAATAAACACACACACACACACACAAAGAACAGGATTCCCTATCTTTTCCCGTATTTTCATAGATTATGTCATTCCCTCACTTCCCATATTTTCCCATATTTTCCTGGGGGTCGACGATGAATTGTGTCTGTGTTTTCTCCCTCCCGACCAAAGAGGGCCTCAAGAGGCCTTCTCATTTTCTTCTGCCGCCTTCTTCTCCTCCTCTGTATCCCTCTCCCCAGTGTTCCCCGAAGGGGTTCCACGACGGGTGGGGGAACACATCATCCAATACAGCATCGGCGTTTCCGCAAAGGCAGGGGCGGCGGTGATTCGCTGTCGGCGTCTTCGGTCCGCCGCCCCCCTGTGGTCTTGCCACAGCTGTGCACGGCGTGCCAAAAGTCTGGCACGTGTCTGGTGTCTTCTGTAGCTCCCCGTGGATCCACTCGGCCCTGCTCGCCGGCCATGTGGAAAGCTCTCTGGGCGACCCACCTCACGCTGGCGCTTTCGCGTAAAATGGCCCCAAAATGGTCACCCAGGCGGCCACGATAGGCCAATATGGCCCCACAAAAGTCAAGGTGGTGCCAAGATGGCCTCCCAGACGGCCCCAAGCCGCCTCGAAAACCGTCCGGATGGTCCAAGACGCCCAAGACGGCCGAAGGGCACCCGAGAGGCCCCTACTGGAGGCCTGGAAATGGGCACCAACACCAAAACAGGGGGGTGCTTCCACAGGGGAAGATGATCCCAAATTTCGGCGTTGGTGGAAATCGGTCGGTCACCTCGGGAGCCAGAATACTACCACCATCGCCGAGATCGGGACCTTCTTCCCTTGGTGGAGGCACACCGCCGATATCGATGTTGGTGTCAACCTCTAGGCCTGCGACCCGACGACGACCCAAAAGACTCCAAGAGGTTCTCCAGGAGGGCCCGAAGAGGCCAACATCATTTATTTCCCTCCCGCGTGGAGGTGTCAGTTTGAAGGGGGCCGGTAAGGCCCGACCAGAAGCTACGCCTTAGGCGAAGCACAGCTCCTGCTCTGTTGTATCGTAGTAGCGATAGTCCCTGTCGTAAGAAATCATCGCGGGAGCGACGGGCCATCTCGAACGAATGATGTTTTCGACCTCGATGGCGAATCGTACACCTCGCACTGAAGTGTACTCAGGTATAGGCGACCGGCCGCTTGAACACAAACGGCCGCGGACACACGCTCGTTACCTCTCGCCTGTATCCCGCCTCACTTCAGAATCGGGCGGGGAGGGAGACGAAGCGCTAGTATACAGCCGATACGGCAGCAACTATATACAAAAGGCAGCAACAGGCGGGCCGTAAGGAAGGCGGACCCGCAAGCAAGTTGCCTTGCCAGCACATTACTGTGCATTAGATTACTCCTCAGGCGGCCGCGGACCAGGATGTCTGGCCAGCCCGATAAGGAGCATGGCGCTTGAAGTCATGCTTGAAGGACTGCGCACCCCCATGATCTGTAGGTGCATATATATATATATATGTTCCAATGTTCCCCTTTGTATGACCATCCGCGGTCATGTCGCGAGTGTCGCACCACTGAATGCTATGCACGATTCCTCGCTCCATCACCTGTCGTATCCAACTGATGCGTCCTGAAAGGTTACACTCAGTCGGCTTCCTCAGGTCTTTGCTCGACAAGGACTTGACAACATATTCAGCATCTATGGTCAAGGTGACCTTGATGCTCAGGCCACTCAACGCAAGTACGTATTTCCAATGAGTGGGGGTCAACGGACCTGCATGGAGCTCGTGCAGAGTCACGATCGTGGGACAGCAGTCCTCCAAGTTGCGGGCTGCTGCTAGTGTCTCCGCTGATTAGCTTGAGCAGACCTGCGAGCGGTGAGACTTGCAGTGGGCATCGATCAAATGGACGACAGGCTTGACAGATGGCGCGTGTCCACGCCGTAGCAGGTTTGCCCCGCGAATACTATGGCCTTTGACTTCGTCAACGGCATCTCCACTTAGGCGCCGATCGCCGGAGTCGCTGTGCAGGTCAACTTCGCCCGTTGGAGTCATCGATTGATAGACGATCTTCTAAGTGCAGACCTGCAACTCCCCGGTGATCGCGCTCAGTCGTCGCACTTGTACATTGGTCGGCTCTTGGACACGTTGTAGAGACCACATATACCATCAACCACGCTTGGGTGATTAATGCGTAAGCCAATGCGTCTCTGAGGCTGACGAACACGTCGGCAACCATCTTGGATGCCTTGGTGTCAGCGCCGGCGCGGGTGAGTTCAGGATGTTGTATGGGACGGAGCTGTTTGATGTATTCATCTGTGTCTAATGTGACGTTGCCGTCCTTATCCTTCGCGCGCTTCACAGCACAATTGGCACGTGCATGCTTGTTGAGTTTGCACTTTCCAAAAGTGTCCTCGACACACTTGACGCACTTGTCCATGGTGTGCTCAGCGCCGGCCGCATTGATATCATCAACATGTTTGGCTGTGTGCAAGTTACTGCTCGCCTCGAACTCCTCGTCGTAGGACGTGGGTCTGAGACCAAAGCCTCTCGTGGTCCTTCTGAGCTTCAGCGAAAAAGCTCCCGGTGCATCCTTGGTGCCGGTGCCGGGCTTGAGGCGCTGCGGGCAGTGCTTCGACTCGTCGTAGCGTTCGAATCCTGGGAGGGGCCGAAGCACCGTAGCCGATCCAGACGGCAAGGTAAAGCACGCCACGCATTCCTACTCACCAGTTGACTCAGAAAGTTCCTGGTTGGTCAGTCCTGTCAGGAAGGCCATTTTGATGTCGAGGGGAGCAATGATCCATTGCTTCTTGCACGCTGCCGTGCTCGCGAGTAAGCTCTGGCTTGGCCCCTGAGAAGGTTCCATCGTCAAAAGCTTCGAGGCCCATGACAACCCCGACGCGCCAGGCGCGCTCTGATGGTGCGTTCCATCTCGCCCTCTTCGTCCTTCACGAACTTCCATCTATATGCGTACCTCGAGGTCGTGATGTTTGACGCTTCAGATATATCTTGCATCCTGAAACACTCGTTGTCAAACCATGTCTTGGGTTCAGTATGTGGGGCCTTTGATGCGTTCTCGGGATTCGCCTGGATGTCGGCCTTCGCGAGAAAGTCGTCTTCCTTGACGACCGCAACTCGTTTTGCAGCGGCGGTGGCATATGCTCGCATGGTGGTTGTACGGTCGGCATCTAATAGCCTGTGCTGTTGTTCGGAAAAGACTATCTTTGACATTTCTGCCGCGAACCAGAGCTCTATAGATTGACCGTTTTCGTCTGAGTCCAATCCGTAACAGTAGTCCTCGACCGTGGGGCATAGCGGGACATGATGCGTCTCCTCGATGTCGGAGTCGAGTGGGTGTCCCCACTTAGGCAGGTGCCCCCGCTGTTCTTCAGCTACAGAGACCAGCGCACCGTTTTCGGTAATCGTATGCGTGGGTACAGTGTAAAGGTCATCTAATGGAGTTGCCTCCAGAAGTTCCCTTTCGTCACGTAGTTCTGCGTGCCACACTTTTGTTATATGTGCCTCGAGGTCCGCTTGCGATTCCTCATATATCATAGGAAGCCGTCCATCCTCCTGCAGTGGTTCGGCTTCTGGGGCTTCCCTGGCGTTTTCGTTTTGCGTCGGTGTGTCCGCCAGTTCCACGCACTTTGTCAGATCAGGGTCGAAGCCGGCGTGGGGTTTAATGAGATGTAAGCACTGGGTGATTCTCGAATGTGCTGCTCCACTTATCTCATGAATATTCAGGGCAGTGCGTTCTGCTTCAAAGTCATGGAAAACTGGCTCCACATCGCTGTCGTAATGGACCAAGGTGCAACTGTCAGCGTAAGCCACCGTAGGTAGCTCATGGATGCTCTTGGCCAACCTCACAGAGACGACATTTCCAATGAACAAAAATTGTCTGCTGAAAAATTGTAGCGCCAGGTGTACCTTGGAGGATAGTCGGCTTGCACTTGTCATCTGAAGCGTCCCCTTTTTGGTCGGGACACAGCCATGTGTCATAGGGGGTCTCCCCGCAGGTGGACTGGCCACGCATGTCTACGCTGTCCGTAGCGCAGTGTGATCGGAGCTGATTTCTCTGGCTATCAAAGCTTCGTTGTAAAGTGAATGTCGTGCATCACCTTATTAGACATGTACATCTCGGTTTCCCACCCGAATGATGACTTGACCCCTGTAGGGATGATTTCGTACAACTGGGAACGGGCCATTCCAGCCTCCCCAGTCGCCCTTCGTAGTTGTGGGGCGATGATAGTCAACCGAATTCCCTTCGCCGTAGTAATGCTGACCGGTGATGGTTGTCTTAGTGCGTAATGCGCGATTGATCTTGGCTACTGCAGTGGGCAGTGTGATAACTTCAACGCATGCCCTGCGCATCACCTGTTCTCGAGAGTGATCAGACGTTTCTGTTGGCTGTTCGGATCCAGAACAGGCAACCGCCCAAACGAAACACTGCATGGAGACACCTCATTGTAGAAGGTGAATGCACTGACGGCAAACAGGGCTTCGTGCAGTAGTCGTGTGAACAAGATGTATGGCGAACCTTCTGAGTTCAGTTTCCATAGCGTGAAGTAGATGACGTAATCTACCATTTTTGGCTTCTGTCGTTGTAGCGTGTTGTCGGCGCGCGCGTATCCTCAACTCAGCAACCCTTGCCTTAAGGGCTGCCTTTGCCGTGTCGTTGTTAAGCGCGCCCTCCCCATCGGAGTAGAGTTCCTTGGCGGGTCCGAATTGCGTCCGGCACTGATGATACGCATCTAGGATGCTGGTCATTGTCTTATCTGGTATCTCCATTCCAGTAGCGTAGCGAATACAAAGGTCAATGCTGTGAAGTATATTGTGCTTCTGTGCTTCTGTTTGCAGAGCATAAGGTCGCATTCGACTTCTTCATTGATTTTGCCGGGTGGTGCAGTGGATGGCGTAGACGCATGCCCTGGCTTCTCCCAAGCCCTGCGCTCTCGACATGCGTCGCAGACGCCTTTGATAAGGTTGAGCCTGGCGCTGTCCAGACCTGCCTTGGTTAAAATGAGTCTCATCTGAGGCTCTTTAGCATGGAACAATCGCAAATGTAGCTTCTGCAACTCGCGTGTTACCACGCTCGGGCCAAGGCTTCAAGTTTTGTAGGCTGATTTGCACATCGAACCTTGACCAGTCTGGAAGTCGTGGACGCGCAGCAGGGTTACCTGCAGGTGGCGGTGGAGGCGGATATCCCCCCTGCTGTCGACCACGTCTGGCTCTGATCTGTTGCTGTCGGCGGCGGTCATCCGAGCTACCAGCTCCGCTCGAGGCAGGTTGCCCCGCAGCAGGTTCAGCAGCATGTCTGCCTACTGTAATGTCGTGGCTGCTGGCGCCAGCTGTGGGGCCAGCCCTAGAGCCGGGTCTCGGTGCTCGTAGCCGCGCAAGTGGTGGTGCGGCTTGCGCCTCGGGTGGTGGCGCTGCCGGTTCGGCGGGAGCTTTCGGTGCCTGTCCGTGGTTGTCGGGCACTTTCCAATGTTTGGCAAACTTGCGTTTGCCAGGTGCCCGTAAGTGGCCAGGCTTGCTCTGGCCGTCGTTCTTCTCGCAACTCGGACAGTCCCAATTGTAATCCTCCTTATCGTACCACCTGCGATGTTTAGGGTCTCTGTCATGTGTTGGAGATTGCATGCTTACATCATCTGCGCATGCAGGACACCCTATCCTCCCAAGGGTGGCCTCGTGATCGACCGTCGGGTTGTCGAAGGGCAGGGTCGCCAAAATCAAATCCCCGCGCGTTGGTTGACAAGGGCGGTGGAAGAATAAGGGTGACCATGAAAGGGGTCACGGTTGCCTTGGAATAGATCGCGCGCGATCCGAACTGCATCGATGAAAAGGGACTGCATCTTTGAAGTATAATGTGCAGCCATAGACATTTCTCTATTACATACCGAGGCATGCTAAAAATGACCAGTACACCACATTCGTTTTAAAGGTGTAAGTAAGAGACGATGGTCGGCGATAGTCTCGGTCGGTTTCCACGTCAATACCCCATGGGAGTCACGTGGACCAGCTGCACATTGATCCATCTTTACTTTGCCAGTGCCCTTGCATATGGCCAAGGCTGTCCATAGCGGTATTTGATGCACCCAAGTACCCACTGCTTGTTCTCGCAAGTAAAACCGTCGGAGGTCGTTTTGACGCATGACAGCTTTCCCACGCAACTTGACATGTGGAAGGTCTTCTTTATGGTGTTCATGCCACGTGTCATACTTGACTTGGGAATTGAAATAAGAAGGTCGCCTGATCATTCTGCAATTGCGTTGTAATATGACAGTGTTCACGAAACGCGCGTCTAGATAAGGCATCACTGCATCCTGGACATCCTCGTTTCCGATGTCAACATATGAATGTTTATCTAAATTTCCTCCAGAAGACAAGCCTCGGCTGAATGCTAACAGCGATATTCCACCGCGACCCGACGACGACCCAAAAGACTCCAAGAGGTTCCCCAGGAGGGCCCGAAGAGGCCAACATCATTTATTTCCCTTCCGCGTGGAGGTGTCAGTTTGCAGGGGGCCGGTAGGCCCGACCAGAAGCTACGCCTTAGACGAAGCACAGCTCCTGCTCTGTTGCATCGTAGTAGCGATAGTCCCTGTCGTAGGAAATCGTCGCGGGGGCGACGGGCCATCTCGAACGAATGATGTTTTCGACCTCGATGGCGAATCGCGCACCTCGCACTGAAGTATACTCAGATATAGGCGACCGGCCGCTCGAACACGAACGGCCGCGGACACGCGCTCGTCACCTCTCGCCTGTATCCCACCTCACTTTAGAATCGGGGGGGGGGGGGGGGGGGGGCGAAGCGCGAGCCCGCCGCTAGTATGCAGCCGATGCGGCAGCAACTATACAAAAGGCAGCAAAAGGCGGGGCCGTAAGGAAGGCGGACCCGCAAGCAAGTTGCCTTGCCAGCACATTACTGTGCATGAGATTACTCCTCAGGCGGCCGCGGACCAGGATGTCTGGCCAGCCCGAGAAGGAGTATGACGCTTGAAGTCATGCCTGAAGGACTGCGCACCCCCATGCACGATTCCTCGCTCCATCACCTGTTGTGTCCAACTGATGCGTCCTGAAACTTTACACTCAGTCGGCTTCCTCAGGTCTTTGCTCGACAAGGACTTGACAACATATTCAGCATCTATGGTCAAGGTGACCTTGATGCTCAGGCCACCCAACGCAAGTACGCATTTCAAATGAGTGGGGGTCAACGGACCTGCATGGAGCTCGTGCAGAGTCACGATCGTGGGATAGCAGTCCTCCAAGTTGCGGGCTGCTGCTAGTGTCTCCGCTGATTAGCTTGAGCGGACCTGCGAGCGGTGAGACTTGCAGTGGGCATCGATCAAATGGACGACAGGCTTGCCAGATGGCGCGTGTCCACGCCGTAGCAGGATTGCCCCGCGAATACTATGGCCTTTGACTTCGTCAACGGCATCTCCACTTAGGCGCCGATCGCCGGAGTCGCTGTGCAGGTCAACTTCGCCCGTTGGAGTCATCGATTGATCGACGATCTTCTGAGTGCAGACCTGCATGCAACTCCCCGGTGATCGCGCTCTGTCGTCGCACTTGTACATTGGTCGGTTCTTGGACACGTTGTAGAGACCACATATGCCATCCACCACGCTTGGGTGATTAATGCGTAAGCCAATGCGTCTCTGAGGCTGACGAACACGTCGGCAACCATCCTGGATGCCTTGGTGTCAGCGCTGGCGCCGGTGAGTTCAGGATGTTGTATGGGACGGAGCTGTCTGATGTAATCATCTGTGTCTAATGTGACGTTGCCGTCCTTGTCCTTCGTGTGCTTCACAACACAATTGGCGCGTGCATGCTTGTTGAGTTTGCGCATGCCAAAAGTGCCCTCGACGCACTTGACGCACTTGTCCATGGTGTCCCCAGTGCCGGCCGCATTGATATCTTCAACATGGTTGGCTGTGTGCAAGTTACTGCTCGCCTCGAACTCCTCGTCGTAGGACGTGGGTCTGAGACCAAAGCCTCTCGTGGTCCTCTGAGCTTCAGCGAAAAAGCTCCCGGTGCATCCTTGGTGCCAGTGCCGGGCTTGAGGCGCTGCGGGCAGTGCTTCGACTCGTCGTGGCGTTCGAATCCTGGGAGGGGCCGAAGCACCGTAGCCGATCCAGGCTGCGAGGTAAAGCACGCCACGCGTTCCTTCTCACCAGTTGCCTCAGAAAGGCCCTGGCTGGTCAGTCCTGTCAGGAAGGCCATTTTGATGTCGAGGGGAGCAATGATCCATTGCTTCTTGCACGCTGCCGTGCTCGCGAGTAAGCTCTGGCTTGGCCGCCGAGAAGGTTCCCCCGTCGAAAGCTTCGAGGCCCATGACAACCCCGACGCGCCAGGCGCGCTCTGATGGTGCGTTCCATCTCGCCCTCTTCGTCCTTCACGAACTTCCATCTATATGCGCACCTCGAGGTCCTGATGTTTTACGCTTCAGATATATCTTGCATCCGGACACGCTCGTTGTCAAACCAGGTCTTGAGTTCAGTATGTAGGGCCTTTGATGCGTTCTCGGGATTCGCCCGGACGTCGGCCTTCGCGAGGAGGTCGTCTTCCTTGACGACCGCAACTCGTTTTGCAGCGGCGGTGGCATATACTCGCATGGCGGTTGCGCGGTCGGCATCTAATAGCCTGTGCCGTTGTTCGGAAAGGACTATATTTGACACTTCTGCCGCGAACCAGAGCTCTATATATTGATCGTTTTCGTCCGAATCCAATCCGTATCAGTAGTCCTCGACCGTGGGGCATAGCGGGACATGATACGTCTCCTCGATGTCGGAGTCGAGTGGGTGCCCCCGCTTAGGTAGGTGCCCCCGCTGTTCTTCAGCTACAGAGACCAGCGCACTGTTGTCGGTAATCGTATGTGAGGTCATCGAATGGAGTTGCCTCCAGCAGTTCCCCTTCGTCACGTAGTTCTGCGTGCCACACATTCGTTATATGTGCCTCAAGGTCCGCTTCCGATTCCGCATATATCATAGGAAGCCGTCCACCCTCCTGCAGTGGTTCGGCTTCTGGGGCTTCCCTGGCGTTTTCGTTTTGCGTCGGTATGTCCGCCAGTTCCTCGCACTTTGTCAGATCAGGGTCGAAGCCAGCGTGAGGTTCAATGAGATGTAAGCACTGGGTGATTCTCGAATGTGCTGTTCCACTTATATCATGAATATTCAGGGCAGCGTGTTCTGCTTCAAAGTCATGGAAAACTGGCTCCACATCGTTGTCGTAATGGACCAAGGTGCAGTGTCAGCGTAAGCCACCGTAGGTAGCTCATGGATGCTCATGGCCAACCTCACAGAGACGACATTTCCAATGCAGAAGACTTTTCTGCTAAAATACTGTAGCGCCAGATGTACCTTGGAGGATCGTCGGCACTTGTCATCTGAAGCGCCCCCTTTTTGGTCGGGGCACAGCCATGTGTCATAGGAGGTCTCCCCGCAGGTGGACTGGCCACGCGTGTCTACGCTGTCCGTAGCGCAGTGTGATCGGAGCCGATTTCTCTGGCTATCAAAGCTTCGTTGTAAAGTGAATGTCGTGCATCACCATTTTAGACATGTACATCTCGGTTTCCCACCCGAATGATGACGTGACTCCTGTCGGGATCATTTCGTACAACTGGGAACGGGCCATTCCAGCCTCCCCAGTCGCCCTTCGTAGTTGTGGGGCGATGATAGCCAGCCAAATTTCCTTCGCCGTAGTAATGCTGACCGGCGATGGTTGTCTTAGTGCGTAATGCGCGATTGATCTTGGCTGCTGCAGTAGGCTGTGTGATAACTTCAACGCATGCCCTGCGCATCACCTGTTCTCGAGAGTGACCAGACATTTCTGTTGGCTGTTCGGATCCAGAACAGGCAACCGTCCACACGAAGCACGGCATGGAGACACCGCAGCGTAGAAGGTGCATGCACTGGCGGCCAACAGGGATTCGTGCAGTAGTCGTGTGAACAACAAGTATGTCTAACCTTCTGAGTTCAGTTTCCATAGCGCGAAGTAGATGACGTAATTCATCATTTTTGGCTTCGGTCGTTGTAGCGCGTTGTCGGCGCGCGCGCATCCTCAACTCATCAACCCTTGCATTAAGGGCTGCCTTTGCAGTGTCGTTGTTAAGCGCGCCCTCCCCATCGGAGTAGAGTTCCTTGGCGGGTCCGAATTGCGTCCGGCACTGATGATGCGCATCTAGGATGCTGGTCATTGTCTTATCTGGTATCTCCATTCCAGTAGCATAGCGAATACAAAGGTCAATGCTGTGAAGTATATTGCGCTTCTGTGCTTTTTTTTGCAGAGCATAAGCTCGCATTCGACTTCTTCATTGAACTTGCCGGGTGGCGCAGTGGATGGCACAGACGCATGCCCTGGCTTGTCCCAAGCCCTGCGCTCTCGACATGCGTCGCATACGCCTTTGGTAAGGTTGAGCGTGGCGCTGTCCAGACCTGCCTTGGTTAGAATGAATCTCAGCTAAGGCTCTTTAGCATGGAACAATCGCAAATGTAGCTTCTGCAACTCGCGTGTTACCACGCTTGGGCCAAGGCTTCAAGTTGTGTAGGCTGATTTGTACATCGAACCATGACCAGTCTGGAAGTCGTGGACGCGCAACAGGGTTTCCCGCAGGTGGCGGTGGAGGCGGATATCCTCCCTGCTGTCGACCACGTCTGGCTCTGATCTGTTGCTGTCGGCGGCGGTCATCCGAGCTACCAGCTCCGCTCGAGGCAGGTTGCCCCGCAGCAGGTTCAGCAGCATGTCTGCCTACTGTAATGTCGTGGCTGCTGGCGCCAGCTGTGGGGCCAGCCCTAGAGGCGGGTCTCGGTGCTCGTAGCCGCGCAAGTGGTGGTGCGGCTTGCGCCTCGGGTGGTGGCGCTGCCGGTTCGGCGGGAGCTTGCAGTGCCTGTCCGTGGTTGTCGGGCACTTTCCCATGTTTGGCATGCTTGCGTTTGCCAGGTGCCCGTAAGTGGCCAGGCATGTTCTGGCCGTCGTTCTTCTCGCAACTCGGACAGTCCCAATCGTAATCCTCCTTAGCATGCCACCTGCGATGTTTAGGGTCTCCGTCATGTGTTGGAGATTGCATGCTTACATTATCTGCGCACGCGGGACATCCTATCCTCCCAAGGGTGGCCTCGTGATCGACCGTCGGGTTGTCGAAGGGCGGGGGCGCCAAAATAAAATCCCGGCGCGTTGGTTGACAAGGGCGGTGGGATAAGAAGGGCGACCATGAAAGGGATCACGGTTGCCCTGGAATAGATCGCGCGCGATCCGAACTGCATCGATGAAAAGGGACTGCATCTTTGAAGCATAATGTGCAGCCATAGACAACTCTTTATTACATACCGAGGCATGCTGAAAATGACCAGTACACCACATTCGCTGTAAAGGTGTAAGTAAGAGACGATGGTCGGCCATAGTCTCGGTCGGTTTCCACGTCAATACCCCATGGGAGTCACGTGGACCAGTTGCACATTGATCCATAGTTACTTTGCCAGTGCCCTTGCATATGGCCAAGGCTGTCCACAACGGTATTTGATGCACCCAAGTACCCACTGCTTGTTCTCGCAAGTAAAACCGTCGAAGGTCGTTTTGACGCACGGCAACTTCCCCACGCAACTTGACATGTGGAAGGTCTTCTTTATGGTGTTCATGCCACGTGTCATACTTGACTTGGAAATTGAAATAAGAAGGTACCCTGGCCATTTACGTTGTAATATGACAGTGTTCACGAAACACGCGTCTAGAGAATGCATCACTGCATCCTGGACATCCTTGTTTCCGAGGTCAACATGTGAACGTTTATCTAAGTATCCTCCGGCAGACAAGCCTCGGCTGAATGCCAACTGCGATATCCCGCCACTTCCTCCACGCAATTCCAACGTAACAACCTTATTTAGTCGTCCGTAACATACAGTTGGGATAATGGAGAGCGTTTCCGCAGGTAGCCCCGCAGGTAGCGCGATGGAAGTTTCTTCTTCGCCATCGCTTTCCGTGTCGGAATCGAGGGGAACATCGGTGTAGGGGGGGGCACTACGTCCGAGACCCTTTAGGTCGTCACCGCAGTCGCCGTTGCCTTCTTCGACTACTGCGGGTACCTTGCGTGGCTTGATGCCCGCTTCTTTATCAGCTTTCTGATTTTCTGTTTTTTTGGTCCGGGCATCTGTCGATAGCGCTGTCTGTTGCTCAGTGTCGGATGAGCTGAGCGTCGGAAAATCTGGAATAGAGGGGGGGCGCGCGGCCGCGCTCAATCGAAGGGGGGGGAAGACGATCGTCATCGACGAACGCAACTCGCCTTGGGCGCGGTCGCCAGCCCTCTTGTCCGATTGGAACCGGTTCTGGCGGTTCCCGGTGCAGTCGGTTACAGTAACGGTGCATTGAAATTGCACCCGATCGGCTGATCCTGGTTCCTGATGTCTTGTATAACAGTATCATCGGGGATGAACAGACCTCCCTTTAGTAAAACGTGGTTTAGTGAAAACGACCTCGGGCCCAAACCTGGCGGGCGCAAGCCTTGAAAGCAACGGCCGCGACGCCCTCTCGAAAACCGAAAACGGACAAGTCACTAATCGACGTGTCAGGGTAGGAGGTCTGTCCACCCCCGATATTATCACCCAGGTTCATCGCTACCCGTCTCACGACATGGCCCCATTCAGGGCCATTCTCAGGAGACTGAACGTAAGCTCGATCTCCTTTTATCCACTCTTGTGTGGCTGCTACAGTGCGCAGCACTCGTGTGGTTTCTCTTTGTTCTCTGTCAGTCAAGTTGATCCATCAGCCTGGCAGCCATGGTAGCCAACGTTTTGTTACGCCACTATGCCTTCTGAGCGCCTGGGCCATGCCAGTCCAATACATGCTCAGCAAGTTGTGCAGGTCTCCCCGCAGTTTGGCATGTGCAGCTCCACAGGTTAGTTGGGATGCGAGTATAGGTAGTTGCCACCTGTAGATACGATCCGCTAGGCAACTCATTTGAACTGTCATATTTAAGACCGAAGTGGCGACATCGCACACGCATGCAAGTCTAGGTCTTCAATGGCATCTCGTATAGGACCTTGTTTCCCGAAATAGCGCGGTGGTCCCACAAGTATTATAGACATACGTAGAGCCCGAACTTAAATCATCAAAACCAGAATGCGTTGATAGCGTGGCCCTGCCCGCTCTCCAGGCGACCTAACGTGCCAGTCAGGGGGAGTTGCCGCACATAGCAATTGATAATCCCCCCAGGGTAGAGCACCCGAATACTGTTTGCCTGTAGAGGCCACGACCTCTGCATGTGTGATACGGTCGAACATGTAGCCACAAGCTCGGAGTTCAGCGCAAGCTGTCCGTATGTCCTCAATGACAAGTGCACGAGAATGATAATGATGTGATGGGCGCTCATTTGCTGCAGCGGCAACACAGCCGGGTCCACTGCTGTCTTTGGCAGCCGCGCAGCCAGGCTTGCCAGTGCCCCTGGCGCGCGCAGCCAGCGCCTGGGAAAAGTATGCAGGCTTCCCCGCGCAAGACAACATAACCTCAGTGTTCGGCCTGCCGGAGCAAGCGCGAGTGGCCGTGGCACGCGCCTGCCCCCGTCGCTCATTTTCAAGCGATGGGGGCGCCCAAATGCCCGTGCCATTCTGCGCTGCTGAGCCACTGTTCGAAGTGAAGATACCAACTTTCTGAGCGGCATCGTCTCATCCTGCAGGTGTCCCTGCCGTCGCGTCGGGCGGCGTCCACTTGCTGCCCTCCTCGTAGATGGCCTGATATACCTTCGCCTGCAAGCGCAAGGAGAAGTCCTGATCGGCCGGCGTGGGGACATTCCCTAAGGACGTGTTCCTGCGATGCCAGTCTGCCACAACCGGCTGGAATTCCGACCCTGGGTGGAGGCAAGCCGCCGATATCGGTGTTGGTGTCAACCTCTAGGCCTGCGACCCTACGACGACCCAAAAGGCTCCAAGAGGTTCTCCAGGAGGGCCCGAAGAGGCCAACATCATTTATTTCCCTTCCGCGTGGAGGTGTCTGCCACACACGGCTGGAAGTCCGATGCAGAGCGGGGCGACCAGCTCCAGGGAGGCCGGGGCACGACAGGCCCGCAAATGCCACCCTGCACGTCACCGTGGTGCCCGTGGGAGCAGAGCTCGACCACGAGAAAGCCTCACAGACGCCCAATATGGTCGTGAAGATGGCCCTGAAGCGCCCAGGACGACCAAGCGAGGCTCCCAAGACGGCTTCCGACGGCGTCAAACGGGACAGGGACGACGCAAAACGGCCAAGATGGCCTCCAAGACGACCCTGAAGCGCCCCAAGAGGGCCCCAAAACGGCCCAAAGAGGTTCCCAAGACGGCTTCCGACGGGCCAAGAACGCTCCAAGAGGGCCCCAAGATGGTCCAGCGAGGTTCCTAAGACGGCTTCTGACGGGCCAGGAACGCCGTAAGATAGCCCCAAAAGCCCCCAACGGCTCCCAGGAGGCCTAAGCCCTAAGGAGTCCCCCAAGAGGCCTCCAAGAGGCCCCCACGAAACTCCTAGGAGGCAAGCTCCAAAAGAGGTTTCCACATCCTTCTCCTCATCCTCCTGTTTCCTTCCTCTCCTCATCCTCCTCTTCCTCCCCCACGTATTCAACGCAGGGCTTCCACAACGGCTGGGGGAACGCATGGTCCGATACCGTGGCAAAACTTTGCCCAATCGGTTGGTCACACAGGCTTATCCCAGCAGTCAGGGGGCGGCGGTGCTTCGCCGCCGCCCCCTGTGGTCTTGCCAGTGTTGCGCGGCGTGCCAGAGGTTCGGCAAGTTGCGCTTCTTTTTGTCCAACCGTTCTGTGGTGCTGGGTCATCGCTTTGAGGAGACAGCGCCCCGCGTTCCTCCTCTTCTCTCCTCCTCCCCGTCCTCACTCCACCCTCCTCCGCAGTTCGCATGCGTCTCCCCCGCGCAGTACAGCGCTTCGTCGCCCCAAAGGGAGCTCCAATGACGGTCCCAGTGGCGCAGTCCGCATGCGGTTCCCCCACCCAGTACAGCATTTCGTGGCCACAGGGGAAGCTCCACCGAAGGTGCCAGTGGCGTAGTCCGCGTGCGGTTCCCCGACCCAGCACAGCGCATCGTAGCCCCATAGGGAGCTCCACCGAAGGTCCAAGTGGCGCGGTCCGCATGCGGTTCCCAGTGCACCACTTCGTGGCCCCAAAGGAAGCTCCACCGAAGCTCCCAGTAGCGCGGTCCGCATGCTGGTCCCCCACCCAGTGCAGCGTTTCGTGCTCCCAGAAGGAGCTCCACCGAAGGTCCCAGTGGCGCAGTCCGCATGCGGTTCGTGCGCCTGGTGCCGCGTTTTGTGGCTCCGAAGGGGGCGCCACCGGAGGTCCCAGTGGCGCGGTCCGCATGCCGTTCCCCACCCAGTACAACGTTTCGTGGCCCCAGAGGGAGCTCTACCAAAAGTCCCAGTGGCGCAGTCCGCATGATATTCCCCCACCCAATGCAGCGTTTCGTGGCCCCGGAGGGAGCTCCACCGAAGGTGCCAGTGACGCAGTCCGCATGTGGTTCCCCCCGCCCAGTACAACGCTTCGTCGCCCCAAAGGGGGCGCCACCGAAGGCCCCAGTGGCGGAACTCGCATGCGGTTCCCCCGCCCAGTACAATCACTAGAGGGAGCCCCACCGAAAATCTTAGTAGCGCAGTCCGCGTGCGGTTCCCCCGTCAAGTACGCCGTTTCGTGGCCCCAATTAGGACCTCCACCGAAGGTCACTGTGGCACAGTCCGCATGTGCTCCCCCCACCCAGCACAGCACTTCGTGGCCCCAGAAGGGAGTTCCACCAGAGCTTCCAGTGGTGCGGTCCGCATGCGGTCCCCTCACCCAGTGCAACGCTTCATGACCCCATAGGGAGCTCCTCAGAAGGTCCCAGTGGCGCAGTTCGCATGCGGTTCCCCCACCCCTACAGCGTTTCGTGGCCCCAAAGGGAGCTCCACCGAAGGTTCCAATGGCGAAACTCGCATGCGGCTCCCCCCGCCCAGTACAGCGCTTCGTGACCCCATATGGAGCTCAACCGAAGGTCACACTGGCAGAACTCGCATGCGGTTCCTGCGCCCAGTGCAGCGTTTCGTGGCCCCAGATGAAGCTCTACCGAAGGTCCCAGTGGCGCAGTCCGCATGCGGTTCCTGTGCCCAGTGCAGTGTTTCGTGGCCCCAGATGAAGCTCTACCGAAGGTCCCAGTGGCGGAACTCGCATGCGGTTCCTGCGCCCAGTACAGCGCTCCTTGGCCCCAGAGGGAGCTCCACCGAAGGTGCCAGTGGCGGAACTCGCATGCGTTATCCCCGGTTTGTACAGCGTTTCGTGGCCCCCCTAGAGGGAAGGGAGCTCCACCGAAGGTTCCAGTGGCGGAACTTGAATTTGGTTCCCCCGCCCAGTACAGCGTTTCGTGGCCCCGGAGGGAGCTTCACAGAAGAAGATACCCACACATGCGGTACTCATAACTGCATCTGGTTGGGTTCTTCGCCAAACTAATTGCAATTCCTCGTGGGCGTTCGGCCCAACCCGCCGGCCACCCGGAAAACCTCCAGGTCATAGGTCTTTCCAACCCAAGACGGCGCCTGGACCAAGATGGCATGATATGGCCGCGAACATGATTCCAAGACGGCTCAGATGACCCAAGATGGCCATAAAGACGATCCCACGAAGCCTCTAAGACAGACGAGGTGGCCCCAAGACGTCCCAAGACGTCCCCAGACGGCACAAGAGGCCCCTCAGACGCCCGAAGAAGGTTCCAAGAGGACCTCCAGGAAACCAACATCCTTGATATCCTTAGAATGTTATATGAGCTTAGCTTTGTTGCCGTTTCGGGCACCCGACGTCCAAGACGGGCCCACATGCCCCCAAGATCGCTCCAAGACGGCCCAAGGGGGCCCCAAGACAGCCCAAGAGCCCCCCGAGACGGCCTAAGATACTTCCAAGACAGCCATAACGCGCCCAAAGAGGGACCCACGACTGCCCAGGGAGGGCCCAAGACGGCCTCTGAAGGCCTAAAGTCCCTTAGACGCCCCAAGAGGGCTCCAAGAGGACATCCCCCCCCCACAAAACATCCTCGATTGTTCTCACCCATCCTGTGGTGTTGGGTCCTCGATTTGAAGAGACGGTCTCCGCGTTCCTCCTCTCTCCTCCTCTTCCCCCCCTTCTCCCTCCTCTCGTCACCCCCCTCACTGTGGCACACCCCTCACACGCTTCGTGGCCAGATAGGGAGCTCCGCCGAAGGCTCCAATGGCAGGACCCGCATGCGCCCCCCCTCCCAGTACAGCGCTTCGTGGCCCCATAGGGAGCTCCACCGAGGGCCCCAGTGAGGGTGCCCGCATGCGCCCCCCCACACCCAGTACAGCGTTTCGTGGGCCCATGGGGAGCCCCACCGAAGGCCCCAGTGGGGGTGTCAGCATGCGCCCCCCCAACCCAGTACAGCGTTTCGTGGCCTCAAAGGAAGCTCCACCGAAGGTGCAGCGCTTCGTGGCCCCATAGGGAACCGAAGGCCCCAATGGGGGTGCCCGCATGCGCCCGCCGCACACAGTACAGCGTTTCGTGGTCCCATATGGAGCTGCACCGAAGGCCCCTGTAGGGGTGCCCGCATGCGCCCGCCACTCCCAGTACAGCAGCGCTGCGTGGCCCCACAGGGAGTTGCACCGAAGGCTCCAGTGTGGGGGGGTGCCCGCATGAGTCCCTCCACACTCAGTGCAGCGCTTCGTGGCCCCATAGGGAGCTCCACCGAAGGCACCAGTGGGGATGCCCACACGCGTCCGCCACACCAAGTACAGCGTTTCATGGCCCCAGAGGGAGCTACACTGAAGGCCCCAGTGGGGGTGCCCGCATGCGCCCCCCCACACAGTGCAGCGTTTCGTGGCCCCAGAGGGAGCTCCACCGACGGCCCCAGTGTTACCGCCCACATGCGTTCCCCCCACCCAGTGCAGAGATCGTGGCGCCATAGGGAGCTTCGCCGAAGAAGACATTTACAATTGCGGTACTCACAAGTGCATATGATTGGGTCCTTCGCCAGGATAATTCTCAGCCATCCTGTGGTGTTGGGTTTTCGTTTTCACGAGGCAGCGCCCCGCGTCACTCACTCCTCCTTCCTCCTCCCCCGCCTCCCTTCCTCATCCCGCTGCCTCCGTTTCGGCGCACCCCTCACACGCTCCGTGGCCCCATAGGGAGCTCCGCCGAAGGCCCCAATGGCAGGACCCGCATGCAGTTCCAACCCCATTTCGGCGCACCCCTCACACGTTGCGTGGCTCCACCGGGTGCTCCACCGAAGGCCCCAGTGGCAGGGTCCGCATGCAGATCCACCTCCATTTCGGCGCACCCCTCGCACGCTTCGTGGCCCCATAGTGTGCTCCACCGAAGGCCCCAATGGCAGGGTCCGCATGCAATTCCAACCCCGTTTCGGCGCACCCTCACACGTTTCGTGGCCTCAAATTGTGCCGCTCCGAAGGCCACAGTGGCAGGGTCCGCATGAGACTCTACTGCTATGTTGGCGCACCCCTCACACGTTTCGTGGAGGGTGCTCCACTGAAGGCCCCAGCAGCAGGGTCCGCATGCAGTTCCAACCCCATTTCGGCGCACCCCTCACACGTTGCGTGGCCCCAGTGGCAGGGTCCGCATGCAGTTCCACCCCCATTCCGGCGCACCCCTCACACGTTTCGTGAACCCATGGTGTGGTCTACCGAAGGCCCCAGTGGCAGGTCCGCACGCAGTTCCACCCTCATTTCGGCGCACCTCTCGCACGTTCGATGGCCCCGTAGCGTGCTCCGTCGAAGGCCCCAGTGGCAGCCCCCGCACACTGTTCCACCCTGCATGTTGCACCCCTCACACGTTTCGTGGCCTCACATGGGGCTCCACCGACGGCTCCGGCGGCAGCGTCCGCATGGCGCACCCGTGCGAATTTTGGCACACCGGTTACACGCGTCGTGGCCCCAGAAAGAGAGAGGTTCACCGAGGACGATGCCCACAACTGCGTCACTCACCTCTGCACATGGTTGGGTCCTTCGTCAATATAATCCCACCAGCCCTTTGGGCGACAAGTGGTCTAACGAGATTCCTCTTCCCTCTTCCGACTCCCCCCACCATCCCTTGTAACAAAAACAATACAAAACACACTCCGCCTCCAAATTCGGAACATGCGCAGCCAACCCGATGCGGCCCCCCCCCCCCCAACACCCTTGTCAAAAAACAATACAGAGTACACTTGGAGGCGGCGGCGGCGGCGGCTGCGGCGGCTGCGGCGGCGGTGGCGGCGGCTGCGGCGGCTGCGGCGGCGGCGGCGGCGGCGGCGGCGGGGGGCGGCGGCGGCGGCGGCGGCGGCGGCGGCGGGCGGTGGCGCAGCGGCAGCGGCGGCGGCGCGGCGGTTTGGCAGCGGGGGTGGCGGCGGCGGCGGCGGCGGCGGCGGCGGTGGCGGCGGCGGCGGCGGCGGCGCGGCTGAGGCGGCGGTGGCGGCGGCGGCTGCGGCGGCTGCGGCGGTAGCGGCAGAGTGGCGGCGGCGGCGGCGGCTGGCGGCGGCGGCGGCGGCGGCGGCGGCAGGCGGCGGCGGCAGGCGGCGGCGGCAGCGGCGGCGGCGGCTGCGGCGCGGAGGCGGCAGCGGTGGCGGGCAGCGGCTGCGGCTGCGGCGGCGGTTCGGCAGCGGGGGGCGGCGGCTGCAGCGGCGGCGGCGGCGGCGGCGGCGGCAGGCGGCGGCGGCGGCGGCGGCGGCGGCGGCGGCGGCGGCGCGGAGGCGGCGGCGGCGGCGGGCAGCGGCGGCGGCGGCGGCGGCGGCGGCGGAGGCGGCGGCGGAGACGGCGGCGGCGGATTGGCCCCCAGTAGCTGCCCATCCCAAGACGACTGCTGAAGATGCTGAGGCTCGGGCCAGACTCGGGTGCTACGTATGTGTTGGGAGGGCGGGTGGGAGTGAGCGAGACGGCTTGCGGGCGGGGAGGGGGTAACTTGACCCCTCCCCTTACCACTCCCCTGGACTTTTTCGGGCCCCCCCGCGAGGTGTCAGGGCGTCCAGGACGGCCTCGGCGAGGAAGCCAAACTCATTTGTTTTACTTAGGTTTGGGCTCCATGTTGGCCTCTTTGGGGGGAGGGATGCTGGAAAATATCCCACCAGCCCTCTAGGCGCCAAAATCATTGGTTTGACTTAGGTTTTAGCCCCATTTTGGCCTCTTTGGGGGGGGGGTGAACGTTATCCCACCGCCAAAATCATTGGTTGTACTCAGGTTTTGGCACCATTTTGGCCTCTTTGGAGGGGGGCTGAACGTTATCCCCGCTCCTCCTTTGATCGATGGCCTTCAAAATGATCCCAAGAGGTCTTCCAGGGCTCCCAAGAGGGCCCCAAGAGGGCCCCAAGACGACCCCAAAGGCCTCCAAGACGCCCAACATGGCCTCCAAGACGGCTAAGATGACCCCAAGATGCCTCCAACACGGCCCAAAATGCAACCACGACGGCCTGAGATGGCCTCCAGATGGCCTAAGACGGCCCAAGAAGCCCCCAAGAGGTCTCCAAGACTGCCCAAGAGGCCTCCAAGAGGTTCGCCAGGAGGGCCCGACGAGGCCAAAATCATTGATTTCCCAATAGTTTCTGACAGATTGTGACATGTGATTCTTCTCGGAATTCCGACGGCTCAAGACGGCCCAAGAAGCCCTCAAGATCGCCCACGAGGCCTCCAAAATGGCCCCATGACGGCCCCAAAGGCCCCCAAGACGGCCCCAAGGCGGCCCCAAAGGCCTCCAAGACTGCCAAAACTACCTCCCGGCCCAAGATGCCTCCAAGACGGCCCAAGATGCACCCAAGACAGCCTAAGATGGCCTCAAGATGGCGCAAGACGGCCCAAGAGGCCCCCAAGATGCCTCCAAGACGGCCCAAAAGGCGCCCAGGAGGTCTTCCAGAACGGCACGAAGAGGCCAAACGTGCTTCCCCTGAGGTTTTTGACAGAGTTTGGCATTTGCTTCTTAGACGGCGCAAGAGGCCCCCAAGATCGCCCAAGAGGCCTCCAAGATGGCCCCATGACAGCCCAAAAGGCCCCAAAAGCGGCCCCAAGAGGGCCCAGAAACGGCCTAAGAGGCCTCCAAGACGCCCAAGATGGCCTCTAAGAACCCCTGAAATGTCCAAGAGGGCCCAAAGACGACCCAGACAGGCCCCCAAGACGGCTTCCGACCGCGTCAGACAAGCCAGGAACGCCCTAAGACGGCCAAAGAGGCCCCCAAGAAGCTCCCAAAGGCCCCCCAAAAAGCCCTCCAAGAGGCCCCCAGGAAGCCCCCAGGAGACCCCAAGAGTGCCCCAAGAGGCGCCCAAGAGGCCTCCTCCTCCTCCTCCTCCTCCTCCTCCTCCTATTCCTCCTTCTCCTCTTCCGTCGCCCCCACGCGGCCCCCAGGGATGGCCCGAAGAGGCCTTCCAAGGCCACCCCCTTGCTCCCAGAGATCTCTCGGTTCATCCTGGTTGCTCGCGTTGTTTCCCTAATTAGATGTGTCCCTTCGTCCCTTTTCCCGTCAGCTTTCGTGGGCAGGGCTTCTGAATGGGCTGGTGGGGATACTTTTTTGATCGCGACCGCGAGCAGACACCCGCGCGGCGTCACAAAGTCGGGCAGACAAGCGAGGGGCAGCTACGCCGAACCAGCTACGCGGCACCGCGAGCGAAGCGAGAGGGGGCGAAACGACGAAGGGACAAAAGCGAGAGAGAGCGCGAAGAGATGGGTTGGTGGGGATACGCGAAGCGTGAAGAATTCTTTGGCATTTCTGTGAGTTTAGCGTCTTCGCCTTTTCGGGCACCCTGCGCTCCAAGAAGGGGCTCATAGGCCCCCAAGATCGCCCCACGACAGCCCAAGAGGCCTCCAAGAGGCCAGCAAGACGGCCCAAGAGGACCCCAAGACAGCCCAAGGGGCCCCAGAGGCGGCCCCAAGGCGGCCCCAGAGACCGCCAGGACGGCCATAACGCAGAGTGAGAGAGAGAGAGAGAGAAATAGAGAAAGAGAGAGAGAGAGAGAGAGCGAAATAATGAGAGAGAGGGAGAGGGAGAGAGAGAGGGATAAGTGAGAGAGGCATGATGTACCTCTCGCTCGCCTGACCGCGAGTGCGGTCGGGGGCCTCTTTTCGTGCGAACCGTGTAGAATAGGTTCCTCGATCTCGATGTAAGGACCGGCCCGAAAACCAGAGCCCCTCCGTGGCTGTACTGAACAAGTCG
Organism: Prorocentrum cordatum; assembly: GCA_963575745.1. NCBI lineage: Eukaryota > Dinophyceae > Prorocentrales > Prorocentraceae > Prorocentrum > Prorocentrum cordatum. Next base: position 161,305 of record CAUYUJ010016148.1, on the reverse strand, counting down.
AGATCGCGCTCGACACGAGGCATCTCGCCACGCCCGTCATGCGGAGAAATTCGCAGCTGCTACGAAGGTGCACGGGAACAGGCGATCCGAGCCTCACGACGCTGCTGCATGCTACGAGCAACGCCCAGGAGACCGACGTGGCTCAGCTCGATGATCGGGCGACATGCACGCATCAAGTAAGCTACGCGCCTGCCTTCCAGAGGGTCAGTGCCGTCGGCGCTGGATGTGGACCAAGAGATCACCGTGCGGCCTGGCTGCAGTCGTCGAGGCGCCAAGCCCCGAAGCAACGTGATGGCGCGCAGGCGTGTCCTGGACGGTGCGAATTGCATGCGTCGCCGACCGGCAGGCCAAGGCACAAAGCCGTAATTACAGGGGAAGATTGTCATCGAGACAGCAGCCGCGCCTGCTATCCTTCAACCCCCGCCCTTCTCCCCATCCCTTGGCCATCATGTGATGATCATTGGTGAACCCACCTACCTTTGTGGCCCTTGGCGTTCTCTTACAATCCTGCCGACTAAAAAACGTGAGACGGCCCCACTGGTTCGCACACGGGTCGCTTCCCCGCTGATGCCACAAGCGGCCACCCCCCGCCCTCCGCCAGGACGCTCTCGCGCGGAGCCTCGCCACTCCCTCTCGGCGTGCCACACCATGTTCCCTCCTTCCCCCTCCCGCGGCACCCTGAGGAGCTAGACCAGCCAACCAGTGAGGCGCTCAAAACCGAAAGCGACGATCTCGCTGCGCGAAGAGACTGCGACAGAAGAATTGTCGCCCACTGCCGCACAACCGCGCGGCTGCACAGCGTATAATCGCTGACGGCCGTGCCAGTGCGTGAGGGGCGGCCTCCAGACGCGCACTTCGCGTCGGAAAAACCTTGGAGCGCACAGAGGCCGAGGAGAGGCGGAGTGCCCCGTCCACGTGCCAGGGCGTCGGCTCCCCACATGACGGGAGGGGAGCACCGCGATGCAACGGCTCGCCAGGGCGGAGGAGGAGGGGCGAACGGGGCTCCACCGGGGCCAGCCCCCCTCGCTGGTCGCCGCAGGGGAGGGAAGGAGCGATATCGAGATGCGCCGTCAGGGAAAGCCCACGGAAAGCCCACGGCACGACGTCGGCCACAAGAGAGAACGGCCAGAGGCTCACAGCTGGTTCGCTGGATGAGCCTGGACAAGCGGCGGAGAGATCCTACAGCGCGCTCAATGCGCCCCTGCCTCGACGCAGCCGTTGAAGCAGGAACCTACAATGATCCCCTCCATTCCAATCTTTGCTACTACGTCCAGGATGCACAGGCAGATGTCCTCGGTGGGCTTCGTGATGAGGCCCAGGTGCGCACGCCCAATGCCCACGATGATCGGATAGAACGACCAAACCACGATAGTGAGCATCTCGAGCTGCTTGAAGAGGTTGGCGGCCACCTCGATCTGCTTGCTTGCTTTGTACCCCACGTCAACTTGAAGCGACACCAATAGCATGATATAGAAAAAACATGAAAACCCAAACCAAACATGTTTGAGGTGCTTGTACGGCTTCCACGGCATCAACGCCGCGATGATGCCCGTGGCGAGCATCAGTAAGTCGCTCATGATGACCATGATTATCATGGGTGTGGTAGCGTGCGCTATGTGGCAGAGCTCATACAACATCAGAGGAGTTGTGGTGATCCAGTCAACGTAGCGAGCGATGGGCACCAAATCTCCCTTTATGACCATGTCCCCCATGTGGCACGACTTCGCGAAGTATGTCATTGCCGCTATCGCGGTCACAAAGAAGGTGTTCACAAACGATTCCTCGTTCACGTGACGTGCCCACAGGCAGAGCATAACAAGACATGCGGCGGAGAACAAGCCGCAAGTGATGCACTCAGCATACCAGGCAGCCTTGTGCAGCGACGTCTTCCCGTGGTGCCACTTTTTCGTTGTCCTGCGTCGGTTTGAGATCAAGCGCCACGGCTTGCGGCTTATACGATATTCTTTCGAGCTGGCCTTGCTGGCATCACCCGCATTCTCGCTCTGCTTGCTGGCGTCGCGCAGTGCAACTTCCTCCTGCTCCCCGGCCGCATGCGGATTCTCGACGTCATAAGTTGAACTCGTATATTCTGGCGTCGAGCCACCCTTGCTCACGTCACAATTCGCCTCGTCCTGCGCTGTGCTGGCGTCGCCCAGTGCCCACTCCTCCTTCGTGTCGGCCAGGCACTCCTCCTTCACCTCAGCGTCGTTGACCGCGTGCTTCTCCTTCCCCGCCCAGGCCGCACAAACGTCGACCGCAGGCACCATGGAAGCGGTCCCCTCCGATGGGATCTCGAAATCGGTCATGATGGATGGGCCGTCGGGCATCGGCGGTGGCAAAGACCCCTGGATCTTCGGGATGTTGACAAACGGGAGGTTCAGCTCCGACGGCGACGTCGGCGCGTCCTCCATCGGCGCTTTGTGCAATGCCATGTCCTCCATCGTGAATCGAAGCGCGTGTATGTGGATATCCCACGCGAGCAGTTAGGGGACGCGCGTGCGCGGGCTCTTGAAGAAGGATGGCCTGAGGGAGCTTGAGCCAAAGTTCCTACGAGGTACTCTTCTTCCTCCTCCTCCTCCTCCTCCTCCTCCTCCTCCTCCTCCTCCTCCTCCCCCTCCCTCTCTCCTCCTCCATTCTCTTCCTCTGCCCAGTCTGTGTTCCCCCAAGGGGTTCCACAGTGCATGGGGGAACACATGGTCCAATAGCTTGGCCAGACTTCGGCCCCACGTGTGGCCGCAGGGGCGTTTCCAAAAGGCAGGGGGCGGTGGTGATTCGCCGCAAACATCAAAGCACTCTGAACCCCTCCTCACCCTCCCTCCCAGAACAACCATCTGCAAGAGTGACCTTGGGAAAGGGTGGCTTCGGGTGCGCTGCTGTGGGGGAACGCGGGGGTCTAAAGCCAAGCGGGCAAGCCGCTGCGATCGCATTGCGTTCCGCGACCGGGGGACCCACGCGGCCCCGCACCAGAAGCCACGCCGGCGAGGAGCCACACCCACATGTCTAGAGGATCCTGGGCCCCCTCTGGGGCGACCCTGCGGGCACTTCCTGGGGCCCTCCTGGGGCACTCCTGGGCCTCCCTGGGTGGGGCTCCCCCCAGCTCCCCCTCCTCCTCCTCCTCCTCCTCCTCCTCCTCCTCCTCCTCCTCCCCCTTTCCGTCGCTGGCGTCGCCGCCACCGATCCCCCCGTTGGCGCCTCCAGCGTCGACCTCGCCGTCGCCGCCACCGCTGCCGCGGCCGTCTATACAGGAGAACAAGAAGAAGAAGAAGAAGAAGAGAAGAAGAAGAACAAACAAAAGAATAATGATGATGGGGAGGAGGAAAAATCAGCTTCAACTGGCACTTTCGGAGGTCCACAAGGACTTGAGGAGGAGGCGGCGGAGGAGGAGGTGAGCCAGCAATGCCTTCTTGGACCGGAGCCGGCCACTCATCCCTGGTGCGCGGAGCGCGCAGGGGCGGCGCTAGAGGCGCCCTCAGGAAGGTCCAGCGCTGCTCCAAACAATACCCGCGCGGACCTCCGAAAATTAATGTTTCTGTGATGTCGTTCCTCCGCCGACTCGTGCGTCCGCTGATTCCGCGACAAGAACAATGGGCCCGTTCCTTCTCTGATAGCCGCCGCTGTCGTCGTCGTCGTCGTCGTCGTCGTCGTCGTCGTCGTCGTCGTCGTCGTCGTCCCACGACGGCCCAAGAGGCCCCCAAGAGGCTCGCAAGATGGCCCAAGAGGGCCCCAAGATAGCTCAAGACGCCCCCAAGACGGCTCTAAGGCGGCCCCAGAGACCGCCAAGACGGCCATGACGCGCCCAAAGAGGGACCCGCGACTGACCAGGGAGGGCCCAAGACGGCCTCTGAAGACCATGAGGCCCAATAGACGCCCTCAAGAAGAGCTCCAAGCGGGCCCCCAGGAGGCCAACGTCCTTGATTTTTCCGCAGGTCGTTCTATGATTTTAGCGTTGCCGCCTTTCTGGGCACCCGACGCTCCAAAACGGGCCCGTAGGCCCCAAGGTCGCACCACTGAGGCCCGCAAGATGACCCAAGAGGGCCCCAGGACAGCCCAAGAGGCCTCCAAGACGGCCCCATAGGCCTTTTAGATGGCCCCGAAACGGGCCCCGAGACAGCCTCCGAAGGCCCAGCGGTCTCATAGAGGCCCCCAGCAGCCCCTCAGAGGTACCCAAGTGGTCCCAGGAGAGCACCAAGAGGTCCCAGGAGGCCCCTGAGAGGCCCCTGGGAGCCCTGCCAGGAAGCAGCCTGCGCCACCTGTCAACCGAGGCGGACAGTTCTTTTACAGTGTACGCCCTGAGTGTTCCACCTACGCCTGCTGACCGAGGGTGCCCAAGGATCTCGAGCACTCTGTCAGAGAAGACGCCCGCGCATCCAGCCCACGTGAGCACCGTCTTTTCAGCAGAGTGGAGCGCGGTCCTCCGCGCGCGTTCGGGCGGAACTTGCCCGGCCCTCAGTGCGCTTGTTCCAAGGTCGCAACAATCGCGACAAGAGGTCAAGACGAGCAGAGCACTACAGCAAGCTAAACTGGGCACAGCTCAAATCCGACATAGGGAGTGAAAGTGAAATAAAGAACGAACTAAGGAGAGAGAGAGAGAGGGAGAGGGAGAGGGAGAGAGAGGGATATGAGAGAGAGGCATGATGTACCGCAGTCGGCGGCCTCTTGTCATGCAAAGCGTGTGGAGTGCGGTCGGCGTGCCTCTTTTCGTGCGAAGAGGACCGGCCCGAAAACCAGAGCCCCTCCGTGGCTGTAATGAACAAATCGAGATCGCGCTCGACACGGAGCAACTCGCCACGCCCGTCGTGCGGAGAAATTCGCAGCTGCCACGAAGGTGCACCGGAACAGGCGATCCGAGCCTCACGACGCTGCCGCATGCCGCGAGCAACGCAAAGGAGACCGACGTGGCTCAGCTCGATGATCGGGCGACATGCACGCATCAAGTAAGCTACGCGCCTGCCTTCCCGAGGGTCAGTGCCGTCGGCGCTGGATGTGGACCAAGATCACCGTGCGGCCTGGCTGCAGTCGTCGAGGCGCCAGGCCCCGAAGCAACGTGATGGCGCGCAGGCGTGTCCTGGACGGTGCGAATTGCATGCGTCGCCGAACGGCAGGCCAAAGCGTAAAGCCGTACAGGGGAAGATTGTCATCGAGACAGCAGCCGCGCCTGATCCCCCGCAACCCCCGCCCTTTTCCCCATCCCTTGGCCATCATGTGATGATCATTGGTGATCCCACCTGCCCTTGTGGCCCTTAGTGTTCTCTTAGACTCCTGCCGACTAAAAAAAACGTGAGACGGCCCCACTGGTTCGCACACGGGTCGCTTCCCCACGGATACCACAAGCGGCCCCCCCCCCCCCGCCCTCCGCCCGGACGCTCTCGCGCTGAGCCTCGCCACTCCCTCTCGGCGTGCCACACCATGTTCCCTCCTTCCCCCTCCCGCGGCACCCTGAGGAGCTAGACCAGCCAACCAGTGAGGCGCTCAAAACCGAAAGCAGCAACCTTGCTGCGAAGAGAGACTGCGACAGAAGAATTACCTACCCCAGCCGTTGTGGACCAACCAGTGACGCTCTCAAAACCAGAAGCAGTGTTATATTTCGCTGTGGTACAAACGCGGCGCGATGGACTGCGACAGAAGAATTACTCACTCCCTGCCGCACGAACGTGCGGCTGCACAGCTGAGCGCTGGCAGCCTTTCCACTGCGTGAGGGGCGGCTTCCAGACGCGCACTTCGCGTCGGAAAAGTCTTGGAGCGCACAGAGGCCGAAGAGAGAGACGGAGTGCCCCGTCCACGTGCCAGGGCGTCGGCTCCACAAGTGACGGGACGGGGGGGGCCGCGATGCAACGGCTCACCAGGGCGGAGGAGGAGGGGCGAACGGGGCTCCACCGGGGCCAGCCCCTCTCCCCTGGTCACCGCAGAGGAGGGAAGGAGCGAGATCGCGATGCGCCGCCAGGGAAAGCCCACGGCACGACTTCGGCCAAAAGATACAACGGCCAGAGGCTCACAGCTGGTCCGCTGGATGAGCCTGGACAAGCGGCGGAGAGATCCTACAGCGCGCTCAATGCGCCCCTGCCTCGACGCAGCCGTTGAAGCAGGAACCTACAATGATCCCCTCCATTCCAATCTTTGCTACTACGTCCAGGATGCACAGGCAGATGTCCTCGGTGGGCTTCGTGATGAGGCCCAGGTGCGCACGCCCAATGCCCACGATGATCGGATAGAACGACCAAACCACGATAGTGAGCATCTCGAGCTGCTTGAAGAGGTTGGCGGCCACCTCGATCTGCTTGCTTGCTTTGTACCCCACGTCAACTTGAAGCGACACCAATAGCATGATATAGAAAAAACATGAAAACCCAAACCAAACATTTTTGAGGTGCTTGTACGGCTTCCACGGCATCAACGCCGCGATGATGCCCGTGGCGAGCATCAGTAAGTCGCTCATGATGACCATGATTATCATGGGTGTGGTAGCGTGCGCTATGTGGCAGAGCTCATACAACATCAGAGGAGTTGTGGTGATCCAGTCAACGTAGCGAGCGATGGGCACCAAATCTCCCTTTATGACCATGTCCCCCATGTGGCACGACTTCGCGAAGTATGTCATTGCCGCTATCGCGGTCACAAAGAAGGTGTTCACAAACGATTCCTCGTTCACGTGACGTGCCCACAGGCAGAGCATAACAAGACATGCGGCGGAGAACAAGCCGCAAGTGATGCACTCAGCATACCAGGCAGCCTTGTGCAGCGACGTCTTCCCGTGGTGCCACTTTTTCGTTGTCCTGCGTCGGTTTGAGATCAAGCGCCACGGCTTGCGGCTTATACGATATTCTTTCGAGCTGGCCTTGCTGGCATCACCCGCATTCTCGCTCTGCTTGCTGGCGTCGCGCAGTGCAACTTCCTCCTGCTCCCCGGCCGCATGCGGATTCTCGACGTCATATGTTGAACTCGTATATTCTGGCGTCGAGCCACCCTTGCTCACGTCACAATTCGCCTCGTCCTGCGCTGTGCTGGCGTCGCCCAGTGCCCACTCCTCCTTCGTGTCGGCCAGGCACTCCTCCTTCACCTCAGCGTCGTTGACCGCGTGCTTCTCCTTCCCCGCCCAGGCCGCACAAACGTCGACCGCAGGCACCTTGGAAGCGGTCCCCTCCGATGGGATCTCGAAATCGGTCATGATGGATGGGCCGTCGGGCATCGGCGGTGGCAAAGACCCCTGGATCTTCGGGATGTTGACAAACGGGAGGTTCAGCTCCGACGGCGACGTCGGCGCGTCCTCCATCGGCGCTTTGTGCAATGCCATGTCCTCCATCGTGAATCGAAGCGCGTGTATGTGGATATCCCACGCGAGCAGTTAGGGGACGCGCGTGCGCGGGCTCTTGAAGAAGGATGGCCTGAGGGAGCTTGAGCCAAAGTTCCTACGAGGTACTCTTCTTCCTCCTCCTCCTCCTCCTCCTCCTCCTCCTCCCCCTCCCTCTCCTCCTCCATTCTCTTCCTCTGCCCAGTCTGTGTTCCCCCAAGGGGTTCCACAGTGCATGGGGGAACACATAGTCCAATAGCGTGGCCAGACTTCGGCCCCACGTGTGGCCGCAGGGGCGTTTCCAAAAGGCAGGGGGCGGTGGTGATTCGCCGCAAACATCAAAACACTCTGAACCCCTCCTCACCCTCCCTCCCAGAACAACCATCTGCAAGAGTGACCTTGGGAAAGGGTGGCTTCGGGTGCGCTGCTGTGGGGGAACGCGGGGGTCTAAAGCCAAGCGGGCAAGCCGCTGCGATCGCATTGCGTTCCGCGACTGGGGGACCCACGCGGGCCCGCACCAGAAGCCACGCCGGCGAGGAGCCACACCCACATGTCTAGAGGATCCCGGGCCCCCTCTGGGGCGACCCTGCGGGCACTTCCTGGGGCCCTCCTGGGGCACTCCTGGGCCTCCCTGGGTGGGGCTCCCCCCAGCTCCCCCTCCTCCTCCCTCCCAGCTCCTCCTCCTCCTCCTCCTCCTCCTCCTCCTCCTCCTCCTCCTCCTCCTCCCCCTCTCCGTCGCTGGCGTCGCCGCCACCGATCCCCCCGTTGGCGCCTCCAGCGTCGACCTCGCCGTCGCCGCCACCGCTGCCGCGGCCGTCTATACAGGAGAAGAAGAAGAACAAAAAAAAAAGAATAATGATGATGGGGAGGAGGAAAAAACAGCTTCAACTGGCACTTTCGGAGGTCCACAAGGACTTGAGGAGGAGACGGCGGAGGAGAAGGTGAGCCAGCAATGCCTTCTTGGACCGGAGCCGGCCACTCATCCCTGGTGCGCGGAGCGCGCAGGGGCGGCGCTAGAGGCGCCCTCAGGAAGGTCCAGCGCTGCTCCAAACAATACCCGCGCGGACCTCCGAAAATTAATGCTTCTGTGATGTCGTTCCTCCGCCGACTCGTGCGTCCGCTGATTCCGCGACAAGAACAATGGACCCGTTCCTTCTCTGATAGCCGCCGCTGTCGTCGTCGTCGTCGTCGTCGTCGTCGTCGTCGTCGTCGTCGTCGTCGTCGTCGTCGTCGTCCCACGACGGCCCAAGAGGCCCCCAAGAGGCCCGCAAGATGGCCCAAGGGGGCCCCAAGATAGCTCAAGAGGCCCCCAAGATGGCTCTAAGGCGGCCCCAGAGACCGCCAAGACGGCCATGACGCGCCCAAAGAGGGACCCGCGACTGACCAGGGAGGGCCCAAGACGGCCTCTGAAGACCATGAGGCCCAATAGACGCCCTAAAGAAGAGCTCCAAGCGGACCCCCAGGAGGCCAACATCCTTGATTTTTCCGCAGGTCGTTCTATGATTTTAGCGTTGCCGCCTTTCTGGGCACCCGACGCTCCAAAACGGGCCCATAGGCCCCAAGGTCGCACCACTGAGGCCCGCAAGATGACCCAAGAGGGCCCCAGGACAGCCCAAGAGGCCTCCAAGACGGCCCCATAGGCCTTTTAGATGGCCCTGAAACGGGCCCCGAGACAGCCTGCGAAGGCCCAGCGGTCTCATAGAGGCCCCCAGCAGCCCCTCAGAGGCACCCAAGTGGTCCCAGGAGAGCACCAAGAGGTCCCAGGAGGCCCCTGAGAGGCCCCTGGGAGCCCTGCCAGGAAGCAGCCTGCGCCACTTGTCAACCGAGGCGGACAGTTCTTTTACAGTGTACGCCCTGAGTGTTCCACCTACGCCTGCTGACCGAGGGTGCCCAAGGATCTCGAGCACTCTGTCAGAGAAGACGCCCGCGCATCCAGCCCACGTGAGCACCGTCTTTTCAGCAGAGCGGAGCGCGGTCCTCCGCGCGCGTTCGGGCGGAACTTGCCCGGCCCTCGGTGCGCTTGTTCCAAGGTCGCAACAATCGCGACAAGAGGTCAAGACGAGCAGAGCACTACAGCAAGCTAAACTGGGCACAGCTCAAATCCGACCTAAGCAGAGAAAGCGAAACACTGAACGAAATAAGGAGAGAGAGAGAGAGAGGGAGAGGGAGAGAGAGAAGGATATGTGAGAGAGGCATGATGTACCTCTCGCTCGCCTGACCGAGACTGCGGTCGGCGGCCTCTTGTCATGCACAGCGTGTGGAGTGCGGTCGGCGTGCCTCTTTTCGTGCGAAGAGGACCGGCCCGAAAACCAGAGCCCCTCCGTGGCTGTACTGAACAAGTCGAGATCGCGCTCGACACGAGGCATCTCGCCACGCCCGTCGTGCGGAGAAACTCGCAGCTACTACGAAGGTGCACGGGAACAGGCGATCCGAGCCTCACGACGCTGCCGCATGCCGCGAGCAACGCCCAGGAGACCGACGTGGCTCAGCTCGATGATCGGGCGACATGCACGCATCAAGTAAGCTACGCGCCTGCCTTCCCGAGGGTCAGTGCCGTCGGCGCTGGATGTGGACCAAGATCACCGTGCGGCCTGGCTGCAGTCGTCGAGGCGCCAGGCCCCGAAGCAACGTGATGGCGCGCAGGCGTGTCCTGGACGGTGCGAATTGCATGCGTCGCCGAACGGCAGGCCAAAGCGTAAAGCCGTACAGGGGAAGATTGTCATCGAGACAGCAGCCGCGCCTGATCCCCCGCAACCCCCGCCCTTCTCCCCATCCCTTGGCCATCATGTGATGATCATTGGTGATCCCACCTGCCCTTGTGGCCCTTAGTGTTCTCTTACACTCCTGCCGACTAAAAAAACGTGAGCCGGCCCCAGTGGTTCGCACACGGGTCGCTTCCCCGCGGATACCACAAGCGGCCCCCCCCCCCGCCCTCCGCCCGGACGCTCTCGCGCGGAGCCTCGCCACTCCCTCTCGGCGTGCCACACCATGTTCCCTCCTTCCCCCTCCCGCGGCACCCTGAGGAGCTAGACCAGCCAACCGGTGAGGCGCTCAAAACCGAAAGCAGCAACCTTGCTGCGAAGAGAGACTGCGACAGAAGAATTGCCTACCCCAGCCGTTGTGGACCAACCAGTGACGCTCTCAAAACCAGAAGCAGCGATACATTTCGCTGTGGCACAAACGCGCGATAGACTGCGACAGAAGAACTACTCGCTCCCTTGCCGCACGAACGTGCGGCCGAACACAGCTGAGCGCTGGCAGCCTCTCCACTGCGTGAGGGGCGGCTTCCAGACGCGCACTTCGCGTCGGAAAAGTCTTGGAGCGCACAGAGGCCGAAGAGAGAGACGGAGTGCCCCGTCCACGTGCCAGGGCGTCGGCTCCACAAGTGACGGGACGGGGGGGGCCGCGATGCAACGGCTCACCAGGGCGGAGGAGGAGGGGCGAACGGGGCTCCACCGGGGCCAGCCCCTCTCCCCTGGTCACCGCAGAGGAGGGAAGGAGCGAGATCGCGATGCGCCGCCAGGGAAAGCCCACGGCACGACTTCGGCCAAAAGACACAACGGCCAGAGGCTCACAGCTGGTCCGCTGGATGAGCCTGGACAAGCGGCGGAGAGATCCTACAGCGCGCTCAATGCGCCCCTGCCTCGACGCAGCCGTTGAAGCAGGAACCTACAATGATCCCCTCCATTCCAATCTTTGCTACTACGTCCAGGATGCACAGGCAGATGTCCTCGGTGGGCTTCGTGATGAGGCCCAGGTGCGCACGCCCAATGCCCACGATGATCGGATAGAACGACCAAACCACGATAGTGAGCATCTCGAGCTGCTTGAAGAGGTTGGCGGCCACCTCGATCTGCTTGCTTGCTTTGTACCCCACGTCAACTTGAAGCGACACCAATAGCATGATATAGAAAAAACATGAAAACCCAAACCAAACATTTTTGAGGTGCTTGTACGGCTTCCACGGCATCAACGCCGCGATGATGCCCGTGGCGAGCATCAGTAAGTCGCTCATGATGACCATGATTATCATGGGTGTGGTAGCGTGCGCTATGTGGCAGAGCTCATACAACATCAGAGGAGTTGTGGTGATCCAGTCAACGTAGCGAGCGATGGGCACCAAATCTCCCTTTATGACCATGTCCCCCATGTGGCACGACTTCGCGAAGTATGTCATTGCCGCTATCGCGGTCACAAAGAAGGTGTTCACAAACGATTCCTCGTTCACGTGACGTGCCCACAGGCAGAGCATAACAAGACATGCGGCGGAGAACAAGCCGCAAGTGATGCACTCAGCATACCAGGCAGCCTTGTGCAGCGACGTCTTCCCGTGGTGCCACTTTTTCGTTGTCCTGCGTCGGTTTGAGATCAAGCGCCACGGCTTGCGGCTTATACGATATTCTTTCGAGCTGGCCTTGCTGGCATCACCCGCATGATCGCTCTGCTTGCTGGCGTCGCGCAGTGCAACTTCCTCCTGCTCCCCGGCCGTGTGCGGATTCTCGACGTCATATGTTGAACTCGTATATTCTGGCGTCGAGCCACCCTTCCTCACGTCACAATTCGCCTCGTCCTGCGCTGTGCTGGCGTCGCCCAGTGCCCACTCCTCCTTCGTGTCGGCCAGGCACTCCTCCTTCACCTCAGCGTCGTCGACCGCGTGCTTCTCCTTCCCCGCCCAGCCCGGACAAACGTCGACCGCAGTCACCTCGGAAGCGGTCCCCTCCGATGGGATCTCGAAATCGGTCATGATGGATGGGCCGTCGGGCATCGGCGGTGGCAACGACCCCTGGATCTTCGGGATGTTGACAAACGGGAGGTTCAGCTCCGACGGCGACGTCGGCGCGTCCTCCATCGGCGCTTTGGGCAATGCCATGTCCTCCATCGTGAATCGACGCGCGTGTATGTGGGTATCCCACGCGAGCAGTTAGGGGACGCGCGTGCGCGGGCTCTTGAAGAAGGATGGCCTGAGGGAGCTTGAGCCAAAGTTCCTACGAGGTACTCTTCTTCCTTCTCCTCCTCCTTTTCCTCCCTCTCCTCCTCCATTCTCTTCCTCTACCCAGTGTTCCCCCAAGGGGTTCCACAGTGCCTGGGGGAACACATATCCAATAGCTTGGCCAGACTTCGGCCCCACGTGTGGCCGCAGGGGCGTCTCCAAAAGGCAGAGGACGGCGGTGATTCGCCGCAAGCGCCTGGGTTAAAACTCGAACCAAAACAACATAACACTTTGAACCCCCTCCTCACTCTCCCTCCCGGAACAACCATCTGCAAGAGTGGCCTTGGGAAAAGGGTGGCTTCTGGTGCGCTGCTGTAGGGGACCGCGGGGGGCCAACGCCAAGCGGGCAAGCCGCTGCGATCGTATTGCATTCACCGACCGGGGGACCCATGCGGGCCGCACCAGAAGCCTTGCCGGCAAAGAGCCACACCCACATGTCTGGACGATCCTGGGCACACACCCCAGGGCGACCCTTCGGGCACTTCCTGGGGCCCTCCTAGGGCACTCCTGGACCTCCCAGGGGCTCCCCCCATCCCCCTCCGTCGCTGACGTCGCCGCCACCGATCCCCCCGTGGGCGCCTCCGGCGTCGACCTCGCCGTCGCCGCCACCGTCGCCGCCGTCGTCTATAGAGGAGGAAAAGAAGAAAACGAAGAAGAAGAAGAAGAAGAAGAATAAGAAGAAGAAGGATGACGAGGAGGAGGAGGAGGAGGAGGAGGAACAAACAGCTTCAACAGACACTCTCGGAGGTCCACGAGGACCTGAGGAGGAGGAGGAGGAGGAGGAGGAGGAGGAGGCGGAGAGAAGAGGTAAGCCAGCAGTGCCTTCTTGGACCGGAGCCGGCCACTCCTCCCTGGTGCGCGGAGCGCCCGAGGGGCGGCGCCGTTGGTGCCGCCAGGAAGGTCCAGCGCCGCTCCCAACAACCCCCGCGCGGACCTCCGAAAGTTCATGCTTCTGTGATGTCGCTCCTCCGTCGGCTCGTGCGTCCGCTGATTCCGCGACAAGAATACTGGGC
>CAUYUJ010016148.1:108017-145517 GCA_963575745.1 Prorocentrum cordatum | reverse complement strand
ATCGCTGTCGTCGACGATGGCCGTCGAACGTCCGTCCGTCCGTCCGTCTGTCCTTCCGCCCGTCCGTCTGTCGTCGTCGTCGTGGTGGTGGTAATCGTCAACGTCGACGTCGTCGTCGTCGCCACCGTCGTCGTCGTCGCCGTCGTCTGGCGTGGTCGTCGTTCCGTCGGTGTCGTCCATCGTCTGTCGAAGTCAGTCGTCGTCGTAGTCGTTGTCGTCGTCGTCATCGTCGCTGTCATCGTCGCTGTCGTCGTCGACGTCCGTCGTCGTCGTCGTCGTCATCGTCGTCGTCGTCGTCACCGTCCGTGGTCGTCGTCCGTCGTCGTCGTCGATGGCCGTCGTCGTTGACGTCGCCGTCGTCGTCGTCGTTGTCGTCGTCGTCGTCGTCGTCGTCATACGTCGGCGTCGTCGTCGTCGCCGTGCGTCGTCGTCGTCGCCGTCGTCGCCGTCGTCCTCGTCGTCGTCGTCGATGGCGGTTGCCGTCGTCGTCGTCGTCGCCGTCATCGTCGCCGTCATCGTCGTCGACGTCGTTCGTCGTCGTCGTTGTCGTCGTCCTCATCGTCCGTCGTCGTCGTCGACGTCGTCGTCGTCGTCGTCATCCGTCATCGTCTTCGTCGTAGTCGTCATCGTCGTCGTCGTCGACGTCAGCGTCGTCGTCGTTCGTCGCCGTCCGTCCTCCTTTGGCGCCATCGTAGACGTCTGTCGTCTTCGTCGTGTTCGTCGCCGTCTGTCGTCGTCATCCTCGTCATCGTCGTCACCGTCATCATCGACGTCGTCGCCGTCGTCGTCGTCGCAATCCGTCGTTGTCGTCGCAATCGTTCGCTGTCGCCAACGATGTCGGACGTCGTCGTCGTCGTCGTCGCAGTCCGTCGTCGTCATCGTCGTCTTTCACCGTAGTCGTCGTCCTCGTCGTCGTCGCCCGTCGTCGTCGACGTCGTCGACGTCGTCGACGTCGTCGTCGTCGCCGTCGAACGTCATCATCGTCGGCGTCATCGTCGTCGTCGTCCGTCTTCCGTCGTCGTCATCGTCGCCGTCCGTCGTCGTCCACCGAAATCGTAATCGTCGTCGGCGTCGTCAGCGTCTTCCGTCGTCGTCGTCGTCGTCGTTGTCAGCCTTCGCCTCCGTCGACGTCGTCGTCGCCGTCTGGTGTCGTCGCGGTCGTCGTCGTCGTCGTCGTCATCGTCGTCGTTGTCGTCGACGTTCAGCGTCATCGTCGTCGTCGTCATCGTCGTCGCGGCCGTCAACGTCGTCGTCGTTGTGATCCATCGCTGCCATCGTCGTCGGCGTTGTCGTCGTCGTGGTCCGTCGTCGTCCTCGTCCGGCTTCCGTCGTAGTCGTCGTTCGTCGTCGTGGTCGTCGTCGTCGTCGTCGTCAACGTCCTCGCCACCGTCGTCACCGTCTGTCGTCGTCGTTGTCCTTCGTCACCATCGTCGTAAGAGTCCTCGCCGTCAGACGTCGTCGTCGACATCGTCCGTCGTCGTCGCCGTTGCTGTCGTCGTGGACGTCCGTCGGACGTTGTATTTGTCGTCGTCGCCAGAAACCGTCGTCGTCCGAAGTCGTGGTGGTCGTCGTCATCGTCGTCGTCGTCGTTGTCCGTCGCCGCCGTCGTCGTCCATCGTCGTTGTCATCGTCAGTCGTCGTCGTCGTCATCCTCGCCGCCGTCGACACCGTCGTCGTCGTCGTCGTCATCGTCGTCGCCGTCGCCGTCGTCGTCATCGTCGTCGTCGTCGTCATACGTCGGCGTCGTCGTCGTCGCCGTCCGTCGTCGTCATTCGTGATGGTCGTCGTCGTCGTTCGTCGTCGTCATCGTCACCGTCACCATCTGTCGTCGTCGTCCGTTGTCGTCGTCGTCGTCGCCGTCGTTGTCCGTCATCACCGTCGTCGGCGTCGTCGCCGTCCGTCGTCATCGTCGTCGTCGTCGTCCGTAGTTGCCACCGTCGTCAATCGTCGTCGTCGTCGTCACCATCGACGTCGTCGCCGTCGTCGTCATCGTCGTCGTCGTTGTCGATGTCGCCGTCCGTCCGTCCGTGTTGGGTGGTTGTCGTCGTCGTCGTCGTCGTCCGGCGTGGTCGTTGTAATCGTCGTCGTCTGTCGGCGTCGTCCGTCGACCGTCGTAGTCGGTCGTCCTCGTCGTCAGCGTCGCCGTCGTCGTCGTCATCGAAGTCGTCATCGTCGTCGTCGTCCGTCTTCCGTCTTCGTCATTGTCATCGTCGTCAATCGTCGTCGTCGTCGTCACCATCCGTGGTCGTCGTCGTCGTCGGCCGTCGTCGTCCTCCTCGTCGTCGTTGTCGACGTCGTCGTCGTCGTCGTCGTCGTCGTCGTCGTCGCCGACGTCGACGTCGTCGTCGTCGTTGTCACCGTTGTCGTCGTCGTCGTCGCCGTCGTCGTCGTCGTCGTCGTCGTCGTCGTCGTCGATGTCCGTCGTCGTTGACGTCGTCGTTGTCGTCGTCTCCGTCGTCGTCGTCGTCCGTCGGCGTCGTCCGCCGGCGTCGTCGTCGTCATCGTCCTCGTCGTCTGTTGTCGCCGTCGTCGTCGTAGTCGTCATCGTCGTCGTCGTCGTCGTCATCCGTCGTCGTCTTCGTCGTTGTCGCCGTCGTCGTCGTTGCGACGTCAGCGTCGTCGTCATCGTCGTCCGTCCTCCGTCCTCACGTCGTGGACGTTTGTCGTCGTCGTCGTCTTCGTCGCCGTCTGTCGACGTCATCCTCGTCGTCGTCGTCGTCATCATCGACGTCGTCGCCGTCGTCGTCGTCGCCATCCGTCGTCCTCGTCGCCATCGTTCGCTGTCGCCGCCGTCGTTGGACGACATCGTCGTCGTCGTTGCAGTCCATCGTCGCAGTCCATCGTCGTCGTCGTCCGTCGTCGTCATCGTCGTCGTCCACCGTCGCGCCATCGTCGTCGTCTACGGTAGTCGTCGTCATCGTCGTCGTTGCCCGTCGTCGTCGACTTCGTCGACGTTGTTGTCGTCGCCGTCCGTCGTTGTCATCGTCGTCCGTCGTCATCGTCGTCGTTATCGTACCTCTTCCATCGTCCTCATTGTCACCGCCCGTCGCTGTCTATCGACATCGTCATCGTCGTCGGCGTCGTCATCGTTTTCCGCCGTCGTCGTCATTGTGAACCTTCGCCTCCGTTGTCGCCACCGTCGTCGTCATCGTCGTCGCAGCCATCAACGTCGTCGTCGTCCTTGTCGGTCGGCGCCATTGACGTCGACGTTGTCGTCGTCGTGGTCGGTCGTCGTCGTCCGGCTTCAGTCGTCGTCGTCGTTCGTCGTCGTCGTCGTCGGCGTCCGTCGTCGCCGTCATCGTCGTCAACATCCGTCGTCGTCGTCGTCGTTGCCGTCTGTCGTCGTCATCGTTGTCCTTCGTCGCTATCGTCGTAAGCGTCCTCGCCGTCCGTCGTCGTCGTCGCCATCGTCCGTCGTCGCCGCCGTGGCTGTCGTCGTCGACGTCCGTCGACGTCGTCGTTGTCGTCGTTGTAATCGTCGTCGTCGTCGTCGGCGTCCGTCGTCGTCGTCAGTCGTCGTCGTCGCCGTCGTCGTCGCCACCGCCGTCGCCGCCATCGTCGTCGTCGTCGCCATCGTCGTCGTCGTCATTGTCGTCGTCATACGTCGGCGCCGTCATCGTCACCGTCAATCGTCGTCGTCCGTCATCCGTGATGGTCGTCGTCGTCGTTCGTCGTCGCCGTCGCCGTCGCCATCTGTCGTCGTCGTCGTCCGTCGCCGTCAGCGTCGTCGTCGTCGCCGTCCGTCGTCGTCGTCCGTCATCCGTGATGGTCGTCGTCGTCGTTCGTCGTCGTCGTCGTCGCCGTCACCATCTGTCATCGTCGTCGTCGTCGTCGCCGTCGTTGTCCGTCATCGCCGTCGTCGGCGTCGTCGCCGTCCGTCGTCGTCGTCGCCGTCGTCCGTTGTCGCCACTGTCGTCCGTCGTTACCGTCGCCGTCGTCGTCGTCGTCGCTGTCATTCTCGTCGTCGACGTCGTTGTCGCCGTCGTCGTCGTCATTACCGTCGTCGCCGCCGTCATCGTATTCCGTCGTCGTCGTCGTCGAGATTGTCGCCATCGCCCGTCCTCCTCAGTCGTTTTCCGTCGTTGTCGTCGTCGATGTCGCCGTCCCGTCCGTCGTCGCCTTCCGTCTTCGTCGTCGTTGTCGTCCGTCGTCGACGTCGTCGTCGATATCGTCGTCGTTCTTGTCCCCGTCCGTCGTCGTCTTCTTCGCCATCGATTGCGCCATTTGCTGTCCTCGTCGTCGTTGTCGTCGTCCGCCGTCCGTCGCCGTCGTCGTCGTCGTCGTCGTCGTCGTCGTCGTCATCGTCGTCGTCGTCGTCGTCGTCGTCTTCCGTCGTCTTCCGTCGTTGTCGTCGTCGACGTCAACCGTCGGCGTCGTCGTCCGTCGTAGGCGTCCGTCTTTCGTCGTCGCCGTCGTTCGTCGTCGAAGTCCGTCGTCGTCGTCGTCGCTGTCGCCCGCAGTCGTCGTCATCATCGTCGACGCCGTCGTCGTCGTCGTCGTTGCCGTCGTCGTCGGGCATCGTCGTCGTCGCCGTCCGTCGTCGTCATCATCGTCGTCAACGTCGCCGCCGTCGTCATCGTCTTCGTCGTGGTCATCGTCCTCTGTCCCCGTCGTCGACGATGTCGTCATCGTTTGCCGCCGTCGTCTTCCGTGTTCCGTCGTCGTCGTCGTCGTTCGTCGTCGTCGTCATCGCCCACCGTAGTCGTCGCCCACCGTCGTCGTCGTCGTCGTTGCCGTCGTCGTCATCGTCGTCGTCGACGTTGTCCTTCGTCGCCGTCGTCGTCGTTGTCCTCTGCCGTCCGTCGACCTCCCTCGTCACAGCCGAAGTCGTCGTCGTCCGTCGTCCTGCGACGTCGTCGTCGTCTTCGTCGAGGTCGTCCGTCGTCGTCGTCGTGGCCGTTTGTCGTCGTCGTTGTCGTTATGATCTGTCGTAGTCGTCGTCGTGTTGCCGCCGTCGTCGTCGTCGTCGTCGTCGTCGTCGTTGTCGTCATCGTCTTCCGTCGTCGTCGTCGTCGCCGTTGTCGTCGTCGTGGTCCGTCGTCGTCCGTCTTCCGTCGTCGTTCGATGTCGTCGTCACCGTCGCGGTGTAGGTCGTCGTCATCGTCGTCGTCCGTCGTCGCCGTCGTCGAAATCCGTCGTCGTCGTCGTCACCGTCCGTCGTCGTCGTCGTCGTCGTACGTCGGCGTCGTCGTCGTCGCCGTCCGTCGTCGTCGTCATCCGTGTTTGTCGTCGTCGTCGTCGTTCGTCGTCGTCATCGTCACCGTCACCGTCTGTCGTCGTCGTCCGTCGTCGTCGTTGTCGTGACCGTCGTTGTCCGTCATCACCGTCGTCGGCGTCGTCGCCGTCCGTCGTCAACGTCGTCGTCGTCGTCGTCCGTAGTTGCCACCGTCGTCAATCGTCGTCGTCGTCGTCACCATCGACGTCGTCGCCGTCGTCGTCATCGTCGTCGTCGTCGATGTCGCCGTCCGTCCGTCCGTCCGTCTGCCCTTCAGCCCGTCCGTCTGTCGTCGTCGTCGCAGTGGTGTTGGGTGTTTGTCGTTGTCGTCGTTTACGTCAACGTCGACGCCGTCGTCGTCGTCGTCGTCGTCGTCGTCGTCGTCGTCGTCGTCGTCGTCGTCGTCCGGCGTGGTCGTTGTAATCGTCGTCGTCTGTCGGCGTCGTCCGTCGACCGTCGTAGTCGGTCGTCGTCGTCGTCAGCGTCGCCGTCGTCGTCGTCATCGAAGTCGTCATCGTCGTCGTCGTCCGTCTTCCGTCTTCGTCATTGTCATCGTCGTCAATCGTCGTCGTCGTCGTCACCATCCGTGGTCGTCGTCGTCGTCGGCCGTCGTCGTCCTCCTCGTCGTCGTTGTCGACGTCGTCGTCGTCGTCGTCGTCACCGTCGTCGTCGTCGCCGACGTCGACGTCGTCGTCGTCGTTGTCACCGTTGTCGTCGTCGTCGCCGTCGTCGTCGTCGTCGTCGCCGTCGTCGTCGTCGATGTCCGTCGTCGTTGACGTCGTCGTCGTCGTCGTCGCCGTCGTCGTCGTCGTCCGTCGGCGTCGTCCGCCGGCGTCGTCGTCGTCGTCATCGTCCTCGTCGTCTGTCGTCGTCGTCCGTCGTCGTAGTCGTCATCGTCGTCGTCGTCGTCATCCGTCGTCGTCTTCGTCGTTGTCGCCGTCGTCGTCGTTGCGACGTCAGCGTCGTCGTCGTCGTCGTCCGTCCTCCGTCCTCACGTCGTGGACGTTTGTCGTCGTCGTCGTCTTCGTCGCCGTCTGTCGACGTCATCCTCGTCATCGTCGTCGTCATCATCGACGTCGTCGCCGTCGTCGTCGTCGTCATCCGTCGTCCTCGTCGTCATCGTTCGCTGTCGCCGCCGTCGTTGGACGACGTCGTCGTCGTCGTCGCAGTCCATCGTCGTCATCGTCGTCGTCGTCCGTCGTCGTCATCGTCGTCGTCCGCCGTCGAGCAATCGTCGTCGTCTACGGTAGTCGTCGTCATCGTCGTCGTTGCCCGTCGTCGTCGACTTCGTCGACGTTGTCGTCGTCGCCGTCCGTCGTTGTCATCGTCGTCCGTCGTCATCGTCGTCGTTGTCGTATGTCTTCCATCGTCCTCATTGTCGCCGTCCGTCGCTGTCTATCGACATCGTCATCGTCGTCGGCGTCGTCATCGTCTTCCGTCATCGTCGCCATTGTCAACTATCGCCTCCGTCGTCGTCGTCGTCGTCGTCGCGGTCCGTTGTCGCCGCAGTCGTCGTCGTCGTCATCGTCGTCGTCGTCGTCCGTCGTTGTCGTCGGTGTTCGTCGTCACCGTCGTCGTCATCGTCGTCGCGGCCATCAACGTCGTCGTCGTCGTTGTCAGTCGCAGCCATTGATGTCGACGTTGTCGTCGTCGTGGTCCGTCGTCGTCGTCCGGCTTCCGTCGTCGTCGTCGTTCGTCGTCGTCGTCGTCGGCGTCCATCCTCGCCGTCATCGTCGTCAACGTCCTTCGTCGTCGTCGTTGCCATCTGTCGTCGTCATCATTGTCCTTCGTCGCTATCGTCGTAAGAATCCTCGTCGTCGTCGTCGCCATCGTCCGTCGTCGCCGCCGTGGCTGTCGTCGTCGACGTCTGTCGACGTCGTCGTTGTCGTCGTTGTCGTCGTTGTCGTCGTCGTCGTCGTCGGCGTCCGTCGTCGTCGTAATCGTCAGTCGACGTCGTCGTCGTCGTCGCCGGCGCCGTCGCCGCCGTCGTCGTCGTCGTCGCCATCGTCGTCGTCGTCATCGTCGTCGTCATACGTCGGCGCCGTCGTCGTCACCGTCAATCGTCGACGTCCGTCATCCGTGATGGTCGTCGTCGTCGTTCGTCGTCGTCGTCGCCGTCGCCATCTGTCGTCGTCGTCGTCGTCCGTCGCCGTCAGCGTCCTCGTCGTCGCCGTCCGTCGTCGTCGTCCGTCATCCGTGATGCTCGTCGTCGTCGTTCGTCGTCGTCGTCGTCGCCGTCGCCATCTGTCGTAGTCGTCGTCGTCACTCGTCGTCGTCGTCGCCGTCGTTGTCCGTCATCGCCGTCGTCGGCGTCGTCGCCGTCCGTCGTCGTCGTCGCCGTCGTCCGTTGTCGCCACTGTCGCCGTCGTTATCGTCGCCGTCGTCGTCGTCGTCGCTGTCATTCTCGTCGTCGCCGTCATCGTAGTCCGTCGTCGTCGTCGTCGTCGTCCGTCGTTGTCGTCGTCCGTCCTCGTCAGTCGTTTTCTGCCGTTGTCGTCGTCGATGTCGCCGTCCCGTCCGTCGTCGCCTTCCGTCGTCGTCGTCGTCGTCGTCGTCCGTCGTCGACGTCGACGTCGATATCGTCGTCGTTCTTGTCCCCGTGCGTCGTCGTCTTCGCCATCGATTGCGCCATTTGCTGTCCTCGTCGTCGTTGTTGTCGTCCGCCGTCCGTCGCCGTCGTCGTCGTCGTCCGTCGTCGTCGTCGTCGCACCAACCGTCGTCGTCGTCTTCCGTCGTCTTCCGTCGTTGTCGTCGTCGTCGACGTCGACCGTCGTCGTCGTCGTCCGTCGTAGACGTCCGTCTTCCGTCGTCGCCGTCGTTCGTCGTCGAAGTCCGTCGTCGTCGTCGTCGTCGCTGTCACCCGCAGTCGTCGTCATCATCGTCGTCGCCGTCGTCGTCGTCGTCGTTGTCGTCGTCGTCGGGCGTCGTCGTCGTCGCCGTCCGTCGTCGTCATCATCGTCGTCGACGTCGCCGCCGTCATCGTCTTCGTCGTGGTCATCGTCCTCTGTCGTCGTCGTCGTCGACGATGTCGTCATCGTTTGCCGCCGTCGTCTTCCATGTTCCGTCGTCGTCGTCGTCGTTCGTCGTCGTCGTCGTCGCCCACCGTCGTCGTCGTCGTCGTCGTCGTCGCCGTCGTCGTCATCGTCGTCGTCGACATTGTCCTTCGTCGCCGTCGTCGTCGTTGTCCTCTGCCGTCCGTCGACCTCCCTCGTCACAGCCGAAGTCGTCGTCGTCCGTCGTCCTGCGACGTCGTCGTCGTCTTCGTCGAGGTCGTCCGTCGTCGTCGTCGTCGTCGTGGCCGTTTGTCGTCGTCGTTGTCGTCATCGTCTGTCGTAGTCGTCGTCGTGTTGCCGCCGTCGTCGTCGTCGTCGTCGTCGTCGTCGTCGTCGTCGTCGTTGTCGTCATCGTCTTCCGTCGTCGTCGTCGTCGCCGTTGTCGTCGTCGTGGTCCGTCGTCGTCGTCGTCCGTCTTCCGTCGTCGTTCGATGTCGTCGTCACCGTCGCGGTGTAGGTCGTCGTCATCGTCGTCGTCCGTCGTCATCGTCGTCGAAATCCGTCGTCGTCGTCGTCACCGTCCGTCGTCGTCGACGTCGTTGTCCGACGTTCGCCGGCATCCGTCGTCTCCGCAGTCGTCCTCGTCGGCAACCGTCGTCGTCGTAGTCGTCGTCGCCGTCGTTGTCGTTGTCCGTCGTCACCGTCGTCGCCGTCCGTCGTCGTCACCGTCGTCGTCACCGTCGTAGTCGTCGTCGTGTTGCCGCCGTCGTCCGCCGTCGCGTACATCGTCGTCGACGTGCACAGCCGTCATGGCCATCATTGTCGTCGACGTTGTCGTCGTGGTCCATCGTCGTCGTCCGGCTTCCGTCGTCGTCGTGGTCGTTCGTCGTCGTCGTCGTCGGCGTCGCTCGTCGCCGTCGTCGTCGTCAACGTCCGTCGTCGTCGTCGTCGCCGTCTGTCGTCGTCATCGTTGTTCTTCGTCGCCGACGTCGTAAGCGTCCTTGCCGTCCGTCGTCGTCGTCGCCATCGTCCGTCGTCGCCGCCGTGGCTGTCGTCGACGTCTGTCGACGTCGTCGTTGTCGTCGTCGTCGTCGGCGTCCGTCATCGTCGTAATCGTCAGTCGTCGTCGTCGTCGCCGCCGCCGCCGCCGCCGTCGTCGTCGTCGCCGTCGTCGTCGTCGTCGTCGTCGTCGTCCATCATCCGTGATGGTCGTCGTCGTCGTTCGTCGTCGTCGTCGTCGACATCTGTCGTCGTCGTCATCGTCGTCCGTCGCCGTCAGCGTCGTCGTCGCCGTCCGTCGTCGTCGTCCGTCATCCGTGATGGTCGTCGTCGTCTTTCGTCGTCGTCGTCGCCGTCGTCATCTGTCGTCGACGTCGTCGTCCGTCGTCGTCGTCGTTGTCGCCGTCGTTGTCCGTCATCGCCGTCGTCGTCGGCGTCGTCGCCGTCGGTCGTCGTCCTCGCCGTCGTCCGTTGTCGCCACCGTCGCCCGTCGTTATCGTCGCCGTCGTCGTCGTCGTCGTCATTCTCGTCGTTGACGTCGTCGTCGCCGTCGTCGTCATTACGTCGTCGTCATCGTATTCCGTCGTCGTCGTCGTTCAGATTGTCGATGTCGTCCGTCGTCGTAAGTCGTCTTCCGTCGTCGTCGTCGTCGATGTCGCCGTCCGTCGTCGTATTCCGTCGTCGTCGTCGTCGGTGTCGTCCGTCGTCGCCGTCTTCGTCGATAACGTAATCGTTTTTGTCCCTATCCGTCGTCGTCTTCGCCATCGATTGCGCCATTTGCTGTCCTCGTCGTCGTCGTCGTCGTCGCCGTCGTCCGTCGTCGTCGTCATCGCCGTCGTAGTCATCGTCCGTCGCCGTCGTCGTCGCACCCACCGTCGTCATCGTCGTCGTCGTCGTCTTCCGTCGTTGTCGTCGTCGTCGACGTCGACGGTCGTCGTCGTCGTCCGTCGTAGACGTCCGTCTTCCGTCGTCGTCGCCGTTCGCCGTCGACAGCGTCGTTGTCGTCGCTGTCGTCCGCAGTGATCGTCATCATTGTCGTCGCCGTCGTTGTCGTCGTCGCTGTCGTCGTCGTCGTCGGACGTCGTCGTCATCGCCATCCGTCGTCGTCGTCATTCGTCGTCGACGTCGTCGCCGTCGTCATCGTCTTCGCCGTCGTCATCGTCCTCTGTCGTCGTCGTCGACGATTTCGGCATCGTTTGCCGCCGTCGTCTTCCATGTTCCGTCGTCGTCGTTCGTCGTCGTCGTTGTCGTCAACCGTCGTCGTCATCGTCACCGTTGTCATCATCGTCGTCGTCGACGTTGTCCTTCGTCGCCGTCGTCGCCTTCGTCCTCTGCCGTCCGTCGTCGTCCTCCGTCGTCACAGCCGAAGTCGTCGTCGTCCGTCGTCCTCCGACATCGTCGACGTCGTCGAGGTCGTCCATCGTCGTCGTCGTCGTCCGTCGCCGTCGTTGTCATCATCGTCTGTCGTAGTCGTCGTCGTGTTGCCGCCGTCGTCGTCGTCGTAGCCGTCGTCGTCGTCGTGGTTGTCGTCATCGTCTTCCGTCGTCGTCGTCGACGTTGTCGACGTCGTTATCCGTCGTCGTCGTCCGTCTTTCGTCGTCGTCGTCGTTCGATGTCATCGTCATCGTCGCGGTGTACGTCGTCATCGTCGTCGTCGTCTGTCCCCGTCGTCGCCAGCGCCGTCGTCGTCGTCGCCGTCCGTCGTCGTCGTGGTCGTCGTCGTCGTCGTAAGTCGTCGTCGTGGTCATCGTCATCGTCGTCGTCGTTGTCCGTCGTCGTGGTCGACGTAGTCGTCGTCGCCAGTCGTCGTCGTCGTCGTCCTCCGTCGTCGCAGCCGGAGTCGTCGTCGTCCGTCGTCGTCCGTCGTCGTCGTCGTCCGAAGTCGTCGTGGTCGTGGTCGTCGTCATGGCCGTCGTCGTCGTCGTTGTCGTCCGTCGTCGCCAGCGTCGTCGTCGTCGTCGCCGTCCGTCGTCGTCGTTGTCGTCGTTGTCGTCGTCCGTCGTCGTGGTGGTCGTCGTCGACGTCGTCGTCGTCGTTGTCCGTCGTCGCCGTCGTCGTCGCCGTCGTTCGTCGTCGTCGTCGTCGTCCTCTGTCGTCGCAGCCGGAGTCGTCGTCGTCCGTCGTCGTCCGTCGTCGTCGTCGTCGTCGTCGTCGTCGTCGTCGTCGTCGTCGTCGTCGTCGTCGTCCGCCCGTCGTCCGCCGAAACCCCGCGGCGCTCCCGCTTTCTGGCCGCGGCAGGCCCCGCGCCCGCGACGCAGTGGCGGAGCTGGCGAGGGAGCGCGAGGGCGGCGGCCGCGGTCAGCGCCAATCCGATCCGGCGACCCCCCGTCGCCGGGGGTGCGGGGCTCGTTTCGATTCCTCCGATTCGCTTCGATTCGATTTCGATGGCTTCCGATTCCGATTCTATTCGATTCGGGGTTCCGATTTGGGCTCCGATTTCTTATTGGAGGCATACTGGCGTGCCGGTTTCTGTCGATTCGACTTTTCCCGACTCGGCTGCCGATTTCCGCCCATCCGGTTCATTTCGATCGTCGATCCGACTTGTCGATTCGAATCTGGGCTCTTCTGCTCAAGCAGTGGCGATGCGTCCTGGCGTGTCTATAGGCCTACCAAACAAGGTTCTAAGAAACTGTTGTGGTCTGCGCGAAATGTTATAAGAGCATTTCTGGCCGGGGCCGTCTTGTTTTGACACAGCGGGTTGATGTTCTA
This sequence comes from Prorocentrum cordatum, assembly GCA_963575745.1. Classification (NCBI taxonomy): domain Eukaryota; class Dinophyceae; order Prorocentrales; family Prorocentraceae; genus Prorocentrum; species Prorocentrum cordatum. The sequence continues at coordinate 133,601 of CAUYUJ010016148.1, read as the reverse complement.
AGAGCATCGTTTCTGTTCTTAGAACCTTTTCGGGTGCGGAGAACATGTCGTGGTCGGCCTATAGAAATGCCGGGACGGTCGGTCCTTGCTCAAATGGCAGAGCCCCGCCTCGCCGGCTCGACTGGTGCACAGCTTCTCGCCCGGCTGCCGCTCCGCGGTGATCTGCGAGGCCCGCCGAGGGAGCGAAGCACCTGGACTCCAACCGGCATGATCGCATGACCGGTGCTCTCGATGCACATCCCTGCGGCGCCTCCACGGCCTCCTCGGGCTCCTCCTGTCTCCCTCCTCTGCCCCTGCCGCCCTCCCCAGTCCCTATCCCGCGGCCTCTCTTCCTTGCTTTTGATCTGTCCTCCTTCCTTTCCTCGCCCTCCTCCTTCTCCTCCTTTCTTCGGTGAATCATCATTCCTCTTCCTCGCTCCCTCTCTCTTCAAAGCGAACACCCAGGCTCGGGCTGCTGTAGGTCAAGCGTCAACCTCTCGGTACACGCGCCGAGGCCGCGTGATGTGCAATGGCAAAAAACTGTTTAAACAAATATTTGGGGGCGACAGTTAAAACAATGGTTTTCCCCAGCGCTGTAGTGCGCCTATAGAGAACAAAAGGGAAGCGGGGCAAACTAGATCGCTGGAAACGTCCCCGCGACCGCCCTGGCGCCCTGCGTGCAGGGGCAGATTCCTGCGCACCCCCTTTTGGCGTCAGGCCACGCCTGCCACGCCCTGCGATCCCAGCGTGGATAGAGACTGCGATCAAGGACCACTCCCTGCGCACCGCGCGCCCTATCTGGGTTGCGAAGCGGCACTGAATACGCAAATGCGGCACGCCGCTGATAGATTGTATACAACAGGGGCGACGTTTAACTCCACAACCCAATGGCGAAAACCCAGTGTAAAAATTCACTCTGACCGGAAGACGGGATCATCCCAATGTGGATCTACGACACTGAATGCAAAAATGCCAAACGCCAGCGCGCGAGCGCGCGCGCGGCGGCGTCATGCCGCTGATAGATTTCATACAACGGGACGAAATTTCGCGCGCGCGGCGGCGGCATGCCGCTGATAGACGTTATGCAACAGGACGAAATTTGATATCCAAAACCCAATGGCGAAAACCCAATGCAAAAATTCATTCTCTGATCGGAAGACGGGAACAACCCAATGTGGATATACGGCACTGAATGCACAAATGCCAATCGCCAACGCGCGCGCGGCGGTGGCACACCGCTGATACAACACAACGGGAACGATGTTGAACTCCAAAACCCAATGGCGGAAACCCAATGTCAAAATTCATTCTCTGATCGGAAGACGGGAACGCCCCAATGTGGATATACGACACTGACTGCAAAAATGCCGAGCGCCAGCGCGCGCGCGGCGGCGGCATGCCGCTGATAGATTTCTATTTAGCGGGAGCCATGTTGAATTCAAAAACCCACTAGCGAAAACCTTGTGAAAATTCATTCTCTGATCGGAAGACGGGAACATCCCAACGTGGATATACGGCACTGAGTGCACAAATGCCAATCGCCAACGCGCGCGCGGCGGCGGCATGCCGCTGATAGGTTTTTTCTTCCCACATCGGGAGTCATGTTGAACTCCAAAACCCAATGGCGAAAACCCAAAATAACAATTCGCTCTCTGATCGGATGACAGGAACATCCTCATGTGGATATGCGACACTGAATCCACAAATCCCAATCGCGCGCGTGGCGGAGGCATGCCGCTGATAGTTATATATATATATATATATATATATATATATGAAAACAAAAACGGGGGCGAGGTTGAACTCCAAAGCCCAATGGGGAAAACACAATGTAAAACTTCATTCTCTGTAATGTAAAACTTCATTCTCTGATCGGAACACGCGAACATCCCCATGTGGATATACGACACGAAATGCACAAATGCCAATCGCCAACGCGCGCGCGCGCGCGCGCGCGAGCGCGCGCGCGGCGGCGGCATACCGCTGATAGATGTTATACCACGGGAGCGATGTTGAATTCCAAAACCCAATGGCGAGAACCCAATGTAAAAAATCATTATCTGATCGGAAGACGGGGACATCCCCATCGGCATTCTCCCTGGTACCGAGGTATATACAAGTGGCATCGGTCAGCATCCACGGAATTTTGTCCAGGAGGGACAGATAACAAATAGTGATTCGGATGCGAATTAATGGCAGTCGGGATCCGGGGGGGGGGAGGGGGGGGGTCATCATTTTTTCAACCGGTTTTGAACATTAGCCAAACGTCCGGCTGCTCCAACCCTTTCGATTCGTGGGCCCGGGACGTCTGCACCACTTCCCTAGGACCGGGCTCTCGCTCTGAACAACTTTTTGACGGTCCCGAGGCCCGGCTAGGGCCCGCAGAGGCCGAAGTCAGCCCAAAACCGCATTCTCCAATTTGTTTGGGAACGTCGGATCTCTACCCACGGATCTGGCCGCCTCGGCACCGAGCCGGAATGAGAAGAACTGATCGACCGAACCAGGATACACACTTAACAACATAATGCGAACACTGGGCCGCACCAGACTGTCGGAACACGTAGCACCCCGCAGTTGCGGATACGAGTGATAGGGGCGGGCACGAAATCAGGTCGCGGGTGGGTCACGGGTGGGTCGCGGGGTGGGTCGTGGGTGGGTCACGGGTGGGTCGCGGATGGGTCGCGGATGGGTCGCGGATGGGTCGCGGGTGGGTCGTGGGTGGGTCGTGGTACCCCAATTCGGGGCATATCTTCCTCACCTGCCACGTGTAGCTGGCGCAGCCCCCCCCAAAAAAAAAGGGAAAGGAGGGAGGAGGGCAGGGACAAAGTGGGGGAGAATAGTGGAGCGCAAGAGCAATTTGCAGGAAACGGGTTGGGGAGTACACGAGGCAGAACCAAACGGACGGGTCGAGCGGTGGGACCCTAACAAGCAAGTCGGGCGGGCAGGCCCAGGCGGCCGGGTCGAGCCGGCAGGTCGCTGAAGCGTCCATCCAACATGCATCGCAAATAACTTTCGAGCGATAGCGCGGCTCCCACGTAAAACTTTCGGAAATCCGAAGCGAAGGCGTGATTCCTGATTGTCGGGGGCACGGCGCCGCAAAAAATAGCGAGGAAGCGCCACGCGAGAGTACGATTTCTGCAAAATTCGGAAAAGTCCTGCGCAAAAGCGCGATTTTGAAACACACTGGTAAAATATCATGCGGGAGCCGTTGTTGTTTGAGCTCGGGGGGGGCAACGACCCGATCTGAGCCGCAAGGCCCTCTTCTCTAAAATTCCGGGTGCGAGCCCCTGGCGGGGCATTTTCATTGACAAAACAAATTGGGCACCAGGGTGGGGGATCGACTACTACTTTGCTTCAAACAAGAAAAATCGAGGGACTGCAACAGCACCAGCATAAACAAAAACAACACCATCAGCCACAACAGTTTCGAGTACCCAAACGTGGCGGCGGTGAGCGTGAGCTTCGGGAAATTGCTCAAGCTGTCTTTTCTTTCGAGCCTGCGAGAAGCTACCAACAGCAAGCACGCTCTGTTCATTGTGTGTACTACCTGCGCAGGGAAGACTTGCACTCTTCCTCGCTCGCGTTTGGTCCAGCCACGAGCGCCTGCTTCCCTCGCTCAGGTCTCTGTCTCCGCCTGCGTCAGGCGATCGAAGGCGTCCGTTCGTGCTGGCCCTGTTCAGTGGGCGCACGTTGTGCTTCATGGCGGCTTCGCGCTGCACGGCCCTCGGCTCGGCTACGCACCGCGCGCGGCACATCGTGCGCTCGCGTAGAGCCCAAGCAACTGCACGCCGTCGGCATGCCTCCCCATGGACATCGAGGTGAACACAGTCCTGCTCCCCATGACCGGTGCCGCGCTGCCGGGCGCGCTGCTGCACCCAACCGAACCCCTCGCAGACTGCAGGTTCAGAGGCAGTTTCTCCATCAGTTCGTGATGCTCGGTCGGACCCAGCGCCGTGGTCATCAGATCCGCCTCTTTCTCGTGCGTCGGCAACCTTCTTTGTGCGCATTTTTTGGCTCACTACCTTCTCCTGCAGCCACAGGCACTTCACGTCCAGGTGCCTGATGCGACCGACGCGCAGCCGCGAACAAATCCCAATCGCCGCCGTGCTGTCGCCGGCTGTGGTCCGGTGCATCTCGAAGCCCATCTCCTTGAGCAGGTTCTTGGTGAAGACCCCGCTGGTTGCCCCGTTGGTTATCTTCACGCACTCGACCTCGCCGCTGCTGAACGCGCGCGTGGCCTGCTGCCCCGCCCAACTATCGATGCAAGTGCTCCCGGCGCACTCGAGACCTCCGCCCGCCTCGGCTCGTTCTGGTGACTTCGTCGCCAGCCGAGTCAAAATCGGTCGCGATCAAGATGTCCGTTGGCATCTCCTGGTAGAGGGAATGCCGCGCCGCGCCATCTGCGGGTAGGTCGCCAAGTACGCGGCCAGCCGCTTCAGCTCCAGCTCGTGAATCTCCAGCGGCTCAAGCATGCTACGCGTGATCCAGCTCGTCGCGAACTGGATGTCTGGCCTTTCCGCGGCCAAGCACAGCGCCGTTGGCGTTGCCGACTCGAGCAGCTTCTTCGCGTTGTGACCCAGGATGTCCAGCGCCGTTGCCGCCTCCTTCCCGATGTTCTCTTTAATGTCGCGCGCCACCCATCACGTATATCCCAAACCCTCGATACCCGCACTCTTCGTCTTCGACCGTACATACGTCCATACTTGGAACGTGTATTACATGCAGCCCCTACGGCAGGGGAAGAGAAGACGGGTGCAACAAAGGGGCAAGGGGGAGGGAGGAGGATGGAGCACGAGAGAGAGAGAGAGACTGAGAGAGAGAGAGAGAGAGAAAGAGAAAAAAGAAAGGAAGAGAGAGAGAGAGAGAGTGAGAGATAGAGAGTAGCGGGAGGGAAGCTAGGAGCAAAACGCAAGTATGAGATAAGCCAAAGCGAGAGCGTGCTTCCTGAATGTCGATGGCGCGGCGTCTGAATAAATTGAGAGGAGGTCCCACGTGAGAGCGCGATTCTAGCATACCTTGCAAGGGAATTCCGCGGGAAAACGCGATTGGGGAATACATTGTGAGGAAGTATCCGGCGGCAGCCGCTGTTGTTGTAAATCGGGGGTCAAAAAACAAAGCAGTGGGCGATAAGAAAAACAGGGGGCGAGCCCTGGGGATAATAAAGTGTGACCCGGAAGGGGGATCAACAATATTTTTCCGTGGTGGGAGCTCAACACCAACAATCATTTTAAGACTGTTCGCTGCTATCTGCTCGCGTGCTGTGCATCCCGTCTATTACAAGCCCTCGATACCCGCCCTCTTCGTCTTCGACCTTGCCCCATTTGGGGTAAATCTTCCTTATCTGCAAAGTGCCTTCCGTGCAGACCCTAACGGAGGGGAGGCGAAGACGGATGGAATGAAGGGAAAAGGGGGGGGATGAGGAAGGGACACGAAAGAATAGCAGGAGGGGGGTTCGGAGCGGAAAGCACAAGGCAGAACCAGACGGGCAGATCGGGCGGGTACAAGACCCTGACGGCGGGTCGGGAAGACGGGCCGCGGCGGCCGGGTCGAGCAGGCGGGTTGCTGAAGCGTGCGTCCTGCATGGGTCGCGAAGATGTCTCGAGCGATTGCGCGATTTCAAAATCAACCGTGAGGACGTGAGCGTGGTTCCTGAATGTCGAGAGCACGGCGTCTGAATAAATTGCGAGGGAATCCCACGCGAGAGCGCGAGTCCTGCGTACATTGTATGGACATCCCGCGCGACAGCGCGATGTGGGAATACGTAGCTCCCCGCAATTGCGGATAAGAATGAGGGGGCGGGCGCGGGCGACGCGGGCGTTGAGCCGGCGGACCTCGTGGCCCCCACCTTCCCTGTCGATGGCGCCCTCCTCCTCCTCCTCCTCCTCCTCCTCCTCCTCCTACTCTTCCTTGTCCTCCTGTTCCTCCTCTTCTTCCTCCTTTTCCTCGTCCGCGTCCTCGTTCTCATCGTCGTCGTCGTCGTCGTCGTTGTCGTCGTCGTCCGCCTCCTCCTCCACCTCCTTCTCTTCCCCCTCCTCCTCCTCCTCCTCCTCCTCCTCCTCGTCCTTCTCCTCCTAACCAGTGCGAGCAAACCCGCCGCAGGCGCCGATTTGTGTGTTTTTACAAATTTCAACGCGGGGGGAATCGCTGGTGGCCCGCCCGGAACGAATGCAAAAACAGCCCGCCGCAGGCGCCGAACATTTTGATATGTACACTTAACGCGGTTTGGGTCGCAGGTTTTTTTTCATCTGGAACGAATGCAAAAGAAACCCGCCGCAGGCGCCGAAGTTTTGGCTTGTTCAGTGAACGTAGTTTGGGTCGCGGGTCGGGCTCTCCACCTCCATCTGGAGGAAGGCATTCAAAAGCAGCCCGCCGCAGGCGCCGAAAATTTCGATTTGCACACTGAACGCGGGTGGGTCGCAGGTTCTCCACCTAGAACGGATGCAAAAGAAGCACACCGCAGGCGCCGAACATTTTGCGTGGGTCGCGGGGTGGGTCGCGGGTGGGTCGCGGGTGGGTCGCGGTGGGTCGCGGGTGGGTCGCGGGCGCGGTTTGGGTCGCGGGTGGGTCGCAACTTCTCCACCTGGAACGAATGCAACAAAAATCTCCGCAGGCGCCGAACATTTTTGGGTGGGTCGGGGGGTGGGTCGCGGGTGGGTCGAGGGTGGGTCGCGGTGGGCCGAGGGTGGGTCGCGGGTGGGTCGCGGGTGGGTCGCCGGATGGGTCGCCGGATGGGTCGCCGAGGGGGTCTCGGGGTGCAGGGTCGCGGGCGGGTCGCGGGGCGGGTCGCGGGTGGGTCGCGTGTGGGTCGCGGGTGGGTCGCGGGATGGGTCGTGGGTGGGTCGCGGGGTGGGTCGCGGGGTGGGTCGCGGAGTGGGTCGCGGGGCGGGTCGCGGGCGCGACGACGACAACAAGAATCCGCATCGCGGAATTCCACTTCAGCCACGCACCCAGGGACAGTGAATGACCGTTCGGTTCAGCCCCCTCACCCTGACATCGTAAGTACATATAACGCGGGATCCGTTGACGTTGTTGTTGTTGTTGTTGTTGCTGTTGTTGTTGTACACCGGGGGCCAGGACCGCAGTTGGGTGACACCTCGCTTCCCCGTGTATAAAAAAGGGGTGAGCCCCGGAAAAAAAAACACTTTAACTGAGGAGGTGCAGTGGTTACCGGGCAGTGGGGATCAACCACAGTTACTCTTTAGAGATGAAGGCTCAACAACAAACACGATGTTAATATTGTTCGATTTTTTTTTTTTTTTTTTTTTGTTTCCGGCGCCCGCGTGCCATTCACCATGTACATCCCGAACCCTCGATACCCGCCCTCCTCGTCTTCGATCGTACACCCATTCGGACTCAATATATATATATATATATATGTATACATATATATAAATGTATAATATATACATGTATATCACCTGCGACGTGTATAAGAGGAAATAGAGGATGATGGAACACGAGAGAGATTAGCAGGAGGGGGGCCCGGAGCGGAAAACACATGGCAAAACCAAACGGGCAGATCGGGCGGGTAGATCCTAACGGGCGGTTCGGGAAGGCGGGCCGCGGCGGCCGGGTCGAGCAGGCGGAATGCTGAAGCGTGCGTCCTGCATGAATCGCGAGGAGCTCTCGAACGACAGCGCGATTCCCAAAGAAATCGTGACGAAATCCATACGGAGAGCGTGATTCCTGATGTCGAGGGCGCAGCGTTTGAACAAATTGTGAGGAGGTCCCACGCCAGAGCGCGATTCCTGCATAATTTGTGAGGACGTCCCGCGCGAGAGTGCGATTTGGAAATAGATTGTGGGGGCATATCGGGCGGGAGACGTTGTTCTTGTTGTAAACCGGGGCCCAACAACCCAGTTTGGTGACACCCCGCTCCCCTTTGCAAAAACAGGGTGCGAGCCCCGGGAGAAGCCCTTCAATTGAAATGGTTACTGGGTAGGGGGAACAACAACAATTGTTCTTCAGAAGTGAGAGTTCAACAATCAGTTTAAGATGGTTCGCTCTTACCTGCTCGCGTGCAAGTCAACACGCATATCCCGAACCTTCCGCACCCGCCCGCTTCGTCTTCGATCGTACTCCCTGGGGATATATCTATACATATATATATATATATATTCCTTCTCTGCCGCGTGTTATTGGTGCAGCCCCTGAAACAAGGGAAGAGACGACAGACGGAAGGGGGAGGCTGCAAGATGGAGCACGACATTACCAGGAGGGGGGCTAGGAGCAGAAAACACGTGGCAGAACCAGACGGGCAGATCGGGCGGGTAGACCCTAACGGGCGGGGCGGGAAGGCGGGCCCAAGCGGCCAGGTCGAGCAGTCTTGTTGCTGAAGTATGGATACTGCATGAATCGCCAGGAGAACTCGAGCGATAGCGCGATTCCCAAGGAAATCTTGAGCAAGGCCAGTGCGAGAGCACGATTCCTGAGTGTCGAGGGCGCGGGGTTGAATTGAGTGGAAGTAACACGCCAGAACGCGATTCCAGCATAATGTGTGAGGACGTCTCGCGCGAGAGTGCGAACATTGAACCAAATTGTGAATGAGCATCAGGCGGGAGCCGTTGTTGAATTCTCACTACTAAAGAAAAAATATTGTTGATGCCCCCCTGAATATTGAAGTGCTTCCCCCAAGGCCCCCACCCTGTTTTCTATCATAGAAAATCACGGCTCTCAAACTGTGTTGTTGGCCCCCTGTTTATAACAACGGTTCCCGCCTGATACTTCTTCAACAGTTATTCTCAAATCGCGCTCTCGCGCGGGACTTCCTCGCAATGTGTATACGAATCGCGCTCTCGCGTGGGACTTCCTCGCAATTTATTCACAAGATGCGCCCTCGGCTCTCAGGAATCACGCCCTCGCTTTGGCTCAAGCATTGGCTCATGGGGCCTTTGGCTCCAGCTATCCCTCTTGCCATCAAGTGCCGGCATGCACGAGATGAACAGTTCGGGGCAGTCGAAGAGGCATGGCAGAAACACCCCTACACAACTCACGCCTCTCAGTAGGGTCAGGACGAGCAGACGCCTGCCTTACTAAAAGTGATGATGGGGATTTATTTTCGGACGCTGGCGACGTCGAGGATGTAGACTCGCAGACGCCGCCCTGGTTCAGGAAGTTCGAAGTGAGACAGAATAAGACATTCGACAAGATCTCTTGGGAGTTCGTGCAGATGCGACGGGCGATCGCGGAGGTCCAGAAGCAAGCCGAGAAGGCCACGGAGGCGGTCGACGAGATCCGGTCAGCGCTGGAAGAGGTCGAGATCGACGTTGCGGGCATCAAGGCGGAGACCTCGAGGACACGCACATCACCAAGAACACCATAAAGCAGACCCTGAAGGACTCAGAGCTTGGCCAAGAGGTGAAGGGCATGGAGGGCAGGTTGAAGGAGCTTCAGGCGCGGGTCAGCATGCTCCAGGAGACAACTACCAAGAACACCAGCAACGACGAGGACGCGGGCGCGACGGAGGAGCGCTCTAAACAAGTTTCGTTTTCGGCTTCCAGGACAGGCTTGCGGCTTCGAGTGCAGCGCAGCAGATTGCCAAAACTATCGAACGTTTAATTGGCAAAGACTTTCCCGCCAAGGTGTCACATTTTCTGACCCTACTCGAATGGGCGCAATCACATTCAGCAGCGTCCCGGACAGCATCGATTTCTATAAAGTCGCCCGGGACTATGATGATAGGAGTGTTTTTAGTGAGCTGTACTTCAGAAGCAATATTACGAAGAAGGGTTGTGCGCAGGACAAGAGGCTGGGCTATACCAAACACTTCTTACGGAACGTCGATATGGGGAGGAAGAGGAGGACATACAGGTACTATGGATGAAGAAAATGGTAAAGGTGGAGAGAAGGACACGTGCATGGTTTGATGGAGGCGGGAAGTGGCACACCGCCAAAACCGCCAAGCAAATGGAAGAAGACGTGGAGGCAACCATGCAGAAATGGTTGAAGAAGCTGGATCCAGGTCCTGCCACGTAGAGCGAGTGACGGGAGCTGGCTCCCGCGTCCAACGTTTCACCTATATCCCTGTTTGCACGTGCAGCGTTCCCAAAACATCGCGAATTAGATCCAGATATTGCTTATGTGCATAATTGTGACAACATTGCTGGCCACAGCCATGCGTTGAACGTCACCGTTTACAACATTCACTCTTTCATGAATCTTGACACATGGCTCGAAGCCATCATGTTCGAGCTGGGTGACCGCAGCTGGGACGCAATCGCATTTGTGGAAACCTGGCTGGGGCAACGGCGAGAAGCCTTCGAAACTGAAGGCGGGCACACGTAGTTAGATAGCGGAGGCGCAAAGGGCTCGAATGGAGTGGGAATTCGTTTACACAAGCGTTAGGGATACAAGAGCTTCAGTGCCGTGTCAGACAGAGTTGCAGCAATTACTGTGGTAGGTCGCGGTGTGAGCGTCGACATCGCAGGCGCATACATGCCTCATGTTGGAAAGCCAGATGTGATAGTTGAGGCCGTGTGCAAATCCATTGACACACTCTTGGGGGCCAACGCTCTACTTATCATCGCTGCAGACTTCAAAGCAAAGGTCGGCTCCGGCAGCGTCATTGTGGATGAAGTTGTATGTGGCCCCAACCCCATCGGACAGCGCGACCCGTGTGGCGAATAGCTCATCAACTGGTGTGTCTTGCACGGGCTTGTGCTTATGAGCACCTTCGACAACGTTGACCGACATCTTCTATGGACTCGCACGGATGGTCATGTGGACAAACCGCTGGATTTTATGATCGTGCCGAGCAGGATGCGACAAACAGCGTTGGCGTGCCGCGTTGTGCCAGACATCGACACAGAATCCGGCCACTGAGCATTACAGATCTGAAGGGGCCCTGGGACACACAAATAAATACACACAAATAAAACATATTCCCCATATTTTCCCATATTTTCTGGGTTTCTATCTTCCCCCCCACTTCCCATATTTTCCCATATTTTCTGGGAAACCGACGATTCATTGTGTCTGTGTGTTTCTTCCCCTCTTGGAGATCACAGTCTCCCTCGGGCGACGTCCACGGAGATCGGCTCCAAGACGCAAGGCACGATGGGCGCCGAATCCGGATCGTGGAAGGTATCGTGGCGGGCAGCTTCTCTACTTGCGAACGCTGGACACGATAGCGGGTCAACTACGCATCTCGCTAACATCGGGAGCGGCCAAGAGGGGGGTGTCCAAGAGGGGGGGGTGCAAATCATGACCGGCGGCATGTGCGCGGCCCAGCGGGGGGGCCAGGGACGTAATGAAATAAGAAGAGGCGCCATGAAATCTGGGGAAATATCATGGCCCACGCCATGATATCCACCCCCGCTAGTCGTCACCCCCCTCTTTGCCGCCCCCGATAACACGATCCATGAGGCGATGGTCCGGGCAACCGCCGCGGCCGCTAGCAAGGCTGCCCGCCACCACGCTGACGAATATTCAGATCCTGTCATCAACCGCCTGATCGCAGAACGGCGTGGTTTCAGGCTCCGACAGGATGTGTCGAGGCAAGAGAGGCGTTCAAGGCACACGGAGCTTACAAAAACAATCAAGAAACACCAGTGGCGCAACATGCAAGCCAAGAGCGCCGCCAAAATACATAAGACTGTCAATGAGTTCCGGGGCTGGAAACGGTTGACAACTTGTGGATCGAACCGGAATGCTTCGTTCATAACCCGCGTGCGCGACAGGAACGGCATTTGCAAAGAGTCCAAGGAGGACATCGCCGAAGTTTTCGCCACATGTTATGAGGAATTGTATTCTTCTGTTGCAAGTGGAGGGAGCGATTTCCGTGCTCCAGACGGCGACGTTTCTGCTTTCACTTCAGCCGAACTGGATGCTGCTTTGAAGACGATGAAGTCCATCAAATGCAACGGCGCCGCTGGGGTAGCAGCTGAAATGTTGAAGTACGGCGGACATGTTCTCTGAGATCGTGTGTTGGAGTTGCTTAACACGGTGCTCAAGCAAGACAAACATCCCCCGTCTTCGTGGCGAGAGACGAAGCTTGTGGTGCTTTACAACAAGGGCGGCCCATTCTACCTGTCTGGTAGAAGGTCTTCGCGCGGATGCTCTGCAGCAGGCTTCAGCAGATCGTTCTGCATCGCCAACCTTCAGGCCAGGCCGCCTACTGGCTGGGCTTCACCACAGAAGATCAGTTGCTGGCAGTAACATTACTGGTGGAAGAATGTGCCCTGTCGACTTCGAGAAAGCATTCGACACTGTCGAGCACAGCGCCGTCTGGCGCGTCCTACAAGAGTTCAACCCTCCTGGCCCCTGCGTTTCCATATGCAAAAGCTTTACAAGAATCAGTGTGCGACTTCTGGCAATAGGCGTGGGTTCGAGGCCCTTCAGCTTGGCGCGAGGAGTCAAGCAGGGGGACCCTGTCAGCGCCCTCCAGTTCACAGTTGTCATGGAGTCTTGCTTCTCGGCGATCAAGAAGAAATGGGGAGGAGGCGCACAGGGCAATACTTCGGTTTCATTGTTGAAGACCCCCAGGACTCACTTACAAATTTACGTTTTGCCGACGACGTATTGTTGTTCGGTCAGAGCAAACCTGACGTCGTGAGAGTGCTGGCTCACTTCCAAGAACAGGCCAGCAAGCACGGATTGAAAGCGCAACTCGGCAGGACGAACATCCTGAGCAACCGATGTTATCAATCTAGGCTCAACGCACGGGTTGGGGACTGCGATGTAGAAATTATCCCTGTCAGCGAATCGGATAAGTACGTGGGCCGTCTCGGAGACGATCGCGGAACAGAGCTATCGCACAGGATGGCCGCTGCTGGGGGATCATTTTTGCAAAATCAAACATGGTCCCTGCTCGCGAAGATACCCCTTGCCGGCTCGCCTGAGACTTTTCGATGCACTTGTCACGCCGGCAGCCTTGTACGCCAGCTCATGCTGGACAGTGTGGGCAAGCACTACATCTACATTGCAGCCGACACGGGGAAGGATGCTGCGGAAGGTCGTACAGGTCCTGCGTCGTTATGACGAGTCGCTAGTTCTTTACATACGGAGATCAATGCGTTTGGCAATTGCAAAAGCGGTGAAACTAGGTCACGCGAGCTGGGTCGACATCCAACAGGACGCAAGCGATCCTTGTCAGAACGCACGTTGCCAGACACCCAGGGCACACGGTCAAACATATGACTGTGATGGAAGCCGGACTTCCGCACGCGGGCCTGGAGGCGAACTGGCAGGCCTGTCAAGAGGTGGGCTGACGCGTAACCCATGAACCTTCTTACCGATTGTGTGTTCCGCGTTGCACCATCCACGGCCTGCTCAGGCCGTTTCTTGACTGCCAGCAGAGGGACGTTCCCGGCAGGGAAGTGGGCGTCAGGCCGCTCTGCTCTGCCGCTGCTCTGCTCATGATGTACTCGGGAATCGCGCTGTCGCTCGAGACTTCATCGCGATTCATGCAAGACCCGCGCTTCAGCAACCCGCCTGATCGACCTGGTCGCCTGGGCCCGCCTTCCCGACCTGCCCGCTATCTGTGGGTCTGCCCACCCGATCTGCCCGTCTGGCTCTGACGCTTGTTTTCTGTTCCTTGCCTCCTCCCCTGCTAACATCTCTCGTGTTCCATTTTTCTCCCTCCCCCTTCCACCCGTCTTCTCTTCCCTTGTTTTAGGGGCTACATCTGCACGAAATGCACGCTGCAGGTAAGGAAGATATACCCCCAAGGGGGTACGATCGAAGACGACGAGGGCGGGTACCGAGGGTTTGGGGTATACGTATTGATTGGCACGTGAGCAGGTAGGAGCGAGCAATATTAAAGTGGTTGTTGCAACTTGGGAGCCAAGGGCGCAGTTTGGTGACACCTCGTTTTCCCTTGTAAAAAAAAACGGGGTGCAACCCCTGGGAGGATCATGTTAAGCGACAAGGTACAATGGTTACCGGTGGGGGGATCAACAACGATTATTTTCCAGAGCTGAGAATTGCATGCAGCAACAAGCCGCACCGTGGAACCCCACTTCAGCCTCGCACCCAGGGACCGCGAATGACCGTGACTGAATCGATCGAGACCGCGCCGTCCGGAACCGCGGTCGACCCGGAACAAGCGGGTGGAGATGAGCCCTGCTGGTTGGCGCGACCTCGAACATGCGGGAGTCGATCCGGACCGGGCCGGCCAGGATCGATGTCGAATCGCACCGACCAGATCGAGATGGGCCCATGTGGGTAGTGGCGCGGCCGCTCCAGGGCGTCGCGGGGCGCTGCACAGGAGGCCCCAGTCGTCGATCTCTGCATCGCCTCCGTCACAGTCACTGCAATGTGAAAGCTTCGACCTCGACCGAGCATGTCTTTTTAGAAGCATCGCGACACAACTACTGACGCGCCTCCTCCAGTGCCATGGCCAGAAGAAGAGCCGTGCATGGGTCCGGGGCGCGCAAGCATGGATTAGTGATCCATGGATTTGGCGCGCGGTCGCCCAATCCTTAGAGATCGGGGGAGGTACCCTCCCCAAAATGCGGCTGGTGCCGCCTCGCTCGGAGGCAGAAATCCGCGATTTCCCATGGAAACGGGACCCGTCGTTAATCCACGCCCCCTTGATCCGTGTTTGGTTTGCGATCGCCTGACTTCCGTGCTGCTTCTACTGCTGCACGCTGCTGCTGCATGCTCCGCCCTTCCTGCATGCTGATGCTGCGTGCTGCTGCATGCTGCTGGTCCCTTCCTCATCACACACACACAAGCGCACCAGAGCATGAAGCAGCTCGCGTCTGTGCGCATGCGCTCGACTGCAGCCGTACCTGTAGTAGTACCCCCGTCGTCCTCGCCTTCCTCCTCGTCCGCGCCCTCGCCGTCCTCGCCGTCCTCGCCGTCTCCCTCGCCCTCTCCCTCCAACTATTTGGCGTCGCCCCCCACCTGGTCCACATTTTCGTCGTCGGACGTCGCTGTCCTTCTTCTCCTCCTCCTCCTCCTCCTCCTCCTCCGCCTCCTCCTCCTCCTCCTCCTCCTCCTCCTCCTCCTCCTCCTCCTACCCCTCCTCCTCCTCCTCTCCCTCCGCCTCCTCCTCCTCCTCCTCCTCCTCCTCCTCCTCCGCCTCCTCGTCCTCCTCCTCCTCCTCCTGGAGGAGGAGGAGGCGGAGGAGGAGGAGGAGGCGGAGGAGGGGGAGCAGGAGGCGGAGGCGGAGGCGGCGGAGGCGGAGGCCTCCTCCTCCCGTCGTCGTCGCTCCCCCTCCTCGGCGGTGTCGGCGCCGCCGCCGCCGCCGCCAGCAGACCCGTCGGGCGGGTGCTCGGCGCCGGCCCCCGCGGGGACGAGGCTCGACAGGGCGGCGAGCCGCAGGGAGCCCCTCCAGAGCCGGAGCTCGGCGCCCCTGCCCCTGGTTGCGGCCCTTTTTTGGGGAAGAAGCGAGAAATCGCAGAACGCCGAAGATCGAAGGAGAACATCGACGAAGATCCGAAGCAGTATCGCTGAAAGATCGAACACATCGCAACATGTTGAAGAAGAACATCGAATCAGATCCGAAGACATGTCGCAAACAAATCGAACACATCGCAAACTATCGAAGAAGAACATCGAAGAAACATCGCAAAACGCAGAAGATCGAAACGATCGCAAAACATACAAAAAACGCAAAAGATCCGGCCCCGCCGTGCCAACCGCAAAAATCGAGGAAGACAAAAAAAAACACGTAAACAGAAACTCTTGGCGCTCCGCGCTGGACCTCTCGGCTCCGAGCTGGACCCCCCTCCGTTGGAGGTCACAAAATCCCCCCCCATAATCGCCACCCAGGCAAACGCGAGGTCGTTCAGCAAGCGCGCCCAAAGAAGGAATCACACAGGGCAAGGCTGTTTGGCAGACGCCCAAGGGCTGTTTAGTAAACGCCAATTGTCCGGTCCTGGTGGCTTTTCCCCCCTTGAAAAAACCACATGAACATAAACTGTTGGCGCTCCGCGCGGACTTCTCGGATCCGCACTGGACCCCCCTCCCTGGCGCGCGGAGCGCGCCAGGGGCGGCGCCGGAGGCGCCGCCTGGGGGCCCCAGCGCGGATCTGAAAAATACGCGCGCAGCGCGAAAAGTTTATGTTTATACCGTTTTTTCCTAGATTTTTGCGGTTGGCACGGCGGCGGCGGACGGCGGCGACCTCGACGACGCCGGCGAGGAGCGGGGGGAACAGGGGCGAGGACGGGGTCGAGAGGGAGGGTGAGAGCGAGGCCGAGGGCGGGCGAGGCCGAGGGCGAAGGCGAGGACGAGGGCGAGGGCGAAGACGAGGGGGAGCGAGGGCGAGGACGAGGGCGAAGGCGAGAATTCGGAGGAGTAAGAGATGCCGATGCCGCTGCTCGTCCCGGAGAGCCTCGTCGCCACGGCTGGACTCGCCTCGACGTTCTGGTCAGAGCGCACCCCAGGAGAGGTCCAGGGAGTAGCTGTATCGGCAGCCTTTTGCCCAATCAAGGACGACCACGGCCACGACCGAGACGTCGTCGGCTACCACGACCGAGCCGACGACGAGATGAGGAATGAGGAGGAGGAGGAGGACGACGACGACGACGACGCAGAGGACGTTTGGGAGGTCTGACCCGTCGGCGCCCTTGGTGAGTTGTGAGCTGTGAGACGCAAGCGACGAAGGCTGTGACGGCGAGGAGGACCAGAACGAGGACAAGGACGAAACGGCCACACGCAATAATGATCCGAGACCAGATGGCCTTGTGTGCGCGGCTTGCCGGCCGCTGCATACGATGCGACAGGAACGGCCTGCGCGCTTCGGTCTGGCCACCCGAGCCCCCACAAGCCCCGCATTAAAAGGCAGTCCGGCGACGGGTCACCCTTAGAAGACCAAAGCAGGATGGGGATACACCCGGATGAAGACAAGTCGGGGATCTCTGACATACTTTTTGGACTCGCGGGTCGAGAGCGCACCTCTTCCGTTACAAATCTCTGAAAAACGGGCGGGTACGGAAAATGTATCGGGCAACGCGGCCGGTTTCAGAGCGCTCCGCAAACGCTCTGAGAGCGCTCCGAAACTCTCTGGAACGACTTATCCTCATCCTTGGCATGCCTGACCTTACATACGGGAAGCACGCCGACGGCTGGCATGAATGGGGAAACAACAGCCTGCACAAACATGAACATTTGGAGGTCCGCGCGGATTTCTTGGACCTGCGCCGATCTCCCACCTGGCGCGCGGAGCGCGCCAGGGGCGGCGCCAGAGACGCCGCCAGGAGGCTCCAGCGCAGATCCCAGAAATCCGCGAGGAGCGTCGACAGTGTATGTCTGTGTTTGTTGTCTTCCTTGAACTTTGAAGGGGCCCTGAGACACACAGATAGATCGACACACATAACAGGATTCCCCATATTTCCCTACCTAGGCTCTGCCTAGAAGGGTTCTTACTCTGTAGCTTAAATGGGCCGGGCAGTGCAACCCGCCCCGGGCGGTTCCCCCAGTCCCCTGGGAGCGGTTCCTCCAGTCCCCTGGGACCTTCAGTTGTAGCTTTAGCTTTAGCTTTACCTTTACCTTTAGCTTTAGCTTTAGCTTAGCTGTAGCTTAGCTTTAGCTTAGCTTTAGCTTAGCTTCAGCTTAGCGTTAGCTTAGCTTTAGCATAGCTTTAGCGTAAGATTAGCTTAGCTTAAGCTGAGCTTTAGCTTAGCTTTAGCTTAGCTTTAGCTTAGTTTTAGCTTAGATGTAGCTTAGCTTTAGCTTAGCGTTAGTTTAGCTTTAGCTTAGGCTTAGCTTAGCGTTAGCTTAGCTTCAGCTTAGGTTTAGCTTGGCGTTAGCTTGGCTGTAGCTTAGCTTTAGCTTAGGTTTAGCTTAGCTTTACCTTAGTTTTAACTTATGTTTAGCTTAGCATTAGCTTAGCTTTAGCTTAGCTTCAGCTTAGGTTTAGTTTGGCTTTAGCTGAGCTTTAGCTGAGCTTTAGCTTAGCTTTAGCTTAGCTTTAGCTTAGCTTTAGCTTAGCTTTAGCTTAGCTTTAGCTTAGCTTTACTGTTACTACTAATGCTGCTTTCCTAAGGGCTCCAACTCCTGGGTAGGGTCGCACTGGGATAATTTCACATAGTTTCGTTTTTTTGTCTTCCCCCCCACTTCCGCTATTTTCCTGTAGATTCCTGGGGAGCGACGATCCACAGTGTCTGTCTGTGTGTGTTTTTCCCATCCTGATGCATGCTTTTGTCTGTTGTCGTCTTCGAACCTGGCAGGCGGGGTCCTGGACGCCGGGGGGGCTGTCTCCCCAGGTAGGGAGCCCACCAAGGACGTACGCGCCCAGCTATGTACATGAACACGGCCCCTTGACCCGCAAGACCGGCCGCGTGATACGAATATTCGCGCAATGCGAAATCTCGAAAACAGCGTGGATTCATGTACGTGTACGTCCTTCTTTCGCTCCTGACCAGGGTCCGCCGCGCATCCGGAGCGGTTGCTCTCAGCAGGTCCCGGGGCCCGATGGGCCCCGGGCGAGCCCGAGGGCGGCGACCGGGAAGGCAGAGCGCTGCTCTCTCTCGGGACCCGTCTGCTTCACTCGGCGCACGAGCGACCCCAGGCGAGGACGGCCTCCGGCGCGCGGCTCTCGGGGGCCGCGGGGAGCCCAGACCCGAGCGTGCCAGACGGTACACCACGCGAAATGCTTAAGAAATCATGGGTTAAGAAATTCATAGTCTCAGAAATTGAATAAAACCCAGAACTTCTATCAAAATCTTGGGATTTACATTGAAACGTTAAGAATAATCGAGACTCTGGCCGAAAACTCAAGTTTTCTTAAGCATCGCCTAGGGTGTACTATCGCTGTTCTCACGGGACCTGTCTGCTTCCCTCTGGGAGGCCTGGGAATGGGCACCAACGCCAACACGGGGGGCTGCCTCCACAGGGGGAATCGGTGACCCCAGCTTTCGGCGCTGGCGGTGGTATTTCGGCCGCCCTGGAGGCCAGAATAGTACCACCATCGCCGAGATCGGGACCCTCTTTCCTCGGTGGAGGCACACCGCCGATATTGGTGCTGGTGTCAGCCTCTGGGCCTGCGACATTCGGCTACACACGCGCACGAGTGACCCCAGGCGAGTGCGGCCTCTGGTGCGCGACTTTCGGGGGCCGCGGGGAGCCCAGACCCGAGCGCGCCAGACGATGCGATCGCCTCGCGTTGGGCCCTCTGGGGGCCCCCGTGTGCCCGCACCCAGATGCCGCTCCGTCGAAAGGCCACTCTTGCGCGCAGCCGGTCGATGGCGGGCATACCCATCGGTCGGAAGAAGCAGGTCGAACCATGAAGCCGGAAGGCGTTGAAAACAGACTGGGTCCCGTCCGTCCCCTGAGGAGGACGGAAGAGGTGAAGCCACTCGATCATTGAAGCAGGAAGGCGCGTAAAGTAGATTATCTGGGCATCCAAAAATACATCATTTCAACGGCCGATGGGTAGGCAGCCCCCACAGGCAGTCCCGCCTGGCCTCCACGGGCCCCTCGAGTGTCCCGGCGGGCGCGGAGCGCCCCGGGGGCACCGCGGGACCTCGAGGCGGCGCTAAGGTGTCACGACCGCCCGGGACTACTCGGGAGGGGGCTGTTGATGCCAGCTGGGACTGCTCGGGGAACCTTTTCCAAGACATGGCCGCGTCGTTAAAAAAATCAGGGGGGGAGGTTTTTGGCCGTTTTCGGCCTCGGGGGACCCTCACCGGGCCTCGGGACCGTCCAAAAACGACTCAGGATGAAAAACCGGTCCCGGGGAAAGGGTCGGGACTTCCAGGGAGCCCTTATTGAAAAAATCAAGACGTCGCATGTCTGGGTTGAGGCCAGCCCGGACTGCTTGAAGGGGCTGCCTGTGCGCGACCCGAAGCCTCGCCAGGAAGTCGGCTCGGACTAAGGGGGCGCAGCGTGGCCAAATCCAAGCGCGCAAGCAGCTGCGATCGCATCGCGCTCAGCGATCTGGGGGACCCCTGTGAGCCCGCACCAAAGGTCACTCCGTCGAAGGGTCTCTTACGTGTAGGCGATACCAGGAACTAGGACACTCGAAATGGGTACGGGGAAAATGGGTACGATGCCCAACAACAAATGATGTAGGAAACCGACAGCGGCCGCTATTGGGCGGGCGGTTTTGTCTCTTCCAGGGACAACGCCCGCGGCGGCGCGGACAGCGAGTCCTGCTAAAAAAAACAGTAGCTGCTGCCGATCTGTGCACACCTTCTTTCCGTACCCATCTCGATCGTCCCGAAGGAAGACCAGGACGAGATAGAGGCCTCCTGGATGGGGGCGGAGTAGATGGGGTCGGAGGATGCATCGGCAATGCACCGGTGAGGTATCGGCGACGTGGGCGATGAATCGGTGACGTCGACGAGAAGCAAATCGGGCTCCGCATCGAGCCGCATGGGCGATGCGTCGGAGATGCGGCGCGATCCTCCGACCCCATCTACTCCGACCCCATCTAGGAGACCTGAGCGAAAGTCGGGCACCTGCCAGGGATGCACTCTGGCATCCGCGCGGTGTCGGGGCACCGCAGCACCCCGTAGGACGCCGGCGCGCTCGGCGCGAACCCGCCGGCGCAGAGCAGCTCCAGGGTCTGCAGGTGCCCCGCGGGCCCCTGCGGGGACCGCCGCCGCGGCCGCCCACGCAGCCGCCGCCGACGTCGCCGCCGTGGCCCTCAGACGTCGACGACGACGACGACGACGACGACGACGACGACGACGACGACGACGACGACGACGACGACGACGACGACTGCACGACCACGGCGACGACGACTGCACGACCACGTCGCGCAGCCGCTGCCGCCGCCGTCGAATCTGCCGTCGTCGTCGTCGTCATCGTCGTCGTCGCCACCGCCGCCACCGTCGTCTTCGTCGTCTTCGCCGCCGCCGCCATGGGCCTGCCACCGCCAGACGCCGAGCGGGTCGGAGGGGAGCGTGCAGTTGATCCGCCTGCAGTCCACCTCGGTGACGACGGCGACGGCCTCGACTAGCGACCAGCGACGAAGACGACGACGAGGACAACGACGACGGCGGCGGCGAAGACGACGACGAAGGCTGCGACGACGGCGATGGCGACAAAGACGACGCCGACGTCGACGACGACCTGGAGGTCGCTGGGGGGCAGCTTTGTTTCCAAGGCCAGATCCCAATACGCTCGCCCAACGCGCATGATCCGTCAATTGCAATCCTGACGACCCATATTCGCAAGAAGCTCGAATCTTACGTTTGTTCTTACCGACGATTGGGCTGCTTAGGCTTGCTCTTACCCTACGAGCATTGCCTCCTCCCCCTCCGTCGCCCCAGAAACACAGATCGTGTTCGCTGCCCCTCAGCGAGCTTCAAACGACAACGACGACGACGACGACGACGACGGCGGCGGCAGGTTCGACGGCGGCGGCAGCGGAGGCGACGACGACGGTGGCACCGTCGACGGCAAGGGCCACGACCGCGAGGGCTGCGACCGGCGGCGACGACGGCGGCCGCCTCTGCGCTCCAGGTGCCGTCATCGAGGCAGCGCAAGCGCCAGGAGCTCCGCGACCCATTGAAGCCCGGGAGGCACGCGACCTCCACGACCGCCTGTGGTGGGGCGGGGCCAGTCGGCATCGAAGCGGGATAGCGGGATCGAATCGGAGCGTGCGCCAGATCGGCCTGCATCGGCACGGAGCCGAAGAATCGAACAGGATCGGCTGGCCACGACGCAAATACAACGCCATATGACGTCGGCCGCGACGGATCGTCGGTCGGAGCATCGGAATGGAATAGGAGCGCGCTGGCAGACATCGATGCCGAAACGGATCAATCGGATCATCATGAACCCTGAGTGGCAGTGGCCTCGCTCCTCCTCCTCCTCCTCCCCCTCCTCCTCCTCCTCCTCCTCCTCCTCTTCCTCCTCCTATTTGGTGCTGCGGCTCCTCGATGGACTGTGGGACAAACCAAACAGAAAAGGGGAAGTAAGCTCTTGGCTCCACTTCTCGAGCCTCCGGGGCTTCTGGGACCCGCTGAAGCCTGAGAGGCGTGCGACCTCCGCACCCCAGACGAGGGGTGGCCTTGTGAAGCACCGAAGGCCCCCCACACCGGACCGGAGCGAATGGGTCGCAGGATCGCACCGCATCGTGGGCGTGTTTGGAGAGACCAACAGCACCGATACCGCTACTTCCCGGACGTCTCCTGGGGTGCGTTCTGACCAGGAATTCGAGGCCAATCCAGCCGAGGCGAGGAGGGCACTCACAGGAGGCCCCCAAGAGGGGGAAAACGAGGGAAGGGTAGCGGTATGGGTGTCCTCCTCTGAGTATCGGCGGCGCGTCGGCGAAGTCTGGACGGACTACTCGTGCTCCAGATCGCGCTGCACCGCCCATACATCGACGATGCGCGATTCGGCACAATAGTCCGACCCCATGAGCTCAAGCCCCAGTGGGGCGCCCTGAATCTTCCTCCTCCTCCTCCTTCGCCTCCTCCTCTTCCTCCTCCTCCTCCTACTCATGAAAGGTGCGCCAGGGAGGAGAAAGCAGACCAGCCAAGCTCTGGCCCCGAAATGGGGCGCAGGTATGGCAGTGCTGCGCAGCCCTCTGCCGACCGGCTGCTGCTCCTCGATTGCTCCCGTGGGACGGACCGAGCCGGGGTCTGTGAAGAATCGTTGGCTTCCACATGATCTGGCGGTCGCGGCTGCAGGCCTGAGCTGCGGGCATCGAGAAACAAGGAACACACATGCTGCCACTCACCTACCGTGGGTTCGTGTCGTGTCGACCTGGGCGTTGGCTCCCGACACCGCGGGGATCGCTCAACCTCGAGAACGATCGGGCGTCCCCGAAACGTCCAAATCGTTCCACATCGAACGATTCCGGGTCGCCCGCGGCGTTCAAAGCTGAACGCCGCTGGCGGGGTCACCGCCGTTCGACACGGCACGAACCTACCGTACTCGCCACTGGCCTGGATCCGCCGCCGGGGATGCACGATCCATGACATCGAGGAAGACACGTGCTTTGTTCGGACGTTTGCGAGTATAGTTAGGTCGGGCATGTCCCCCTACAAGGGGGATTTTGGAGGTAACACGAAAAAAACACCCCCCAAAAAATATGTTCCCCCAAATGGCCAAACATAGTCAAAACATCGTCCCCGCCCCATCCTCATCCTCCTCTCGGGCGTTGCCAGAACTAGGTTTAGTGGGACCTGGTTTAGTGCCGCCCCGTTCCACTAACCAGAACTGCCGTCACCCGAAAAAAAACAGCTACGGCAGACCTGGTTTAGTGATTCTGGCCAATTTAGGGGCTCTGGGGCCCTACCACTAACCGGGTCCGCTTACCTGGGGTCCTGGCTTACTCCTCACTCCTCCTCCTCCTCCTCCTCCTCCTCCTCCTCCCCTCTCCTCCCCCTCCTCCTCCTCTCCTCCTCCTCCTCTCCTCCTCCTCCTCCTCTCCTCCTCCTCCTCCTCCTCCTCCTCCTTCCTCCTCCTCCTCCATCCTCCTCCTCCTCCTCTCGTCCTCCTCCTCCTCCCTCCTCCTCCTCCTCCTCCTCCTCCTCCCGTGGCCCCACGAGGTCCCCGGATGCCTCTGGAGATCTCTCCCGACGCCTCTCTCTGGAGGCCCCTGGAGACTCCAAGATGACAGGCCATAAGCTTCCAGAAAGCACATCTCCTCGATCCTCCTCCTCCTTCCCCTCCTCCTCCTCCTCCGCCCCCTCCTCCTCCTCCTTCTTCTCCTCCTCCTCATTCACTCACTCATTCACCCACTCACCCACTCACTCACTCACTCACCCTCTCACCCACCCACTTGCTCTGCTGGTGTCGGCCCAACTCCGCTTCACAGCACCAGCCCCCGGACCCCTCCTGGGGTCCATCCTGGCGGGCTCTTCCTCCAGGATGCGCTCTTGACAGCCCTGGGACCAGCCACGCAGCCCGAGCCGAGTCCTGGATGGCCGAGGCGGCAGATCTTCTGAGAGAGCAGGGCGGAGAATGTGCAGCACGCATCGATCTCCAGCGCGACGTGCTGTCCATCGGCCCTCGAGATCTCCCCCCTCTCCGATCCCTGTGCCTCGATGCTGCTGGCCACTACGATCCCCGATCCTCGATCCTGATTCTCCCGTCCACCCTCCGATCTTGACACCCGATTCTCGACCCTCGACCCCCCTTCGGTCCTCGGTCCTCGGTGCCCGTCGACCCGGTCTCGGATTCCTCCTCGATCCTCGATCCTCGGTGCCTCTCTCGATAAGCAGAACGCATCACGACATGCGCCCAAACTTTCGGAAATCCGCGCGGACCTCCGGAAGTCTGTGTCTATATGTCGTCATGTCTTCTTCGCTCGATGCCTCGAGCTCCCACCCTCGATCCCCGATGGTCCCCCTTCCGATCCCCGATTCTTGATCCCCGATCTCCGATCCCCTCCATCCTTGATCCTCCAAGATCTCCGATCCCCCACCATCAATCCTCAATCGTCGATCTCCCCGATCTCCGATCCCTCCTCGACCATCGATGCCCCCCCACACCATCTCCCCGGATCTCCCCCCCCCCCCCCCGATCCCCGATCCGCGATGCCCCCCCCGACCTTCCTCGATTCCCTTCGAGATCGTCGATGCCCGATCCCGCCCGATCCTCCTCGATCGAGGATCGATTCCCCCTCGATCTCCCCACCCTCGATCCCTGATCCTCGATCCCCGATCCCCGAGGCCCGCGATGTCCATTCTGGCCCGGCGGGCTCCTCATCCGGGATCGATGCTTCACGGCCCTGGGATCAGAAACGAAGCCCGAACCGAGTCCTGGACGGCGGAGGTGGCAGCCCCTGCGACAGGAAGCAGCTCGGGAGACGCGGAACCCAAGCGCCTCCGGCACAATTGTTGCTCCGTCCTCGACCCTCGAGGTCTCCCCTCCTCAGTCCCCGATGCCCGATGGCCCTCCTCCCTCCCATCCTCGACCACCGACCCTTGGTCTCGCCTCGACCCTCGACCCCTTGACCTCTTCTCGACCCTCGACCCTCGACCCTCGATCCTCGACCCTCGACTCTCAGTCTCCCCACATCGACTCCCGATGCCCGATGACAGATGACCCTCCCCTTCCCATCCTCGATCTCGACCCTTGGTCTCACCACGACCTTCGACCCTCTATCCTCGACTCTCGACTCTCTATCCTCTATCCTCTATCATCGACCCTCGATCTTCTATCCTCGACCCTCGATCCTCTATCCTCGACCCTCGATCCTCTACCCTCGACCCTTGCCCCTCGGTCCTCGATCCTCGACTCGATTTCTCCACCTCCCACCTCGACCCACCGATCCCCGGCTCGCCATCGCTCAGACGCCCACTCCCCGTGCCATTCCTCGATCTCGTGCGCTTCTGATATCCTCGTCGTTGGATCCGAGATCTGCTCCTCCGTGGCACTCGCCGAGGGATGGACCATAAAACAAACGACACCACCCCACCTACGGCCCCAAAAAACCGTAGCGTATGCCAGCACATCTGGCGTTGGTTGTTGCATGGTTTACGCTACGGCCCCCGATGGGCCGTAGCGCAACATGGAGGGCCGTAGGTGGGGTGGTGTCCTTTTTTTTTGCCGAGAGGGAGACGATGCAGACGTCCGAGCGATGCCGAGCCGACGCCCCCCCCCCCCCACACACGGGCCCGCGGCGGGCCGCCACTGCGCCAGGACCCCCTCCCTGCCTGCACGGTTTCCCCCGGGGCCGTTGGCGACCCGACGTGGAGGAGGAGGAGGAGAAGGAGGAGGAGGAGGAGGAGGAGGAGGAGGAGGAGGAGGGGG
>CAUYUJ010016148.1:55000-107917 GCA_963575745.1 Prorocentrum cordatum | reverse complement strand
TAGTAGTAGTAATAGTAGTAGTAATAGTAGTAGTAGTAGTAGTAGTAGTAGTAGTAGTAGTAGTAGTAAGGGTGGGCTTCCCATGCCCTGAAAGGAAATGCCTCTCGGAGGACGGTGCCCTCTGCCTCCAAAGGCCCTCGATGCGACCGGAGTGAGCGGCGCGCTCAAATGCTTGCGAAAGATCAGAGGAGGTGAGCAGTTCGTGCCATCGGGTGACTCAGCTGGCGTAAGCGTACTTTGCGATGCGTAAGGTTGGCTATCCATGTCCTGAACAACTGAATATGCAGGCGCACTCTGTGATGTAAAAGGTGGGCTCCCCATGCCCTGAACAACTGGCGAAAAAGTATGCGCGCTCGTAGCTGCGTTGCGTTGGGCTTCCCATGCCCTGAACGACTGGCGCAGTAGTAGGCGCACTCCCTGATGCAGGCGAGAGGCCCCCATTGCCCATCCCTGCCGCATGTTGTGGAATACAAGGGCCCCATTGCACGCAACTGTGCGTTGTCCAATGGAAACCGACGAAGTCTAGTGCATGGGTGCGCCCCCATAACTGCGTCGGCTTCGCGTAAAGGGTCCTCTCCATGTGCACCGCCGGTCCCTGGCCTGGCTTGTAGCTCGCTCCCGTCTGCATGAGTGAGTCGTGCGTCGCGCTGAGGTCGACGTCGCTCCTGGGGTTGAGGCTGAGCTGAAGCTTGCACTGCGCTGCGTCGTGAGCGTCGCTGGCCGTCGCGAGAAGGGCGAGCCCGACGATCTGCATGATGTCCATGGCTTCCAGCTTGTCGCCGAGCGCAGCCAGGCGCTGCTGGTTGAGACCGCCGACGGGCACGCCTTCCTGATGAAAACCGTCGTGCGAACCTGCGAAGACCGCGGTGCTGACCGCTCCGATCTTCGCCATGCCATGTCGATCTGCGGCGCCGCCGTCGCGCTGCGCACCTCTTCGTCTTTTGTTTTGTTATTTACACTCGCGCCCGACGAGCTCGGGCTCGGATCGCCGCGATGCTTTTGGGGCTGGGGGAGACGAGGTAAGTCTTGGTCAAGGCGGCGTCGGTCTGTCGCTGCCTCATCGCCTCGTTGAGCAATAGTTTCATGACTGCGGGGAACACGCGCTGAATGTCCCCCACGTTCATCTCCTCCAGTTCGAGCGAGTCCAGGTCCGCGAGCTTGGACTTCGACCCGCTCTGTTGGTCGCCGCGCTTTCTTCGCTGGCGGCGCCGCTGCTGCCGCGGCTGCGCCTGCGGGCTCTCCAGCGCGGGGCATTGGATTCATCCGCAACGCAAGGAGAGGTACTGGGGGGTGCCCAGCAGCAACGCGGGCTTGCAACTCGCCGAGCGCGGCGAAGGTGAGCTCGCAGTCGTCGCTTGGGCAAAACAGCTGCGGCGGATCGTTCACATCGGAGTTGCAAACAGAGCGGTGTTCTTAGCGTCGCCCAGGGCGATAAACGGCAACAAGACGGTTTATCGCAGTCTGTCAGATCGCGGACGTCGAGCGGCAGTTAGGGCATTGGTTGGCAATCGTAAGCCGCGCGCGTTCGCATGCTCGTCCGTGCTCGCCCCCCTCCCCGCGCATCGTTTGGCGCACTCGGAGCGCTTGTTTTGTTTCGGCCGTGAGCACGCATGACGCGCCATCTCCACGCAGGAGGCCGCGCGTCTGGGGGCTTTTCCAGGAGGCAGCTGCATCTGGAGCACTGCGCGGTGGAGCGCACTGTTCCAGCCACCGCCCTCGCACGCGTGCAATCGCGCGCTCGGCGAAATCATCTCGGCCTGGCGCCGGCCGGAAAATGTCGAGCAAATCAGCTCCGAGAGCGTCGAGGCATGCGCGTCCGTCAGCATGCGCCTGCAGTAACTTCGCATCATCAAATAACTGTTTGCGCCGCGGGCTGGTCGAAAGTTGGGCCTCCACCATCTGAGCGCTCATGGGGCCCAGGCGATGTCCATCGTCGCCGTGGTCTCGCAGAATAGCTCTCCAACTGCGCAAGCTAGCAGTTGAGCGCGATGTGCAGGTTCGCTTTCAACGCGTTGCCATCGCTTAATACGCAAGTGCTGTGTGTCCAGGGAAGGCGGCGCGGGGTCGTCGCCATCGGCGGGCTGCTTGATATGCGGGGTGCCATGCAGGAGCGCGCGTGCATGTCGCGCCGCGCGCGCGTCTATATGATCGCGCTGGGCCATTGTCAGGACACGCGCTTCGGGTCCAGACGTAGCCGCTGGTGATGCTTGGTTTCTGAAAACCACGCTGCGCCGTTCAAGAGATCTGCAAGTATTCCAGAAACGCCCCATGCTACGCCAGCCATGCGAAGCGGCAATGCACCGCGCCTTGACCTCGACGCGGTTGTGACCGTTGGCCTGCGTGATGCAGCCTAAGAGCAAAGTCGAGAGATGGACTTCGCCGTCGACAGATACCTTGCGGTAATGTAGGGCTCGTGAATATCTGTGGGCGCCAGTGCCAAAAATCGTCGGTCGTGCAGCTTTGTTCCCCGCGTTCTGTTGCAGACCAGTCGTGCTCAGCTTGTAGTTCGTATCTGGTCGGAGCGCTGTACTTTGTAGGCCGCCATCTGCGCATCGCGACGCATGTGAGTCTTGGTAAGGTCGCCAGCGTACTTGCGAACGCTAAGGCCGACGTGGGTCCCAGTGAACTCGCGCCCCGCAATCGCCGAGGTGCTCGCATCAGTAGTAAGTGAAGCATTCCGAGCAGTAGTGGGCGGCGCGAAGGACACGCGGAACTTTATCGCATCGCTGGCATCGCCCACCAAGCAACCCACAGTGTTCTGGTAGCCCTGAGTGTCAGCCCCGTCGCTGATCACACATGCTGATCGACGATGTCTGCCTTTCATGATCGCGCAGTCACCAGGGAGGTGCATCTTGCCCACTGCGGCACCGAGGTAGGGGTAATCCACTGATGCGAAGGCGTTCGTCGCATCATGCATCGTGATGGTGTGGCTCCGTGGCCGCTTGGTGAGCCGCCACTGCAGTGCCGGCCCTCCTGTGATAGCAGCTGATCGCGAGCGTGCCCTCGCGTAGCCGTGCTCTGTGTCGCCCAGCGGAGCGGATGTGAGAAATTGTCCTGCTCCAGCCCATGCATTTTCAAACGAACATAATCCATGTAAAAGTCGAGTGCCTCGAGCACGCGGCTCGTTATCCATCTCGCGTACTTGATGAGCTTGGAATAGATTCCGCCATGCATTGACCCGTTGATGTTGACGAGCTGCAGCGAGTTGAGCGGGAATCGTATCGCCGAGTAGGGGGCCAAGCAATAGCATCGCGCGGTCGAGCTCTCGGCTACCATTTTTTTCCGATCTTCACGTCTGTCCGCGAGCAAGAGAATTCGACTATCTGGAGGTAGAAACAATGCAGGAGCAGCCCGCCGGCGTCTGCAATGCTGTCGTAGCTGTTGCCTGATCGCGTCGAAATCGTACTTGGCGTGTCTCCACTGATGCGTAGTAAGGCAGAAACGTTTGTCGTTCGCAACAGCGGTGTCGATAAAATGGGCGATATCAATCAGGGCTGCCTCCATGCCGCCTTCAGCGCCAGAAAGTGCCATATATTCGGCCAATGTCTAAACAGAGGGTCTAACGTCGGGTAGATCGAAGCAGCATCGCTTACCAAAACCCTTACCGTTACCAGCAAGGCGTCGGCAAGCTCGCCAAACCTCTGATTCCAGTCCTGGTTCGTCAGCCCGTTGGAGTTCGTGCAAAATTTTGCTCATCTCGGAGGTCGCGCAATCGCCGTCAGTTTTTTTCCCTTGCAAGCGGCGCTGCAACATCTGAGGTCAAGCGCGCTCTCTAAGTCGTCCCTGAGACTCTGCCGAGCGAGCGCGCGTTCATGCAGGGCGTGTCGGCGTTGCTGCGCAAGCTTCTGCTATTCTAATTCGATCGGGGACTTCTTAGCTTCAAAATGTTCTAGAACTCGTGCACATATCATCGATCATCAGTGTTGCCATCCAGATTCCATCGTATGTCTTTTCTGCCCAGCCCGCTATGTCACGGTAACCATTGCATGTCATCGCGGAGCTGCTTCGCCCAGTCGAAGAAACGTTCGTCATTCCAAGCTAAGAATATGAGGGTGTAGTCCCACTGCGGCGTCATCTGGGGCTTGTCAAATGTGAGGGTGCAGTGCTGCTGCCCGTGCGCGTGCGTACCTATGGTGGCGTCGTCGTCCTCTGTAGGTGTTGGTACGCTCGAAGCCGTCGTTCAGGTCTGCACCAATGAACACGCAAGTTCGGTTCGGCAAGTTCGAGGGTATGTCGTGCAGGTAGCTGGGCATTTTGTATATGATAACTTCGTTATTGGAGGCAGTGGCGAGGCGCTGCGATCCCGGAGGAAGATAGGCTGTGATAAAAGCGCAGTCGAACTGCAAACTCTTCACGCGTCCAGCGCCTACACGGTTTCGAAGAGCGGGTGGAGGCTGCCATATCTTCACAATCTGTGCTTTCCGAAACCAGCGTCGGCTCAACCATATCCCCGTGCCGCATGATTTGTTGCCTGCCGTGTTTTTGTTATTGCGATGCAAACCAAACTTTAACATGAGGAACTCAGCCGATGAGTGTGTCTCGTAGGGGGTCGTGGTCTTTGTATGAATTCCTAAGAAGAGTACTGCATCAATGTGTGCTAGCCCACGAGAGATCTCCAGGCGCTTGTCGAAATCCTGCAGAAACATCGGATTCCATCAGATGAGACGCATGTAGACCGCCAGTGTGTAACACAAAAAAAACAGCCTTTCGGGACGCTGGGCATATCGTCCACGCTCTGGAGATTTCTGAAAAGCTCGAGCCAGAGCTTCGATCTATATATATATATATATATATAAATATATGCACATGTATATGTATACACGAACTTGGTAGTCGTTATACAACGACTTCGTTGTGCAACGAATTGGTGTGACAAAACCACATTCCTTCAAGTGGCCCTACTCCCCCTGCAAGACAGACTTCTCATCCTGAATCGTTGCTTGACCGTCCCGGGACCCAGTGATGGCCCCCAGACCGGTGGCGACGATGGTCTCCCTGGAGGCCCAAGCACGCGGAAACGCGGAAGGGTGCGGCCTCGGTACCTCTTCCTCCCCTGGTCTCCGCTGAGGGCCACGCTGTGCCAGGGAAGCCGGCGCTCCGCCAGCAGCTGCACCTCGCGCAGAGCCTCCGCGCCCTCGGGCCCGCCGGGCAGCAGCTGCTCGACCCGGGATGCCCACTCCACGATCTCCCGCCGCTCCGCCATCGCGGGGGGCCTCGCGCGGGCGTGCCTAGGACAGGAATGGTGTCATGATAGGATTGGCTACGGGTGCGTTCCAGGATGTCCAAGAGTACCTGGCTGGCCCGTGGGGAACAGCAGGCCATGTTGGAACTCGGGAAATCCAGAGAAAACCTGGAACGTATCATTATCATGACTTCTTCCTCCTGAGAGTGCCTCTCCAGAACCCTGAGCACCCGCACGCGGCTCTGCGTTAGCGGGTGGTGCTTCACCTGGAGGAGCCGAAACTGCACAAACGTAAACGGTTGGAGCTCCGCGAGGATTTCTTGCCTCGGCGCTGGGCCCCTGGGCCCCCCTACCTGGCGCGCGGAGCACGCCTGGGGCGGCGCTGGGCGCCGCCAAGGGGGCCTGGATGCCGATCAGAAATATCCGCGCAGAGCGCTGAAAGCTCATGCCTGTGATGGTTGTCTTTCTCGAGTTTCGCCAGGCCCAGGAGGAAGGCGATGCTCTCGTAGGCGTACGGCGACAGAGCGGGCAGCACCCTTGCCACCAGGATCTCCTCCCGCACCATGCCAGGCAGGCGCTCGAGCGCGGGCGACACCAACCCCTGCAGGTCCCGCGCCTCCGCCGAGCGGACGGACCGGACGGCGAAGGCGACCTCGACCCACAGGGCAAGCACCTCCTGTCCGCAGGCGCCGTAATCCCAGACCTCCGAAGATTGAAGGGGCCCAAGGACACACAAATAAATGCACACAAATAAAAGGATTCCCAATGTTTGTTCCCACATTTTCAGGGTTTCTGTCTTCCCCCCCACTTCCCATATTTTCTTATATTTTCTGGGAATCGACGAATCATTGTGTCTGTGTGTTTTTCCCCTCCTGAAAGATGTGCGTTTGGAAAGAGAAGTCTGGGCGCTGACCTCGACTCCGGCCTCGGGGGCCCCGTGGCCGGGCCTCGGGGCCAGAGCCTGGACGCAAAGCTCCCCCCCCCGGGGAGCCAGTTCGGGGGGGGGGGGGGCATCAACTGGCCATCGCACCTCGGACGTCCACTCCCTGTGCTTCTTCTTGGCTTCGTGCGCGGTTTTTTTCGCCGAATGATCAAGGATGCTCCTCGATGGTCCTCGATGGTCTTCGATGGTCCTCGGCGAGGATGCTCCTCGATGATCAAGGATGCTCCTCGATGGTCCTCGGCGATCAAGGATGCTCCCAGGGGAGCCAGTTCGGGGGGAGGGGGGGGCATCAACTGGCCATCGCTCCTCGGACGTCCACTCCCTGTGTTTTTTCTTGGCTTCGTGCGCGGTTGTTTCGGGTCGGGCGAAAGGGGGGGATAGCAAAGGGGGGGTTTGAGAATCAGCTCACGTAGCTGATTTCCCCGGCGCCTCCTGGCGCCGGAGGCGCCCATGTATCGAGAAATGGGCCCCTCGGTGAAGCCGAAACCGGCTGCATGCATCAGATTTCGTACCCCCCCCTTTCCCAATCCCCCCCTTTCGCCCGGCCCGATTTTTCCGCCAAATGATCAAGGATGCTCCTCGATGGCCCTCGCCGAAGGAAAACTGCTGCACACGTCCGAGCGATGCCGAGTCGAGGTGGGGCAGGGACGGAGGTGGGCTTGGGAAGAGCACCGCGCTCCAAACGGCTCCCGGAAGAAGACCATGTGGGCCTCCAGCCGGGCTCGTGCCCCAACCCCACCGGAAGCCCTAAGTCGGGCCCGACCCCGTACAGGGGGGATTCTCGACGAAAGAAATGAAAATACCCAACAAATAATCCAAACATAGTCCAAAAATAGCCGCCTGGGGACTATTGTTTGGGTGGTTGTTTGATCTCTTTGGGGTATTTTGGGGGTATGTTTTTGACTTTTTCGTTGGAAATCTACCTGTAGGGGGACACGCCCGACATAGCGGAAGCCCCCCCGTGCACGAACCCCCGACCAGTCGGGACCTCTGCAGGCCCTGGATGGCAAAATCACACAACTCGGGCGAGGACGCCGCCGCAATTGCCTGGCCGGGGCCACATCGTGGGCCCCTTTTTGGACCGCGCGCGCGCCCGCAGGGCCGGGGGCCTGGGGTGGTACGCGCGTCGGCCGAGACCCGCGGCTCCCCCTGGAAGTCTGCGAGTGGCGCAACCGTCGCCACCTCCGCGGGCTCCCAGGAGGCCCCGCGGAGTGGAGTGGGGACGCACAGCGGCCGAGACCTCGCGGCTCCCTGGGGGGGGGGTTGCGCATGGCGCAACAGTCGCCACTTCCGCGGGCTTCCTGGGAGGCCCAGCAACGTGGGGCGGTACGCACATCGGCCGAGACCTCGCGGCGGCCCCCTGGGGGGCTGCGAGCTGCGACGAGTGACCAATGGCACTCCGTGAACCATCACGTGAATTACGACATGAGACAACTTACGTAAACGACGTTTTGGAAACGCAGCAAAGACGACGGCGAAAACAAAACAGGAGCGTAAACATGCGAAACATGACGTATCAATGGCTCGGCCACGACACGTAGGCGATGACGATGGGCGAGACTCTTTTCGGCGTGCGCTTGCAAGAGAAATGCCAGCGATCCGGATAAGCTCTGAAATCCTCCCAGATAGGCTGGACCTCAAGATACCTATACGACCACCCTTCGGGTGATAAGGAGGTGAGGGGGGGGGAAGGGACCAACGTCGCACTCGATCGATCTTACTATCGAACTCACTACCGATCTCACAATCGATCTCAATCGATCGATCTCACAATCGATCTGACTATCGATCTCACAATCGATCTCACAATCGATCTCACATTCGGTCTCGCTATTGATCTCACAATCGATCTCACAATCGATCTCACATTCGATCTGATTATCGATCTAACTATCGAACTCACTTTGGATCTCATTATCGATCGTACATTCGGTCTCACTACCTATCTCCCTATCGATATCACAACCGATATCACAATCGATCTCACATTCGGTCTCACCATCGATCTCACTATCGAACTCACTATCGATCTCATTATCAATCTCAATCGATCGATCTCACAATCGATCTGACGATCGATCTCACAATCGATCTCACAATAGATCCCACTATCGATCTCACATTCGGTCTCACTGTCGATCTCACTATCGATATCACAATCGATCTCACAATCGATCTCCCATTCGGTCTCACAATCGATCTCACTACCAATACCACTATCGATCTCACAATCGATCTCGCAATCGATCTGACATTCGGTCTCACGCTCGATCTCACAATCGATATCACCATCGATCTCACTATCGATCTCACATTCGACCTCACTATCGATCATCAAAATACAACACCAACATCAGCATCACCATCACCATCAACAACATCAACATCAACATCAACATCAACATCAACATCAACATCCTCATCCTCATCCTCATCCTCATCCTCATCCTGATCCTGATCCTGATCCTGATCCTGATCCTGATCCTGATCCTGATCCTGATCCTGATCCTGATCCTGATCCTGATCCTGATCCTGATCCTGAACCTGATCCTGATCCTGATCCTGATCCTCATCCTCATCCTCATCCTCATCCTCATTCTCATCCTCATCCTCATCCTCATCCTCATCCTCATCCTCATCCTCATCCTCATCCTCATCCTCATCGTCATCATCATCATCATCATCATCATCATCATCCTCATCCTCATCCTCATCCTCATCCTCATCCTCATCCTCATCCTCATCCTCATCCTCATCCTCATCCTCATCCTCATCATCATCATCATCATCATCATCATCATCATCATCATCATCATCATCATCATCATCATCATCATCATCATCATCATCATCATCATCGGGTCACCGACGGGACACCGGCGGGACACCGGCGGGACACCGCGGGCCCCCGGCCGCCCGGAAGGGAGACATTTGGTCCGGCCGCGCTTCAGCCACACGGGACACCAGCGGGACACCGGCGGGACACCGCCGCGGCCCCCAGCCGCCCGGAAGGGAGACATTTGGTCCGGCCGCGCCTCAGCCACAGGAGACTTTCTCTCGCCCGCCCACGCAGCTTCGCCTCGCCCGCACGCACGGCACGCACGAACACGAAACCGAAATCGATTTCCCGGTAGGGGGGCTCTCCGTTCCACTTCGATCTCACCCCCTCACCTACGATACTCTGGGGCATTCCGGACAAATTCTGGGGCTATCCCTTTTTCAGCTCTGGGCTCACCCGGGTAAGCTCTCGGGCGCCATGCAAAATGACCTCTTAGATAAGCTCTCGGTATGTTTTTTCTGCCCCCGAGCCCCTGGTGCAGGCCCTGGCGGGCTAGAGCTTATTCGCCTCTCCCGGATACAAGTTGAGCAGGGACCGACCGTCCCGGCATTCCTGTAGTCCTACCACGAAATGTTCTTCGAACCCAAAAATGTTTTGATAACAAAAACAATGCTCTTAGAACATAAACCCGATGAGTCAAAACAAGACAGCCCCAGCCAGAAATGCTCTAAGAACATCGCGTGGGAACCACAAAAGGTTCTTACAACATTGTTTGGTAGGATCATCGGCACGCCAGGACGCTTCGCCCCCGAGCCCCTGGTGCAGGCCCTGGCGGGCTAGAGCTTATTCGCTTCTCCTGGATAGAAGGGTTCCCTGGCCCCGGCCCGGGCAGGAGGCCGAGTTGGTCATACATAAGAAGCGCCTAGGCTCCTCCTCCTCCTCCTCCTCCTCTTCCTCCTCCTCCTCCTCCTCCTCCTCCTCCTCCTCCTCCTCCTCCTCCTCCTCCCTGCCCCAGCCCTGGCCCCCGACGT
This sequence comes from Prorocentrum cordatum, assembly GCA_963575745.1. Lineage (NCBI taxonomy): Eukaryota > Dinophyceae > Prorocentrales > Prorocentraceae > Prorocentrum > Prorocentrum cordatum. The sequence continues at coordinate 97,982 of CAUYUJ010016148.1, read as the reverse complement.
CATGATTTTTTCATTACGTCGACCCCCAGAGGTCCCGACCCTTTCCCCATGACCGGTTTTTCATCCTGAATCGTTTTTTGACGCTCCCGAGGCCCGGTGAGGGCCCCCGGAGGCCGAAAACTAGGAAAAACCTCCCGTCGTGATTTTTTCATTGCTCGAGGGGGTCTGGGTCCTCCTCCTCCTCCTCCTCCTCCTCCTCCTCCTCCTCCTCCTCCTCCCTGCCCCAGCCCTGGCCCCCGCCCCAGGCACAGCCCCGGGTTCGGCCCCCTGGGCCCCGGCCCCGGCCCTGGCCTCGGCCCCTGGCCCCGGCCCTGGCCCGGGCCCCCGCCCTGGCCCGCCCCCGAGGCGACAGCCCGCTCCCCTCCTTCTCCTCGTCCTTCTCCTCCTCCTCCTCCTCCTCCTCCTCCTTCTCCTCCTCCTCCTCCTCCTCCTCCTCCTCCTCCTCCTCCTCCTCCATTCCTTCTCCTCCTCCTCCTCCTCCTCCTCCTCCTCCTCCCCTCCTTCTCCTCCTCCTCCTCCTCCTCCTCCTCCTCCTCCTCCTCCTCCTCCTCCCCTCCATTCCTTCTCCTCCTCCTCCTCCTCCTCCTCCTCCTCCTCCTCCCTCCTCCTCCTCCTCCTCCTCCTCCCTCCTCCATTCCTTCTCCTCCTCCTTCTCCTCCTCCCCGCCTTCTCCTTGTCCTTCTCCTCCTCCTCCTCCTCCTCCTCCTCCATTCCTTCTCCTCCTCCTTCTCCTCCTCCCCTCCCTCTCCTTGTCCTCCTCCTCCTCCTCCCTTCCTTCTGTCGCACCCCGCGGCTGGTCGAAAGGGCGGGCCGGGCGCTTCGCCCGAGACTTCCTCACCATCACTTAGGACCCACGTCGACAGGAGCTTCACAACTGGAGGGCGGGGCGTTTCCGAAGTGTGACTCTCGCCTTAGCGTTGGGCGCCCGAGTTATCCGGGGTAACTCGGGTCCGCGGTAACTCGGGCTTGGATTCCCGAAAAAGGAACCCGAGTTAGCCCTGACCCGAGATACCCCTGATGATTTGGGGCTCTGGACGCCCGAATTATCCGGGGTAACTCGGGTCCGCGGTAAGTCGGGTTCGGATTCCTGAAAAACGAACCCGAGTTAGCCCTGACCCGAGTTACCCCTGATGATTCGGGTCTCGCCTTAGCGCTGCGCACACTCGTTTCAAACATTTGCAAGAGCTTCACGGATTGATGGCGGGTAGTTTTCAAAATGCGTCTGTCGCCTTGGCGCCGTGCACATTCGTTGGAAATTTGAAAGAGCTTCAGGAATTGAGGGCACGTGGCTGTCAAAATGTGGCTCTCGCCTTAGCGACGCGCACATTCGTTCTACAACTGCACGAGCTGTTCACGGATTAAGGGCAGGTCTTTGTCAAAATGTAGGCATCGCCTTAGCGACGCGCTCATTGGCTTGAAACATTGCACAAACTTCACAGATTGAGGCCGGCTCGCCTTGGCGCCGCGCATTTTCGCTTTAAACATGTGTAAGTGTTTCACGGATTGAGGCGGGTCGTTTTCAAAATGTGGCCCTTGCCTTGGCGCCTCGCACACTCGTACTGCAATGCTGCAAGACGTTGTCATGGACTGAGGGCGGCTCTTTCTTCATTGTGGCTCTCGCAATTCCATGCTTCCCATGGCAACCGTACCAGAAATAGCGTTTTGGAGCGATTCAGGATTGTCAGGGCGCAACTGTAATGTTGATTCGCGTTGTTGAAGTCCCAGAAACCGAGTTCTGCCGCGATTCAGGATCGCCTAGACGTAAAAGTCAGGTTAACTCGTGGCGTTGAAACGCTGAGAATGGTGCTTTGGCAAGCTTCGAGATGGTTACACGGTTGCCCCCCGACGGGGCACGGGGCAATTCCCTCAGTGGAAATGATCCCTTGTAGGGGCCTATGAAGCGGGATCTTGGAGGGAGGGTGTGTTTCAACATTGTCAATGGGTCTTGGGTTTACACTGTTCCACCTCCTTCTCTTTCTCCTGCTCCTCCTGCTCCTCCTCCTGCTCCTTCTCCTCCTCCTCCTCCTCCTCCTCCTGATTGTTCTTCTCCTTCTCCTCCTCCTTGTTATCCTCCTCCTCCTCCTCCTCCCTCCCCCCTCCTCCTCCTCCTCCTCCTCCTCCTCCTCCTTCCTCCTTCCTCCTTCCTCCTTCCTCCTTCCTCCTTCCTCCTTCCTCCTTCCTCCTTCCTCCTTCCTCCTTCCTTCTTCCTCCTTCCTCCTTCCTCCTTCCTCCTTCCTCCTCCTCCTCCTCCCTCCTCCCTCAACCGCCCGCACCATGTCCCGAGCCCGTGGCAGTGTCATCAGCTCGTCGTTGGCGTTGTCGTCGTCGTCGCCCTTCTGGGTCCGCGGCACCGGCCGCAAGGCCTTCACAATATCTGGTGCGGGCTATGTGGTGTAATCCCGCCAGCTCCCTTGTGGAGACACCAGGCTGCGGATGTCGGGATTCAGAAACAAGTACCAGTCCTGAGCATCACGGTGGCAATTCTAGTTCCAGTGTAAATTCTAGCTTCCAGTCTCCTCTGCACGTTCTACTCACAATTTCAAGGACTAGGAGGGAGAGGGAGGAGGGCGAGGAGGAGGATGACTTGAGCGGCAACAACCAGCAGAAGTGCGAGTTCGAAGAAAGAACGTGCGGAAGTGGCAGCGGCAAAGGGTGCACCAGAACGTATGTGGTTCCCCATCTGCAGTCACAGGAGAACGTGTGGTGATCGTTCCTCGTCCTCCTCTTCTTCACCATCGTCATTGACATCATCACCACCACCACCACCACCATCATCGCCATCATCACCACCACCATAATCATTATCTCTCCTGCTCATCAGCCTCCCTGCCGCATCCACTGTGGAGAGGGAAGCTGCCTGACCGCAACGGGGCCATACGCTGCACGCAGAAGAACAAGCATGACCCGTCTTTGCGCAGTTCGGCAGCGGCAGCGGCAGGTGGCGGCAGGGGGGCCGCCGTGGGCGAAAGCTATACCTATGCGCTGAGCAGCAGGCGCTGCTGCTATGGAGGTGGGTGGGGCGGCGGGCATTATGTTATCTACTGCGTGGGTGGGTGGGTTGGAGGCAACATGACGCGCGATACATGCCCAAGCCAACAACTGCATCCCCATGTTATCATGGTTCTGCTCCGTGCGAGTTGTTACTGATCCGCGCGAGGGGGGGAGCCGAAAACAGCCCTCGTTACCAAAGCCTGCTGAAGTTCTCAGAATTCCCCGTGTAAGAATAAACCAGATTCGCGCCCGGACCCATCTTAGCACATGACGCGAGACTCGAACCCCCCGAGACTACCATCCCTCATGAGTTCAATTCTATTCATGCCGCCGAGGCCACATTACATAAGATTCGCGTCCTCGAGGCCGCGACCCATGTCAATTACGCATGATTCGCGCCCAAAAGGCCGCGATCCCTATAACATATATATATATGTATATATATACAGAATGAAAGAGGAAGAATGATGCAATATTCGCGCCCCCGAGGCTACCAATCTGTATTAATGTATACAAAGATGCGACCCCGAAACCACGATCCATTTTAAACAAGACCTAAAATCCCGCCCCTGCGGCTACGATCCCCGGCAACTTACGGCAGATTCTGGCACCCGAAGCCGCGGGCCCTCATAAATTATGTGCCATCCGCGACCCCGAAGCCATCATCCGTTGTAAGTGATACCTCGTACATTGCGCCGCGCTCGCGCCCCTGAGGCCACGATCCCATGCAAATCACGCCAGACTCGCGCCCCCGAGGCCACGATCCCTGGCGAATTGTCCAAGATTCGTTCCCGTGAGGCCACGATTTCTTGCAAATGACGCCACGAAAACCAGCCGTCCTCCCATGAGGTTCCGATATTGCTTCAAGTCGGCGCCCATGCATCCCAAGAGAGCCTTGGCATATACCATTCTGCTAAACAGGGGGTCAGCTGCATAGGGCAAAGCCCCTTACGGATTATGTGGTGCAAGCTAGATGGTTCAAACTATGTGTAAGCTACGTGGTGCATTCTATGAAGCGAAAGCTGCGCGGTGCAAGCCATGTTGTGCAGTGCATGTGGTGCGAGCTACGTGGTGCAAGATGTGTCGTGCAAGCTACGTGGCACGAGCTATGTTGTGCAATCCATGTGGTGCAATTCTGTGTGGTGCCAGCTATGTGGCGCTCACGAGGCCCCCGCGGGCGCTCACGACCGCGCACCCACCCGGGACCAGCTGGGCACCAACAGAAACCTCGGGGCCCGGGCTACCCCCTCAGCGCGGGGCGCCCACGAGGCGCCCACGGCGGCCACAGGCACCAACTGGGTACCTGCCAAACCCTCGGGTTACGCATCCAATCCCCTCACGGCAGGCTCCTGTCGTGTCGACCCCCGGCGGTGGTTCCTGGCCTCACGGGGACCGTTCAACCTGGAGCGATTGGCCCTTTCCGGAACGTCCGATCGTTCAACATCGACCGATTCTGGGTCGCCGGCGGCGTTCAGTGTTGAACGCTGGCGGCGGGGTCGCGCCGGTCGGCACGACGCGAACCTACCGTACACAAGGAAAGCAAGAAGCCCTAAGTGCCAGCAAGTTTGGGGGACCTTGCGGAGGTCCGCGCGGATTGCTTGGAGCGGCGGTGACCTCCTGGTGGCGCCTCCGGTGCCGCCCCTGGCCCCCGAGGATGAAGGGGCCCCAGGACACACAAATAAATACACACACAAATAAAAGGATTCCCCAATATTTTCCTATATTTTCTGGGTTTTTGTCTTCCCCCCCACTTCCCATATTTTCCTATATTTTCTTGGGAATCGACGATTAATTGTGTCTGTGTGTTTCTCCCCCTCCTGAGAGGAGTTCCATGCTCATGCCATTCTTTCCTTCTTCGGCCAGTGCGCCGGTGCGAGGCGGGGATTTATCCATATCCACCGCCTGGGAACCGACGTCCTGGTGCCCTAGCGGGCGGTGGATGTGGATACATTTCGGCCCCCGGGGGCCCGAACATGTCCATGTCCACCGCCTGCCAAGGCTCCGAAAACTGACGCTCCGGGCGGCGGTCATGTATAACTTTTGAGCAGGGACCGACCGTCTTGGCATTCCTGTAGTCCTACCACAAAATGTTCTTAGAACCCGGAAAAGTTCGAAGAACAAAAAGAATGCTCTTAGAACAAAAACCCGATGTGATAAAGCAAGACAGACTCCGCCATAACTGTTCTGAGAACACTTCGTGGAAGCCACAACAGGTTGTCAGAACATTGTCTGGTAGGGCTATAGGCGAGACAGGACGCTTCGCCACTGCTTGAAACGCCCCGCCTAGGCTTATGTCGGGCGTGTCCCCCTACAAGGGGATTTGCAAAAAATAAGCAAGACCCCAAACATACTCCAAAAAGGTAAAACAACTACTTGAAAACATCGTCTCCAGACTATTTTTTGAGCATTCTTTGGTTATTTTTTGGGCTATATTTTTCGCCGAAAATCCCCCCTGTAGGGGGACACGCCCGACTTCAGCCTAGGCGCCGGGTCCTGGAACCCTCGACCCCGTCCCCGAGACCAGCGCTCCGCCACGGGCATTAATGAAGGGGAACTGGAACACACACAAATAAATACACACAAATAAAATTATCCCCCATATTTTCCAAAATTTTTTGTGGGTTTTTGTCTTCCCCACCACTTCCCATATTTTTGCATATTTTCCTGGGAGTCGACGATTAATTGTGTCTGTGTGTTTCTTCCCCTCCTGAATTAATTACCCCTCACGGCCGCGCGGCCCCCGGGCGGCACCCGAGGAGCAGCCCCCCCAGAGAGGCCGAGGCCCGGCGCTGCGGTGCTCGAGCCTCCGCAAAAAGGCGGGGGGCCCAGGACACACAAATAAATACACACAAATAAAAATACTCCCCATATTTTCCCATATTTTTTGGATTATCGTCTTCCCCCCCACTTCCCATATTTTCCTATATTTTCCTAAAAATCGACGAATAATTGTGTCTGTGTGTGTTTTTTCCCCTCCTGAAAAAAGGCGGGGGGCCCCAGAGGCCCCGAAGGTCGACAAAAACAAGAAACCGCGTGGCGGCTTCTCGCCATCGCTGGGACGTCCATTCCCTGTGTGTTTGTTCGGTTTCGTGCGCGTTTTTTTTTTTTGCCAAACCATCAAGGATGCTCCTCCATGGTTCTCGCCGAGGAAAACATGCACACGTCCGAGCGATGCCAGGGCTTCGCGACGGGGGAGGGCTGATGTCTGAAGCCACTGCTCCTGATGTCCGCCGATCGTGCCTTTTCCACTGAAAGGGACCCAGGGACACACACACACACAAATACAAATAAAGACACACGAACCCCAGGGTTCCCCATACTTACGTATGTTTTGCAAGTTGGTGGGCTTCCCGTCTTCCCCGCTTCCCATGTGTTCCCATCTTTTCTGGGGAATCGACGCTCAACTGCGTCGGTGTGTGTGTGTGTGTGTGTGTGTGTGTGCGTGTGTGTGTGTGTGCGTGCGTGTGTGTGTGTGTGTGTGTGTGTGCGTGTGTGTGTGTGTTTTCCCTCCTGCACCGTGCGCGGCCTGGGGGGTCCGGACCGCTTCTCTCCCACAGATCCACCCCGGATGGCCCCGCGGGCCCCCGGAGCCGACAACCGAAGGAGCACGCCAGGACTGAGACACAAAAAAAGCTCGTCGGAGGTCTGGGCCCAACGGAGGAGCGGCAACGGGCGGGGAGGGGCCGGCCCAGGGGGGGGGCAATATCTATATCCATACCCAGTGCGTCTTGGACTTTCTCGGAAGGGGCGCCGCAAGGCCGAGGCGCACTGGATATGGATAAAACTTTGGCCTTTTTGGAGGCAGACTATAATCCACATCCAGTGCGCCTCATGTTTCTTGGGAAGAGAGCCCGAAACTCCAAGACGCACTGGATGTGGATATAGACATTGCCCGCACAGGGGGGAAGCATCGAGCTGGAATCGGCGATGCTCGGGGATCTTCTGACCCGGGTCAATCCAGACCCGGGTCAATCAGGCCTACACAATCCTGCAAGATCCTGCACCCAAACCCGGGTCAATGCGAAGGATCCTGCAGGATCCTGCAGGATCCTGCACCCAAACCCGGGTCAATGCGACCCTGGCGCTGCAGGATCCTGCAAGATCCGGCGCTCTGGCTGACCCCCGTCTGCACTGACCCCCGTCTCGAGGCTCCCGAGATGCATCGCCGACTTTTTTTCCGCTGCTCCGAGGGACCTCTGGGCACGGTGTGCTCTCGCAACGGCGCCGAGAGGCCAGGCGAGACCGTGGCGGTGCTGGAACACAGAATGACCATCACGCCTGCGCTGGCAGCCCGGCAAGACCGGGGCCACGAGGCAGGGCGACAGAATAGAGAGCATGATCTGTGTGAACTCCACCTCGGCAGCGTGCCGTGGGCGGCGCGGGACACGGTGCCCATGCGGGCAACGGCGCTGGGCCCGCGCTCCCTGTGGAGGTCGGGCCCGCTCAGGACTGCGAAGTCGGCGAGGCGGGGGAGGCGATGAGACGGGGCAGCGCTTGCGGATCAGACGCAGTTTCGGGATGTGTGTCGCGCAGACTCGCCAGCGCGAGCTTGGGCCACCACACTATGTCAGAAACGCTGGGAAGACGGTCAGGAGGAGGAGGAGGAGGAGGAGGAGGACGAGGAGGAGGAGGACGAGGAGGAGGAGGCGCGTGGGCTACCGCGAGCCCCTCAGGAACGGCGCCATGATGCGGAGCATGTCCAGCGCGCCGCTCCCCATCTTCACGGACGGCTCGTTGCACTCCCGGCAGTACACGAGCTTGAACGTCTCAGGATTGTACCTGTAGAAGGCGGTGCCCTTGGAGCCCTGGAGGGGCGTGCCCGAGAGCTCCGCGTGGTAGGTGAGGCCCACCGCGGTCCCGCCGTCGGCGACCTCGTCGATGACGAACTGGAAGTCCTCTGGCAGCTTCTCCCGCACCTCCCCAAAGAGCTCCCGCACCCCACTGTAGTCCAGCGGCTCGGAAAACGTGGTGTCCTCGTAGACCACCTCGGGATCGACGAAGGCCATCGCCGCATCCACGTCCCCGGCGAGCACCGCCGCGTACATGGCGCGAATGGCCCTCTCCGCCCCCCCGACCTCGGGCGCCGCCGCCGCCGCCGCCGCCGGGGCACCCCCGGCGGCCGCCGCAGCAGCGTCGCCCGCGGCCCGCGGCGAGTGGAGCGCGCGCCCGCCGCGGGCCCATGGCGCGGGGGCGCAGAAGCCGCCTCCTCCAGGCCAGCGCGTGCCAAAAGCTCCCAGCAGAAGCACCGCGAGCAGCGGCGGCCGGCAAGCGCGGCCGAGGCCGGCGGCAAGCCCGCGGCGCCCGCGGCGCCGGGCGGCGCTGCGTGCCGCGCCGAGCCCCGCCGCGCCCCGCGACATCGCCGGTGGGCCTCGGGCTGGGCTGGGCGAGGGCCTGGGGCCGCGGGCTCGAGCCAGGGCTCTCGAGCCAGCGAGACGTCGCCGGCGGATCGGCGACAGGCCCCCGATTGCGAACCCGCGCGCTCCTGGGTGGGGTGGGCTGCATCGGGCCCCTATCGGCGATCACGCTGATCGCCGAGAGGGGCCCGATGTATTCCCCCCCCCCCCGCCGCCCACGGACCGTGGGCGATGGGGGGGTCGATGCGTGCCTCCCGGAGCCTCTCCCGCCCCGAACCCCGAGAGGTCGGGGGCCGAGGCCGAGCTCCTGCTCGGGCAGCCCGTGGTCGCGGCCGAAGCGCAGCACGGCGCCGAGGTCGAAGCCGGTGGCGCACGCCAGCCGCGGCACCAGCGCGCGCGCATGGGCCGCGGCCTCGGCCTCGGCCTCGGCCTCCGGGGCGGGCTGCGGCCTGCCGGAGGTCAGCGCCCGCAGGCTCGCACCTGCGGGGGGGGGGGACTCGGAGAGGAGAGGGCTGCGTGCGGCAGGCTCGTGCCGTGACGACTTCGGCGGCGGTGGCTGACACCGCGTGGATCGTTCGACCTGGAAGGCTCCTGGCTCGTCCGTTCGTTCATCACCTCCATCCCAATGGGAGCTCGACCACAAGAAACCTCCCACAAGAAGCCCAGCCCTGAGCCCCCCAGGACTTCCATGGACTTTTGGCGTGGGAACGCCACGCTTTCCATAGCAAAACCGTCGAAGCCCAGTACCCATCGGTCGGAAAAAGTAGGTAGAAACATGAAGTAGGAAGGCGAATCAAGTAGATTGGGTGAGGGCCCGCCCAGAGAGTAACAACACGTAGCAAAAGCATACCGATTCTTGAAGTAGGAAGGCGCTTGAAGTAAATTGGGTTCTGGGAATCCCAAGATACCTACCTACTTTCAGCGGCCGATGGGTAAGGCCAGGGCACCCTGGAGGCAAGCAGGGTGTTGCTTGGCATGGGTTCCCACCGCAGCGCAGGGATCGCTTCTTGGCGGCCGGCTCCGGGCCACCGCGGGCGTGCCACCTCATAAACGCCGGCGCTGGGGCCGTCGCCAACTCGGCAGCACACGAACCTGGCGCACGTGCGCACGAACTTTCGGAGGTCCGCGGTGATTTCTCGGATCTGCGCTGGAGCCCCCCTTGGCGAGCTCCGCGCGCCAGGGAGGGGGGGGCCGAGCGCCCATCCAAACAAGCCGCGCGGGGCCCGGCCATTTTTCACGTTCACGCGACTGCCTTTTTTCATCCAGGAGCGGCAGGCACAGACCACACCGCTGCGCTGCATGTTTGCTCTCACACGGGGGGCGCTTCTCCCGAGCTCCAGGCAGGCCCAGGCGACGAGGGGGCCCGTGCCCCGTCCCCACCCGCCCAGGCTGGCTCCCGAAGCCCCTGCTCCGGTCCACAGTCTCGCTTCCTCGGCCATTCGCGGTGGCGGGGGGGGGGGTCGGCGCCCCCCTTCCGCAGTCCAGTCCCCCCCCCCCCCCCCCACGCCCTTGTTCCTGCAGGGCGCCGCGGTCGCCGAGCAGCGCGGCGTCGAAGGGCACCCGGAGCACGGACAGGCACTGGGACCACCTGGGCGACGGCAAAACAAGGTGTTTGAAGGGGCCCTGGAACACACACATAAAAACACACCCACTAATAACAAGCTTCCCAACATTTTCCCATATTTTCTGGGTTTTTGTCTTCCCACCCATTTCCTATATTTTCCCCTATCTCCTGGGGAATCGGCGATCAATTGTGTCTGTGTGTTGTTTCCCTTCCTGAGTGTTACGCCGCGGCGCAGGAGAAGCAGCCCGCACGCGCGCCCGGGCGGCGCGGGCAGCGGAACGCGCAGGCCAAGCGGCGGCAGGAGTAGGGGGAAAGGCCGGGCGAACGCGGCCGCGAGGGAGGGGGGAAGTAGGGAGCCCACAAAGGACGTACGCGCCCAGCTATGTACATGAACGCGGCCCCTCGATTCGCGAGACCGGCCGCGTGATACGAACCTTTGTGCAATGCGTGCTCTCGAAACCAGCGTGGATTCATGTACATGTACGTCCTTCTTTCGCTCCTGAGGAAGGGCGGGGAGGGCACTCACGTGGCGGGGCGCTTCGCCGCGGAGCGGCCGGGGCGGCCAGAGGATGCTGCACCCCTGGCAGCGGCCGCGGGGCGGCGTCACGGCCACGGCGACGGAAAGGCACGGGTCTTGCGCAGGATGGCGTACGGCCTTACGCCGGTGGCTTACGCGAGCCGCCAGCACGGCACGCTGCATGGGAAACGAGGGCGCTTGCGCGCCACCTTACGCGGACAGCTTGCGCGCGATCGTTTTCGCAATCTGCCCCGTTTTTTGTGCTGTCGCTCAGCTGGGCAGAGGAATGTTACGATGCACACACAGCAAACACATACAGAGAGGGCAGTGGATGAGGAACCATTGGGTCAAGAATCCAGCGTCTGATAGCCGGAAGAACACCAACCAAGGCTTTGCCATGGACATCACTGCTGCCCTGCTCAGATGAGGGACCCTCAAGGCTCTGAAGCCTCCTAACAAACGCCCCCACGCGGGCCCAGCCAGCCTCGGCGGCAAACGCGTGCGGAGACGGCGCGCCGCGACCTGGGGCAGGAGGAGGAGGAGGAGGAGGAGGAGGAGGAGGAGGAGGAGGAGAGGAGGAGGAGGAGGAGAGGAGGAGGAGGAGGAGGAGGAGGAGACGACGACGACGACGACGACGACGACGACGACGACGACGACGTGTTTTGTGCAGCTGTTCCCCGATGGCGGCCCCCGCGGGACCGTGCGCGGGCCCAGGGACCCTCGGCGGTGGATCCAGGGCGGTCCACGGCCGGGACCTCTGCCGGCCATCGCTCGGACGTCCCTTCCCTGTGCTTTTTTGTTCGGTTTCGTTTTTTTTTTTTTTTTTTTTTTTTTTCGCAAGCTGATCCAGGATGCTCCTTAATAGTCCCCGCCAAGAAAAGGTGCACACGCCCGAGCGACACCAAGGCTGTGGGGCCGCGGGGCCTCGAACCCGCAAGCCGTCGCCACGGAGCAGCGTGGGCGGAGCGTCTTGAGCGCAGCGCTTCGCCTCCGCCGAGGGCCCTCGCCGGGCCCCGGGGCCCGTCGCAGAACGACTCGGGGGGGAAGGGGCAGTCCCGCGGGCGGAGCGTCTTAAGCGCAGCGTTTCGCCCCTGAGGGCCCTCGCCGGGCCCCGGGGCCCGTCGCAAAACGACTCGGGGGGTCCCGCGGGAAGGGGTCCAGACCTCAGGGGGGGGGCCCTCGCTGTGAAGAGGTCACGACGTCGGAGCTCTGGGATGAGCTGCTGCCGTAGGGAAAATCTCGGGGCGCGCTCCTCGTCAGGAGTTTGAGGCCCTGGGGTGCCACAGGGCTTCTGTGGATCCCTGGGGCCGCCAGGGGATAGGACATTTCCGCGGGGCACCTGCAGGCAGGCCGTTTCAATGTGACGGCTGTGAGCTGTCGGAGATCCGCCCGCGGACTTCTGAGACGGGCCTATCGCCATCGGGGGCCAATCGGGCCTCTCGCAAGTGGTCGGCGACGAATCGTCGATTCCAACTCGAAGTAAACTCTCGGAGCTTCGCGCACCTTTCTCGGATCTGCGCCACGGACCCCCTGGCGGCGCCTCCAGCGCCGCCCCTGGCGCGCTCCGCGTGGCAGGGAGGGGGGTCGTGCGCCGATCCAGGAACTCCGCGCGACCCAAACCTGCGACAGCTGTGCCAGGACAGGGGCACTCGGGGCACTGACAAAGACATGTTTGCGCCGGCGGCAAGGCAGAAGGTGACTGCGCTGGCGACGGGAGGCTTTGACGGGGATGCCGTGAGGGCGACTTGTGCCGCCGTGCAGGAGAGGGGGGGGGAGAGGACGCGGCCGAAGGAAAAAAGGGACGGGGGCACTGACCAAAACGAAAACTTTCGGAGCCTCGTGCAGGTGTGTCTCGGAGTCAGACGGGGATCTTCTGACCCGGGTCAATGCAGACCCGGGTCAATCCGGCCTGCAAAATCCTGCAAGATCCTGCACCCAAACCCGGGTCAATGCGAAGGATCCTGCAGGATCCTGCAGGATCCTGCACCCCAACCTCGGGTCAATGCGACCCTGGCGCTGCAGGATCCTGCAAGATCCGGCGCTCTGGCTGACCCCCGTCTGCACTGACCCCCGTCTGCACTGACCCATGTATCGAGGGATGGGCCCGGCGGCGGGGCCGAAACCAGCTGCACGCAGCAGATTTCGTAGCCCCCCCTTTCCCAATCCCCCCCTTTCGTCCGGCCCGACTCTTCCTCCTCCTCCTCCTCTTCCTCCTCCTCCTCCTCCTCCTCCTCCTCTTCCTCCTCCTCCTCTCTCTTCTCCTCCTCGTGCAGGTGTCTCGGAGTCACGCCCAGGGCCCCCCCCCGGCGCGGCGCCTCTGGCGCCGCCCCCGGCGCGCGCTCGGCGCGCCGGGGGCCCGCGCGCCAGAGCGCGGGGAGAGTCGACGCAGCTCCCGGGATGCCCTGCAGTTGTCCAACTGCAGGGGAGGAGGAGGAGGAGGAGGAGGAGGAGGAGGGAGGAGGAGGAGGAGAGGAGGAGGAGGAGGAGGAGGAGGGAGGAGGAGGAGGAGGAGGAGGAGGGAGGAGGAGGAGGAGGAGGAGGAGGGAGGAGGAGGAGGAGGGAGGAGGAGGAGGAGGAGGAGGATCACAGGTCTTCGCCTTCCCACGTCCCATTCTACAGCCGGGGCGTTGACCTAAGGAACCCTAAATGAGGAACGGGGCCCCTTCCTCCCATGAGTTGAACTTCGACCTCCCATGGAAAACCTCAGGAAGACAGAAGGTAAACTGTAGAACAATCAAGGAACACCGAGCCCCTCCCCAACGAAAAGGGTTCCTTCTTCAGGGCCCCGACTGTACTATTTGCCCACATGTTCGTCATCGTTTGTTCCAATCGTTCCCCTCATGCTCCGCTTCTTCTCGTCTCTCCGGAGGGAGGGGGGTCCAGCGCCGATCCGGGAACCCCGCGCGGGCCTCCAAAATGAAGGGGCCCAAGGACACACAAATAAATACACACAAATAAAAAGATTCCCCATAGTTTCGTACATGTTCTGGGTTTCTGTCTCCCCCCCCCCCACACACACTTCCCATATTTTCGCATATTGTCCTGGGAATCGACGATGAATTGTGTCTGTGTTTTTTTTCCTCCTTCCTGACAAAAGTTTGTGCTCGTGCTGCTGCTGCTTGCGACCGAGGCGCCCGGGGACGGGCCTCGCCCCGGAGGGCGCGAGGCGGCGTCGCCCCTGCCTCGGCGGGCGGGTGGCGGCAGCGCAGGCCGGAGGCAAAAAAGAGTGCGGGCAACAGTTTCCGGGGGGCGTAAGACCCGGGTCCGGCAGGTTCGCGTCGTGCCGACCCCAGCGCTGGTTTTTGACACCGCAGGGATCGTTCAACCTTGAACGATCGGCCGCTGCCGCAACGTCCGATCGTTCAACATCGATCGATTCTGGGTCGCCGGCGGCGTTCAACCTTGAACGCCCGCGCTGGGGTCGCCGCTGGTCGACACGACGCGGACCTACCGTACAGGGGACTTGGAAATCCCCGACGAGGTCGTCAACAAAAAAAAAACGAGGCCGAGCCTGCATTTTGACGAGGCCTCCCGCTGCAGACATCCCACGAAACTCCTCCTCGTCAGAATCCGAGGCGCGGTCGTCAAAAAACGATGGCGAACCCGAGTCCTGGCAAACCCGGGTCTTACGCTCCCTCGATCTTCCCTAGAAACCGTAGACGCACTGGATATGGATACAAATCTGGCCCCAAGAGGCTTGATTTTATCCATATCTGGTGCGCCTCGGCGCTGCGGCACCTCTTCCCAAAAAGTCCACGACGCTCTGGATATGGATATAAGTACTGCCCGCAAAGAGGGCGGGCCGGCGGCGGACGCAGAAGATGCGCCCACGGGAGACCCAGAACTCCGACGCCGAACGTGGACCCCCAGAGGTCTGGACCCATTCTCCGGGACCGGCTTCTCATCCCGAATCCGTGTTTGACAGTCGCAGGGCCGGGTGAAGGCCCCCGGAGGCCGAAAATTAAGAGAAGCCATCCATCGTAACCTCTTGGCGAGAGGACGTGGGGGGATGTCAACATGTTCGAACTCAGGGCTTCTGGAACGGGCCACCTCGCGTCGATCTCCACGCGCGCCATCTGGTCGCGCATCTTCGCGGTGCCCCACAGAACGGCCAAGTCCCCTCCGAGCCGGGCGAGCCGCTGGAGGCGGTGGTGCTCCGTCTGCAGCTGCTCCGTCCGCAGGTACGACAGCGCGGACACGAGCATGTCCCGCGCGTCGCGCGAGTCCTCCAACTGAGCACTTTCTGAGGGTGGAGGGCTCAGGATGAAATCCGTATGGGCTTCTGCACCTCGAAGATCAATCCGTCTTGTGGCTCACCTCTTGCAGATTCAGGCCTCGAAGACCCACCGAAACGGCATTTCAGATTTCACCCCTTGGCCCTCCACCCAAAGAAAATGCTCGGTCCAAAGTCAGGGCGTTGCACATTTTCACACTGGGGCGTTTTCGCCCTGCTTCGGGCCCCAAGACCATCGCAGATCGATCTGGTTCGACAAAAACGGACAAATATGGGGTCTCTAGGTTGCCGATCGTGATTCCTCGAAATGCATTTTTTGTCGCGAAGTCGGCTCTTCGCGTCCAGGCAGCCCATGTAGGCCAGCGCCAGCTGGTGGTCCACCCCGTTGCCAGCGCGGAGCACCCTGGTGCCCCTGTCGCGGCACAGCTGGCGCAGGTCCGAGCCTAGAGGGGCAGCACATGTCCTGACAAAAATACAGTCGGGGCGTTGACCTAAGGAACCCTAAATAAGGAACGAGGCCCCTTTTTTTCCATAAGTTAACCTTCGATTTCCTGTCGAAAACATAAGGAAAGCCTGAGGCAAGCTGTGAAACACTCAAGGAACGCGGAGCCCCTCCCCAACGAAAAGGATTCCTTGTTCAGGGCCCCGACTGTAAACCTTCGGAGGTTCACGCGAATCTCCTGGATCGGCGCAAGACCCCTCTCCCTGCCACGCGGAGCGCGCCAGGGGCGGCGCCAGAGGCGCCGCGAGGGGGTCCTGGGCACAGGTCCGAGAAACCTGCACGAAGCTCCAAAAGTTTGTGTTCATCTGGTGTTTCTTCTTCGATGGGAGGCAACGTCAGGGGGGGACCAAGGGGGGAAGCATCGAGCTGGAATCGGCGATGCGTCGCCGAGAGATCGGCGATAAGCCCCCGTTGGCGAATCTGCACCTTTGGCTGGGTGGGTTATCTGGCCCCATATCGGCGATGAGTGGGAGATCGGGGGTCGATGCGTTCCCCCCTGAGCCTATTCCCCAATCGTTGGTTCCTGGGTCACAACGCAAGTCTCTTGCGGCCGTTTGGGACGATCCGGGCAGCCCCGAACGCCCTCGTCGAGGCGCAACTGCTGCGAGGCATCCCGAGGCTTGAAAACCGTGGGGACCAAACGAAAACGCCCAGAATCTTGAAACTCGTCCGAAACGAGCCTATCATCTCCTAATGCGGGATGACGATGAATTAAAAAATGGGAGAGAACAATAAAAAACAAGTTCGCTGCTATTTCTGCCCAATTTTCTGACTGGAGGAGAACGATTATAAAGGAATAGTTTTCCAGCCCGCGGCCGGTTTTTTCTAATCGTCATCCCGGGCGCCGCCGCGTGAATATGACCCCTGGTCATTTATTAATCGTCATCCTCCATCATCGTTGCCCCTGACTCAAGAGCCGTCGAACGAGCCCGGGTGCCGCAGCAGCAGCGACGCCGCGAGCTCCAAGCACTCGCTGGCGCGCAGGGCGGCGAGCAGCTGCGCCAGCGCCCGGGGCCGCGGCGCCCCCGCGGCGGCGGCGCCCGCGCGGGGCCCCGCGGGCACCGCCGCCGCCGCGGGCGCCGCGCGCGTGGAGCTGAGGTAGTCGAGGCCCGCCTGGGAAGACGATCGGGTCGGGCGGAAGGGGGGGATAGCAAAGGGGGGGGTTTGAGAATCAGCTCAGGTAGCTGATCTTCCCGGCGCCAGGAGGCGCCCATGTATCGAGGAATGGGCCCCTCGGTGGGGCCGAAACCAGCTGCGTGCAGCAGATTTCGTAACCCCCCCTTTCCCAATGCCCCCCTTTCGCCCGGCCCGAGACGAGCGGTCTGCGTCAACATAAAAACTTTCAGAGGCTCTTGCGGGGTTCTTGGATCGGCGCTGGCCATGGCCAGCGCCGATCCAACAAACTAGCATATGACTATCCTACAACGTTCCTTAACTATAGTACATATGTTCGATATCTATTCTGAGATAATTTGGGGCGGGCCTCTAAGCACCGCTCCCCCCAGCGCGTGCGCGGAGCGCGCCAGGGGCGGCGCCGGAGGTGCCGCCGGGAGGGTCCAGCGCCGACCAGAGAACTCCGCGCGGAGCTCCGAGGGCTTGTCAAGATGTCGCCGTGCCGATTGTCGTCGACGCGCCCACGTGGGCGAAGCGGACACCACGGCACACCCCCGGCAAACCCTGCGTCCTGCGCCCCAAGGAGACGCAACTGGCACCGCGGCAGAGACCCCGCGGCAAGCCCACCGCGTCCGAGGCGGGGTCTGCCCCGGTGGCCCCGGCGCCCTCCCCAAGACGTGCGGCCACGCGTCGGAGCAACCGGCGCGATGACACCTGCCGATGATCGACCTGGGCTTTCTCTTCGACGCCTGCGCCGCGGTGGCTCCAGGAATGAGCAGCGGGATCTCCACGAAGGTCTTCTGCAGCACGCTGGCGCGGGGCGCCGCTGCCGCGCACGAGGCCTCGGGCGCGGGCGAGGCCAGGAGGCTGCCCAGGTAGTGCGCGTGCGCGGTGGGCAGGGACTCCAGCTCGGTGCCCTCCGCGGGGCCTCTGCCGGCCGCGTCGAGGAGGTCCGAGCTGAGCAGCGTCTCCATGGCCAGCTGCACGTCCCCGGCCAGCCCGAGCAGGGCGGCCATGTCCGACGGGGGGCACCGGCAGAGGCAGCCGGAGATGGTCTCCTCGACCTGCGCCAGCTGCAGCAGCAGCTCCGCCGGGCGCCAGACGCCAGGCCTCGCCTCGCAGATGCGCCGCAGGGCCTCCAGAGGAAGAGCCAGGGGCACAAACCGTCGAACGAAGCGCTGTCATGAGGGGCCCTACCTAGGAGACGAGGCCCTTTTTGTCCCCAACCATCCTGTGGTGTTGGGTCCTCGTTTCGAAGAGGCGGTCCCCGCGTTCATCTCCTCTCCTTTCCTCTCCTCCTCCTCCTCCTCCTCCTCCTCCTCCTCCTCCTCCTCCTCCTCCTCCCCCTCCTCCCTCCCTCCCTCCCTCTGGGCACACCCCTCACACGTTTCGTGGCCCCATAGGGAGATCCACCTAAGGTCGCAGTGGCGCAGTCCGCACGGCGGCGCTGCCCTCCCTCTGGGCACACCCCTCACACGTTTCGTGGCCCCATTGGGAGATCCACCTAAGGTCGCAGTGGCGCAGTCCGCACGGCGGCGCCGCCCTCCCTCTGGGCACACCCCTCACACGTCTCGTGGCCCCATAGGGAGCTCCACCTGAGGTCCCAGTGGCGCAGTCCGCATGGCTGCGCCGCTCCATTGTGGCACCACAGGGAGCTCCACCTGAGGTCCCAGTGGCGCATTCCGCATGGCGGCGCCGCCCAACTTTGGCACACCAATCACAAGTTTCGTGGCCCCATAGGGAGCTCCACCTGAGGTCCCAGTGGCGCAGTCCGCATGGCGGCGCCGCTCCATTGTGGCCCGCCCCTCACACATGTCGTGGCCCCTCAGGGAGCTCCACCTGAGGTCCCAGTGGCGCAGTCCGCATGGCGGCGCCGCCCAACTTTGGCACACCCATCACAAGTTTCGTGGCCCCATAGGGAGCTCCACCTGAGGTCCCAGTGGCGCCGTCCGCATGGCGGCGCCGCCCCTCACACGATTCGTGGCACCATAGGGAGCTCCACCTGAGGTCCCACTGGCGCAGTCCGCATGGCGGCGCCGCCCAACTTTGGCACACCAATCACAAGTTTCGTGGCCCCATAGGGAGCTCCACCTGAGGTCCCAGTGGCGCAGTCCGCATGGCGGCGCCGCTCCATTGTGGCCCGCCCCTCACACATGTCGTGGCCCCATAGGGAGCTCCACCTGAGGTCCCAGTGGCGCAGTCCGCATGGCGGCGCCGCCCAACTTTGGCACACCCATCACGAGTTTCGTGGCCCCATAGGGAGCTCCACCTGAGGTCCCAGTGGCGCCGTCCGCATGGCGGCGCCGCCCCTCACACGATTCGTGGCCCCATAGGGAGCTCCACCTGAGATCGCAGTGACGCAGTCCGCATGGCGGCGCCGCCCAACTTTGGCACACCCATCACAAGTTTCGTGGCCCCATAGGGAGCTCCACCCGAGGTCCCAGTGGCGCAGTCCGCATGGCGGCGCCGCCCCATTTTGGCACACCCCTCACACATGTCGTGGCCCCATAGGGAGCTCCACGAAAGGCCCTGCGCATCTTCATGATCATCCCCATCATCGCCGCTCGCCCCTCGCACGTTTCGTGGCCCCATAGGCAGCTTCACCGAAGACCCCAGTGGCAACGCCCGCATGGCGTCCCCGCCCCATTTCGGCACATCCCTCACACGTTTTGTGGCCCCATCAAGGGGGTTCTACGTCAAGCCCCAGTAGCAACGCCCGCATGAAGGATCCGCTCAATTTCGGCACACTCTTCACGCGCTTCGTGGCTCCATAAGGAGATCCACCGAAGGCGATACTAACAACGACGGTATTCACAACTGCATGGGGTTGGGTTCTTCGCCAGGCAAATTCTCCGTATGTTAAACTTCGCTTTCTCATGGAAGACCCAATAACAATTCAAGACAAACTGCAAAATAATTAAGGAACGCTGAGCCCCTCCCCAACGAAAACAGGGTTCCTTCTTCAGCGGCCCGACTGTACACTTGCAAAGCCCCGCGTGGAATTCTCGGATCGGCGCTGGACCCCCCTGTACAAGTGCCCAAGATGGGGTCCAACGCAGACCCGGGAAGTCTGCGCGGGGCTCTGGGCAATGATGCTTATAATGCACTTGCTTCCTCCTCCTGAGCTGGGACCGACCGTCCCGGCATTCCTATAGGCCTACAATCACATGTCTGTAAGGCAAGCGAATGCTCTAACAACAGAAGCAGTGTTCTTAGATCACGAAGCCGCTTCATACCAAAAACACGGCTGCCTCGGCCGGACATATCGTAAGACCATCTCGTGCAACAGCACATATCTTAGAACATTCTTTGGTGGGCCTATAGGCAAGTCGGGACGCCTCGCCCGCCACTCCTTGATCCTCGAGCCTCGCGGACGAAGCCCGCCAGGCCCTCGAGGCCCTCGGCGTCCCGGCATTCGAGCATCCGCGGCAGCAGGGCGGCGCAGAGGTGGGCCAGCCCGCGCGGGCAGGCCTCCAGGAAGGCCAGCTGCCTCGCGTGCGCACCCGCCAGCCCGAGCAACTGCCCGAGCCGCAGCAGCCGCGTCACGCGGGCGCCATCGCCGCCGCAGGCGGCGTCGCCGCCCGCGTCGCCGAGCAGCCGCGCCGCCTGCCGCCGGAAGAGCTCGACGGCGGGCCGCTCCGCACGGGGCCCGCAGGCGCCGGCCGCCTGCGGCGGCTCGGCGGGGCCCCTGGAGATGTCCAGCGGGTCCAGGAAGAGGTCGAACTCGTCATGCAGGCCCCTCATTCGGGACGGGAAAATGACCACAGCCACTGCCTCTTGTTTGCGCCGCCTTCCAGCCGGCCGAAAAAGAAGCAGTGGTTGTGGTCATTTCCCTGGTGCCAAGCTCAACGAAAATGACCACAACCGCTGCTTTGTTTCTGCGGGCTGGAAGGCGGCAACAAAAGAAAAGCAGTGGCTGTGGTCGTCTTCCCGTCCCGTACCTCAGCCGGGCGAAGAGGTCGAACGCCCCGTCGCCCGCATCGCGGCGCGGGTCGTCGCCTGCCGCGTCCTCCGGGGCCAGCAGCACGCTGTGCGACAGGCCGATCGCCAGGGCGCAGAGGGCCGAGGAGCAGCTCTTCAGCGCCGCGGCCTGCCCGCGAGTGGCCCCGGCCTGGCCCGACTGGATCGCGCATGCCCACTCGCCCAGCAGGTCGCAGCAGTAGGTCGCGAAGTACGCGGCGGCGGCCCTCCGCTCCGCGCCCGAGGACGCGCAGCCCAGTGCCAGGTCTGCCCTGCGCTGGAGAACCTCTGGCGGCGCCCCGCCGCCCTCCACTGCGGAAGCCACGTGGGAGAGGCACAGGAAGAGCGCCTCCGCGCGCGAGAAGTGCTGGGGGAAGATCCCTATGATGGCCAAAGCGTCCTGCAGCGGGCCCGCGTCCCCGTCCACGCGGCTGAGCAGGTGGCTGACGAGCCTGGCGTTGTACAAAGGGTAGGTCACGCAGCCCCCGCCGAGCCCGTACTTGCGCAGCATGCGCTGCAGCTCTGCTAGCGCGAGCTGCTCCCGCACCGCGCGGCTGTGGCAGGCCGGCCACGCCGCGGACTCGTCCACCAGCGGCTTCAGCTCCGGGGGCACCTCGGCGCCGCCCCAGCGCTGCAGGAGGCCCACGAGGCCCCGCGCCCGGTGGTCGACGCTGCCCACGCAGCGCAGGACCGCTGCCGCCCGCTCGAGGCGGACCTCGCCGTTCGGCAAGGCGAAGCTGTCCGCCAGCTCCGCCACGTACTCGCCCAGCACGTCGTCCAGGCTGACTCCGCTCCACTCGCAGAGCGGGCCCACGTGCGCGCGGACCTCCTCGGCCACCAGCTCCGGCGCGAGCGCCCTGTCTAGCAGCTTCGCCGCAGCCAGCCTCTCGGCGCCCGGGCCGCGCAGCTCCTGCAGGCCCAGGCGGAGCCCGTGCGTCTGGCGCACGTGCGCGCAGCACAGCAGCTGCCGGAAGAGCTCCAGCATGGTCAGGGGAACGAACCATGGCACAAGCGTAACAACTCGGAGGTCCGCGCGGACTTCGCGGATCGGCGCTGGACCTCCCTCCCTGGCGCGGCGGCGCCGGGAGCGCCGCTGGGGGGCCACAGCGCCGATCCGAGAAATCCACGCGGGCCTCCGAGCTTTTCGGTTCACGTTCTTGTTCGCTCCCCCAATGGTGTCCACGCCGTCGTCGTCCGCGCCGCCGGGCCGGGCCTCCGCGGCGCCCCCGCGCGGGGGCAGGCCGCGGGCCCAGCAGCCGGCGGACGCCAGGGGCGGGGGCGAGCCGCACCAGAGCGCGCCGCTGGCCACCCGCGCCTCGGGGAAGGCCTGCGCGCCCTCGCGCGCGAGGGCGGCGGCCAGCGGGCAGTACGGCTGCCCGGCCGCGGGCCTGCAGTGCTCGGGCGCGGCGGAGGCCACCAGCGTGCCGAGCAGGTGCAGGGCCGCGTCGGGGGCCTGGAGCCGGGCCTCCAGCAGCTCGGCCCGGGTGGTCAGCCACCGCATCAGCTGCGCGCGGCACGGCGCCAGCCTCGCGGCCTGGTGCACGACCCTGTGGGGCAGCCGCCGCTCCTCCTCCGCGTCCAGGTCGAAGGGCAGCGCCTCGAAGACCTGCATCACCTCTCGAGGGGTGGCGCCGGGCAGGGGCGGAGCAGCGGGCTCATAGGGGGGAAGCCGCGGGCTGGAAGCGGCGACGGGCCGGCGAGGGCGAGTCCGCACCCTTCCTGGGCGTGGTGGGCTCAAGGACCCCCCTTCGGCGATGAGTGGGCGGTTGGGTGTCGACGCGCCCCCCCCCGAGCTGCCTTGCCCCAGTCGTTGGCTCTCGGGCCATGCGTGGCTCAAATCTCCCGCGGCCGTTCGGGACGATCTGGGCAAGCCCAGGACGCTCTCGGCGAGGCGTGGCTGCTGGAGACACCGCGGAGAACCGACGCAAACATCCGAACACCTCGAACCTCGTCCGAAACGAACCCGCCCCTCCCCCCCCCTTGCGGAGCCCCTGACCTCGTCCGGGGTAAACCTGCTCCCGTGCCTCGACAGCACGTCGAACGCCTCGGGCACGCGGCCCAGGGCGATGAGGTCGGAGCACACCTGCGGCAGTGCCGCGCGGCGAAAGTGCTGCCAGGCGGCGCCGAAGTCGCTGCCGGACAGGGCGCCCAGCTGCAGGAGGACCTCCACGGCGCTCCGCCCCACGAGGTCCTCCTTTGGAGGGCGGCGCGGCGCACCGGCGCAGAGCAGCGAGGAGCTGGCAGTTGCCCATGCGGGGCGCTTGTCATCGATCTCGGCCTCTCCGAAGGGCCCGTTCTGGGTCCCCCGGGCAATCAGACATGGCTCCGAGGCGAAACACTACCCCCCCGTGTGACGCGGTGGGCCTCTGGGGCCACGGACGGAACAACTCGTGCTGGCGGAGGTCAGGGAACGGGTGGTGCACGGGGCCCGGGTGGCGGCCTTCGAAGAGGGCCTGCCCATCTGGCTTACTGCCAGAGTCGGAATCCGCCGACCGCCGCGTGCGGGAGATGCAAAAGCGTGTGAGGCGATAATGTCTTCTGATCTCCCTTTCCCTCTCCCCTGGGGTCCAATACCCAGTGAGGGGAGACTCAGAGGGGACTTGAAAGGGTAGCCAGGCCCAAAAACGCTGAAACCAAACTGGTCATGTAAGAAATTCTAGCCTTCACCTCCCCCTAGCCATTTTCATGGGCTCCTCACTTCGTCTGGGGGTCTGCGGAATGCCTCTTGAATCCGCCCGCCCACCAGGCTGCGTGTGAGATATCACTGTGGAAGCTTCTTGCAGGGCTGTTGGCCCCTTCCCCCTGGACCCCCCAGAGGCCTCCGCCATTCCGCCGCCTGGCCACTGTCGAGCCCCAAGACGGCTTCCAAACGGCGCCCAAGACGAGCTCGAATTTCATACCGTTCCCAATGCAATACGCTCTCGGGGCGCAAATCAGGCTCCATTTCCACCCCTTTTGGGCCCTTTCAAGACTCCCAGACTTCGACCCTGGAGACCTTAAGAGCGCCACTTGGGCCCAACTTCGCCTACAAACTCGAAACTTCCAACAATAAAGCGAAAACCATAGGTGTGTTGTGATTCTAGCCTCGCAGGGGACCGCCCAGACGCCTCTAACAGCTGACTTTCGGGCTCGTATGGAGCATTCGTCGAACTGCAAGTTTCGACTGCGCTTTTCTCCAGGGTCAATTCTGGACCATGCTAGGTCCAGCTTGGACCCCGATGCGGGGCCCAAACCGACCTCGAACCAGGCTGATGTTTGACGGCGCAGGGATCGTACCAAACAGTGCTTCTCGTGTTGGTTTTGGTTTCGTAGCTCCTCTTTCTGGTCTTCACTCCGCCTTCGCTGCAAAACGGAATCGATCGAAAACGGCCCAAGAACTCCAAAACATCGCGTAGGTCGACCCCTGTGATGACATTCGGACGGGGTTGCGGCCCAACGCGCGGGCGGTCCAGAGGCTCCCCCCGGGCCGCCTCGTGCCCTCCTTGGCTGCCTTTTTGGGGCCCTTCTCGGGGCCCTCCTCTTGAGCAGGGGCCGACCGTCCCGGCATTCCCATAGTCCTACCACGAAATGTTCTTAGAACCCAAGAAATGCTCTAAGGAAACCGGGTTCTTAGAGCATAAACCAGATGTGAGAAAACAAGACAGTCCCAACCAGAAACGTTCTAAGAACATTTTGTGGGGACCACAAAAGTTTCTTAGAACATTGTTTGGTAGGGCTATAGGCGAGCCAGGGCGCTTCGTCACTGCTTGATCCTCGGCCCTCGTGAGCGCCTTTTTTGGACCGTGCTCGGGCCATCTTCGGTCGTCCCGGGCAGTGCTCCGGCGATGTCTGGCTTCCTGCCGTGGATAAGGAGAACTGGGTCCAGAGAGCCGGCGTCCATACCACTGATCCGTTGGTCATATGACGGGCCGACGACTGATCGACGAATATATATATATACATATATATATACACATATAGATTCGTGTACCAATGCATCTACATATAGATGTACCCATCAGCCACACGGCGCACCTGAGCCCGATCTGAGATGGGATGGAAGAAACATGGAGCGCAGGAAACAATACGAAAGACACGCGCTGGGGAATCATTCGCTGTTTTCGGAGTGTGGTCGCCCAGTCTTCGCGACGTCTGCGCCTCCTCTTTCGAGAACTGGACATGGGCGGGCGGTGAACTTGTTGGTCCGCGGGCGCGCGAAACGAATCGAACGCCGAGCCTGCTACGGCGGGCCGCGCCAGCAGCGGAGAGAAAAGCAGTGAGCGACGCCACGCTGAGGGCCGCGAGCCGACCAGGCAGTAAGCGGCGGACGAGCGTGCTGAGCACGAAGACTTCGCTCGGGCAGGTCCCCCTGCAGGCGGATTTTGGGCGACAAAAATGAAATACTAAAACAATCAAAACAATGAAAAGATATGTTGTTGTTTTTATCGTCCCCACACTGTTTGTTTTAACTATATTTGAATATTCCCCCTGTGGAAGGACAGGCCCGACTGAAACGAAGCCCTGGGCGGGCGGTGAACGCGCACCGCCGTGACTCGTAGCGGCGGATGCCCGGGAGCGGGTGGCGCAGAGGGGGCCTGGGCGGCGGCCTTCCCCAGGAGGTGGCGGGCGCTGCTCCGAAGGCGGGCGGCCTCCTCGCACGAACCGCCCCCGACGTAGGAGGGGCTTCCGCCGAAGCCCCACCCGAGGAGACTCCGTCCAAGAAGACCCCTGCCTCTTCGGGCGCCTCCCCGCCTCCTCAGAAGGCGCCCCCCCCGCCCCCCGAGGGCCGCCCCGATGGGCCCCAGACTTCCACCCTTGATGGGCCCATTTTCCACCACCGCTACCACAGGAGAGGGAGGAAGAGAAGGAGAGGGAGGAGGAGGAGGAGGAGGAGGAGGAGGAGGAGGAGGAGGAGGAGGAAGACCTCCTCACCCTCCCTTCTCCCCCGTCCTGCCTATGGCAGCGGTGGCGGAACACTGGCCCATCAGCCACGTCTCTTCACGGCGCGGCTTCCCTGGACCGGGCTGCCGTGCATCGTCTGACGGCCCCGGGGGCCCGGGGAGGGCCTCCAGGTGCCGAGACGGGGGAAGAGCGACCCTCGCCGCGCTTGACTCCACGACGCGCGAGGGCCTGAGTGAAGGGGCCCTGGGACACACACAAATTAGTAGACACGGATAACAGGCGTCCCCATATTGTCCAATACTTTCTGGGTTTTTGCCTTCTCCCCCACTACCCTTTTTTTCCATACTTTCTGGGGCATCGACGAGTAATTGTGTCTGTGTGCTGTTTCCCCTCCTGGCTGAGGTGCAACGAGAAGGGGGGACCGGCTCAGGGTGGGCACATCGACCCGGAATCGGCGATACATCGCCGACAGATCGGCGATAGGCCCCCGATAGCGAACCCGCATGTCCCTGGGCGGGATGGGATCAGTGTACGATTGGGAGTCGATGCGTCACCCCCTGAGCCTACCCCGGAGCCTGTGGCTTTCCGGTCATATGTCAAGTCTCTGGTGGCCGTTCGGGGCGATCCAGGCAACCCCGGAACGCTCTCGACGAGGCGCAGCTGCTTGAGAGCATCCCGAGGGGGGAACACCGCGTGGAAAACCAACTGCATCGCCGGGACATCTCGAACCCCAACGTTGCCACTGAATGGGGAAGCCAAACAGCTATCTGACCAGAATTTCGAAGCGAATCCAGCCGTGGCGAAAAGGGCCTCCCAGGAGGCTCAAACAGTGAACAACGAGGGAAGGGTAGCGGTATCGGCACCTCATCCTCCTCTGATTGAAGGTCAGGGTTTGGCGGCAGGCCGAGGAGGGAAGTGAGAAGGGGCGGGCCTTCTCAGAAGGCTCGGAAGTGCCCCTGCCTTCTGAGAGTTGTTGTTCTAAGCCATCCCCGAAGACATTGAAAACCTCTCAGAAGGCGCGAGGGCTTCTGAGACGTCTCGCCGCCTTCTGAGAGGGCCTTCTCCTTTCTACTCCCCCCCTCGCGCGCCACCGAACCCAGCCCCCCGACGTCATGATTTTCCCATGACGTCGACCCCCGGAGGCCTCGACCCATACTCCCTGGCACCGGCCCTTTTCCTCCCGAGTCGTCTGCTGACGGCCCCGAGGCCCGGCGAGGGCCTCCAGGAGGCCGAGAGTACAGTGAAAACGTATAGTAAGGACGCGTGGTAAGGACGCAAGACCCTTGGAGGCCGAAGTTGAAGTATCCTGGGCGGGCCGCAGAGGCTGAGGCAGGCCAGCACCCAAGGGCACCCTTGAGAAAAAATCGCTTGTCCTCACTGTGCGCGTTGACTGTATGGCGAAGAGCCTCCCGTCGCGATTTCTTCTCTTCCTCGCAGCGCGAGGGCTACACCCGTCGCGCCACTCCCGTCGCGCCACTCCCGTCGCGCCACTCCTTGGCACCGGCCCTTTTCCTCCCGAGTCGTCTGCTGACGGCCCCGAGGCCCGGCGAGGGCCCCCATGCAGGAGGCCGAGAGTATGGCGACAAGCCTCCCGCCGCGATTTGGAGGAGGAGGAGGAGGAGGGGGAGGAGGGGGAGGAGGAGGAGGAGGAGGAGGAGAGGAGGAGGAGGGGGAGGAGGAGGGAGGAGGAGGAGGAGGGAGGAGGAGGAGAGAGATGGAGGAGGAGGCGGAGGAGGAGGAGGAGGAGGAGGAGGAGGAGGAGGAGCTCTTCCTCGCAGCGCGAGGGGCTCAGGGCAGGGCGCGCGCCGCCCGCCTTCAGCAGCACCCGCGCCTGCCCGAAGCTCGGGAGACTGTGGCGCCGGCGCCCCGCGGCCGCGGCGCCGCCGCGCGGCGCGGCGCGCCCGGGGGAGCCGCCCAGCCTCGGATGGGGCAGCACCCACGCCCTGACCTTCCAGGAGGGCTACAAAATAGCACGCGACTTAAAAACCTATCCCAGAGCTATTATGTGTCTTGGTTTTAGGCTGTTTCGTTGAGTTGTTTTACACTTTTGGGCCTCCCGTGCTAAAAAATTGCTCTCTGGAAGGTCAGGGCGCCCACGGATCGGGTTGACCCAAAAGGGGTTCCAGCGACAAGGGGGTGGTGCAATAGATCTGGTGCAACAGATTTGTGGGGTTGCAACACATTTGGGGCGTGCAGTACCTTTCGGGGCGCAGATGTACTGCTGTACCTTCGCGCGCAATGCATTGCCTGCAATGCAATGCAATACAAGTCTCCGGCGCAATACGTCTGCAATACACTCGCCCCAAATGTATTGCACCACCCCCTTTCAGCTGGACCCCCTTTTGGGCCACCCAGAACGGACTGCGTGCACGGCGGGCTCGTGTCGTGGCGACTGCGCGGCTGCATGGCCGATCCCGAGGGCTTCTGTTGCTCCCCATCGCCCCTGAGGGCCACCTCCCAGGACGAATTTCGAGCACCCCAAAAAGTGTACCGAAGCGGCGTCGGAGGAGTGTCGCCTCCCGGGGGCCCGAGACGTGAAAACGCTCCTGGTGTCGGTACTTTCTTGGTGCTCGAAGTTCTTTCCGGCGATCGAGGCGAAAGAAGGTTGGAACATCACAAGTCCAAGGACGTCCCCATTTTTTTCCGAGCGTGGCGATTCCGCCTCTTCTCGGAACCCAGGACCCTCGCGGATCGATCGGGCTCGAGGAATGACACAGAAGGTGCCCAGGGCTCCAGGCGTGATTTTTGACCGCTGTTGCAACTGCTTCGCTACGTCGGATCTCAAAGTTTACATGGCTCGAGGCTCCTCGTCCTTGGGGCCCCACCCCTCAGGGCCCCATCTTTGAACCACCGATCCAAAATGGGGTCCGAGTAGATGGGGTCAGAGGATCGCGCCTTATCGCCGGTGAATCGGCGATACGACGAGATGCGGAGACGGATTTTCTCTACGCCGACGTCGCCGTTGCATCGGGGATGCTGCGCGATCCACCGACCCCATCTACTCTGACTGACCCCATCTGGGATGTTCAGAATGGCTGACCCCAGGTTGGCGCTGAACCCCGCTACGGCAAGTTCGTGTCGTGCCGACTTTGGCGTTGGTTTGACGACGTACAGCTCTGACGGCACATGTTCCCATCTCTTCCACGCGAGCTCTGCATAAGGCCGACTTGTTCGTTCGGGCGCCACGCAACGCAACGGGGATCTTTCAACCGTGAACGATCGGCCGCTTCCGAGAGGTCAGCTCACTCAACATCGACCGACTCCGGGGTAGCCGGCGGCGTTCCACGTTGAACGCTGGCGGCGGGGTCGCCGCCAATCGACACGACGTGAACCTAATGCGGGATGACGATTCATAAAAAAATGGGAGAGGACGATTAAAAAAATAGTTTTCTGCTATTTCTGCACAATTTCCTGACTGGAGGAGACAGATTAAAACAATAGTTTTCCAGCCCGCGGCCGGTTTTTCTAATCGTCATCCCGGGCGCCGCCGCGTGAACACGACCCCCGGTCATTTATTAATCGTCATTCTCCATTACCGTACGCAAGAACTTCCGGAGATCCACACAGAGCTCTTGCATCGGCGCGGGGCCCCCCTCCCTGGCGGCGCGCAGCGGGGGCACTGGCGCATCCAGCGGTTCGGCGCCACTCATAAACATCCGCTCGGACCTCCTTTGAGCAGGGACCGACCGTCCCAGCATTCCTACAGGCCTACCACGAAATATATTCTTAGAACCAAGATATGTCCTAGCAACCAAAACAGTGCCCTTGGACCAGCAGCCCGATGTGTCAAAACAAGACGGTCTTGGCCAGAACTGCTGCCCAAGAGCATGTCGTGCAAATCACAGAAAAGGTTCTTAGCACATCCCTCGGGTGGGCTTCCAAGCAAGCCAGGACGTCTCGCCGCTGCTTGACTCCTGAGGTCCCGAGACATCCGACGACGTGACTGCTTCCATGCGCGCGCCCACTCGAGGCCCCGACCCCTCTTCTCCTGGGCCCAGGCTTCCGCCCCAGATCCACTGTGGGTTGCTCCGGGGGCCACAACAGCGGACCCCAGGGGCCGAATAAACGAGGAACAAAACGCCAGGATTGGAGAAAACGTATCGTCGGAGATCTGGGCTTACTCGTATACGGGGGGGACAGAAGATATCGATACTGCTGCTCCCCAGACCTCTCCCAGAGTGCGCTCTGATTTCGAAGCGAATCCAGCCGCGGTGGCGATGGTGAGGGAAGGGATGTGGTATCGGTATCTGTTCCTCCTCTGATCTACTGCTCGGAACTTTGACGTCGTGACTTTTGCTGGCCCACTCCCCGGGTCAATGTGTCATCCTACTGCGTCGTTTTGCTGACGGTCCTGAAGTCCTGCGAAGTCTCCCGGCGGCTGGAAATGGCAACAAAAACTCCCGCCGAGGACAGGGTGGAGCAAAAGGAGGATTTACATTGCTTGAGGAACATTGTCCTCAGGCCCTCACCCCTGAGGGCCCCACCTTTGAACCGCTGATGGGAGGCCTCTGGGTCTGATGTGTGTATGTGTGCGTGTGCGTGTGTGCGTGCGTGCGTGTGCGTGTGCGTGTGCGTGCGTGCGTGCGCGTGTGCGTGTGCGTGTGCGTGTGCGTGTGCGTGTGCGTGTGCGTGTGCGTGTGCGTGTGCGTGTGCGTGTGCGTGTGCGTGCGTGTGCGTGCGTGCGTGTGCGTGTGCGTGTGCGTGTGCGTGTGCGTGCGTGTGCGTGTGCGTGTGCGTGTGCGTGTGCGTGTGCGTGTGCGTGTGCGTGTGCGTGTGCGTGTGTGCGTGTGCGTGTGCGTGTGCGTGTGCGTGTGCGTGTGCGTGTGCGTGTGCGTGTGCGTGTGCGTGTGCGTGTGCGTGTGCGTGTGCGTGTGCGTGTGCGTGTGCGTGTGCGTGTGCGTGTGCGTGTGCGTGTGCGTGTGCGTGTGCGTGTGCGTGTGCGTGTGCGTGTGCGTGTGCGTGTGCGTGTGCGTGTGCGTGTGCGTGTGCGTGTGCGTGTGCGTGTGCGTGTGCGTGTGCGTGCGTGTGCGTGTGCGTGTGCGTGTGCGTGTGCGTGTGCGTGTGCGTGTGCGTGTGCGTGTGCGTGTGCGTGTGCGTGTGCGTGTGCGTGTGCGTGTGCGTGTGCGTGTGCGTGTGCGTGTGCGTGTGCGTGTGCGTGTGCGCGTGTGTGCGTGCGTGTGCGTGTGCGTGTGCGTGTGCGTGTGCGTGTGCGTGTGCGTGTGCGTGTGCGTGTGCGTGTGCGTGTGCGTGTGCGTGTGCGTGTGCGTGTGCGTGTGCGTGTGCGTGTGCGTGTGCGTGTGCGTGTGCGTGTGCGTGTGCGTGTGCGTGTGCGTGTGCGTGTGCGTGTGCGTGTGCGTGTGCGTGTGCGTGTGCGTGTGCGTGTGCGTGTGCGTGTGCGTGTGCGTGTGGGTGTGTGCGTGTGCGTGTGGGTGTGTGCGTGGGTGTGTGTGTGTGTGTATGTATGTGTGTGTGTGTGTGTGTGTGTGTGTGTGTGCGCGCTCTTGCCGCCGCGTCGGGCAGGGCCCCCAGCAGGCGTGTCACATCCCTGCCATCCATGCCCAGATGTGCTGATCGCGGATGCGTTGAATCCTAAGCGATTCTTGAGGGCTCGGCCGCGACCGCGCGCTTAGTACTTCTACTTACTCCGCCGCGTCGATGCACGCAAGGTACTGATACTGCTATGTACTCCCCGGACCTCTCCCCTGGGTTCGGTCTGAGCAGCATGTCGAGGAGAATCCAGCGGTGGCGACGCAGGCCCCCCAGGAGACCCCCAAAAGGGAAACCGACGGAATGGCAGCGAAATCGATGCCCTTTCCTCCTGTGATCCTGAGATCCGACGTTTTGCAAAAACAGCTGCAACGGCAAACAATCACTACCGGAGCCTTGGACCTCATCTCTCCGCGCCAGTTCTCGAGCCCGATCTTACCAGCCTGGAACACATCCCTATCCCTATGCTGGGCATCTCCTCATCACCATGCCAGTCTTAGGGATTCCCTTCTTTTTTGGAGGGCGAATCCCTGAGATTGTCATCGCCTCTTGGCGTGTCAACCTTAGGGGTAGGGATAGGTTCGAGGCTGGCAACGCTCGATCTGCGGGGCCCCCTGGGGCCCGACGCGGAGCCGGAGCGACGCCGCCCGGCGTGAGGAAACTCGCAGCGCCTGGACCTGGAGGTCCCCTGACCTTCCAGAGAGCTATTTTTAGCACGGGAGGCCTAAAGACAAAAAAAACGAAACGAAACAGCCTAAAACCAAGACACAGAATAGCTCTGGGATAGGTTTTTCAGTCGCGTGCTATTTTTTAGCCCTCCTGGAAGGTCAGGGTCTGGACCCCTCCCCCCTGGGGCCGGCTGCTCGCCCCTGCGAGTCGTGCCTCGACGCTACCCCGGGGGCCCGGCGAGGGCCCCCGGGAGGCCGCAACTGGCCATCGCTCGGACGTCCATTTCCTGTGTTTTTGTTCGGTTTCGTGCGTGGTTTTTTCGCGATGCAGGCCTGGAGGTCTGGACCACTCCCCCCTGGGGCCGGCTGCTCGCCCCTGCGAGTCGTGCTTCGACGCTACCCCGGGGCCCGGCGAGGGCCCCCTGCAGGGGGCCCTCGCCGGTTCCCTGGCTGGTTTCCCACGAAAAATTGGGATTCCAACCGATGTTTTCAAGATCTGAGATCTGAGATTTTGAGATTTCAACCGGAGAAATGATTCAACTGGCGAGGGCCCCCTGGATCGGGGATGGACCTTAGTGGGCCCTGGAAACGACAGGGCCGTTTTTTTACCGGTTCCGTTCTGCCGTTTTCTTGCCGGTTCCGACGCCGTTTTTCTACCGGTTCCGTCGCCGTTTTTTGACCGGTTCCGGCTCCGGCTCCAATCCTGGAGCCGATTTTTGCCGTTTCCGGTCGCCTTTCTTTGCCGTTTTCATTTTCAAGGGACATTTTTGTGGAAACGGTGGAAAAAACGGCCCTGCCGTTTCCAGGGCCCACAAAGGGATAGACAGACCCCCCTTTTGTCAAACGTGGCTCAGTAAAGACGACCTGAGGCCCAAACCTGGCGGGCGCGAGCCTGGAAAAGAACGGCCACGGCGCCATCTCGAGAGCCGAAAACGGACAATTCACGAATCGACGTGGCACTGTTGGGGGCTCTGTCCACCCCCGACTGGAGGCCGCAAGAGATGCCAGCAAAACCACCCGCTCCAAACTCTTGACCTGGAGCGCCGGACCGCTGGGCCGTGCCTGCACGTGCCTTTTCGCGCCCCTCGGCCGAAGGGGCCCACAAACACTTTTTGGTCTGCGGGGCGAGAGCAAACCTCGTCCGGTCAAAGCTAGGCGGGCTACGCACAGCTCTCACTGGGGAGACAGGGTCCAGTGGCCCACAGACACACCAATAACAGGGTTCCCATATTTTCCATGTTTTTGTCTTCCCCCCCTCTACCCACATTCTCCCATATTTTCTTCCTGGGGCATCGACGATTCATCGTGTCTGCGTGCCTCCCTTCCCTCCCGATTCTCGCGCCCCTCGGCGCCGGCAGTCGGCCAGCGAGCAGCGCCTGCTCTTCGCGGCCCGCCTCGCGCTGCGCGGGGGGCCGGGCGAGGAGGAGGAGGAGGAGGAGGAGGAGGAGGAGGAGGAGGAGGAGGAGGAGGAGGAGGACGCCGCCCGCGCTCCGGCGGCGCCGCCCGGCGCGGCTCGCCGCCCGCCGGCGGCGCCAGGGCGCAGTGCAGGCTCTCGAAGGTGGTCAGGCGCGCCTCGGCACGGCCGGCAGCGGGCGGGGCGTGCCGTCAACGAGGGCTCCCAACTTCGCGCCCTCGCGCTCCGCGAAGCGCGAGGGCGCGAAGAACTTCGCGCCCTCGCGCCGCCCCCCCAAAGGGAGAAAAGGAGGACGAGGAGGAGGGGGAGAAGGAACGAGGCCCGCGAAGCGCGAAGCGCGAATAGCTTCGCGCCCTCGTGGGAGCCCTTGCGTCATGGCGGCATGCTTCGAGGAGGGGATCGACGCTGCAGTCGGCCCTGGATCGGACAGGACACGCGAGAGGACACGAGACCCTTCCGAGCGGCATGCTTCGAGGAGGGGATCGACGTTGCAGTCGGCCCTGGTTTGGACAGGACACGCGAGAGGACACGAGACCCTTCCGAGCCCCGAGGGCCGCGTCGCCACAGGAGTGTAAGGAGGCACGCGTCGCGAGGTACAGGGCGCAAGGGTGGGCACCCTTGAGCTGGCAGGGTCGACCTGCTCATCCGGGCCGCCTGTACAGAACTGAGCTGCCCCAGAACCGATCTTCTCGTTGAGCCCTTGAGCAAAACGTGGAACGCTCGTTCTACGGACATGCTACGAGCTTTTTTGTTTCATGGCTTCTGAAGGGGCCCCAGGACACACAAATAAATACACACAAATAAAAAGATTCCCCATATTTTCCCATATTTTCTGGGTTTTTGTCTTCCCCCCCACTTCCCATATTTTCCCATATTTTCTGGGGAATGGAGGATTAATTGTGTCTGTGTGTTTTTTCCCCTCCTGAGCTTCGGCGGGAGTGTCATGGGCCTCGGAGGGCCATGTTGGCGTTCTCGAAGCGCGCCTCGGCACGCCCGAAAGTCGGCGGGGGCCCGCAGTCAAGTCGCACAGTAAGGACGCACCGGCGATGTCGGCGTGGAGACGTCGGCGACGCATCGGCGACGTCGGCGTGTAGACGCATCGCCGATACATCGGCGATGTGGCGCGCGATCCTTCAAACCCATCTACATCCAAGTCACACAAGAAAGATGCGCGGCAAGAATGTGAGGGCCTCGGAGGGCCATGGTGGCGTATTTCGAGCAGGGTTAGCCAGCGAAGGTCGCCAAGGATAGGCCGAAAGGGCAAGAATGCAAGGGTAGCCTTGCAAACCTGCTCATCCTTACTGTGCGGCTTAACCGTTCAGGTAGGGCTGGGGTAGCGGTGGGGCCAAACAAAAAACCCGCCTAAAACGGCAGGAAGTGTGACCACTCCACTGGGCCATCCCCCTCTCTGTGACCCCCTTTTACGAACGACCACACCCTCTACACCCCCCCCCTCTACGAGCCCCCCCTCTACGACCCCCCCTCTACGAACCCCCCTACGACCCCCCCCTAAGACCTCCGCTCTACCAACCCCACCTTTACGAACCCCTGCCTGTACGAACCTCCTTTTGGGGTACCCTCTACGACTGAGAACCAAATGCGTGGGCTCTTCTGAGACGTACTGCCAACCTCTGAGAGGGCTCTTCTGAGAATCCACCTTGGAGCCCCCCTCTATTTGCAACGCCCGAAGAAGAGGCCCCGGGCCTCTGACGAGTTTGTTTTCCCCCAACAATCCTGTGGTGCTGGGTCCTCGTGTAGAAGAGACAGCGCCCCGCGTCTCCTCCTTCCTTCTCCCCCTCCTCCTCCCCCCTCCTCCCATCCCGTGCGTCTGCCCTCTGCATGTCCTCATTATCGTCATCGTCGTCGTCCTCCTCCTCCTCCTCCTCCTCCTCCCCGTCCTCCTCCTCATCATCATCCTCCTCCTCCTCCTCCTCATCATCATCATCATCGTCATCGCCGCCATCATTTCCCTCATCGTCACACCCAGTACAGCGCTTCGTGGCCCCATAGGGAGCTTCACCGAAGGTCCCACTGGCGCAGTTCGAATGCGTCTCCCCCGCCTAATACAACGTTTCATGGCCCCATGGATGGGGAGCTCCACCGAGGGTCCCAGTGGCGCAGTTCGCATGCTTCCCCCCCGCCCCGTACAGCGCTTCGCGGCCCCATGGATGGGGAGCCCCACCGAAGGTCCCACTGGCGCAGCTCGCATGCGTCTCCCCTATTCAGTACAGCGCTTCGTGGCCCCATGGGGAGCTCCACCGATGATCCCACTGGCGCAGTTCGCATGCGTCTCCCCTATTCAGTTCAGCGCTTCGTGGCCCCATAGGGAGCCCCACCGGTGGTCCCAGTGGCGCAGTTCGCATGCTTCTCCACCATTCAGTACAGCGCTTCGTGGCCCCATAGGGAGCTCCACCGAAGGTGCCGGTGGCGCAGTTCGCATGCCAGTATAACGTTTCGTGGCCATGTAGGGAACCCCACCGAAGGTCCCAGTGGCGCAGTTCGCATGCGTCTCCCCTACCCAATATAGCGTCTCGTGGCCCCCAGTGGCGCAGTTCACATGCGTCTCCCCCGCCCAATACAACGCTTCGTAGCCCCATGGGGAGCTCCACCGGAGGTCCCAGTGGCGCAGCTTGCACGCGTCTCCCACATCCAGTACAGCGCTTCGTGGCCCCATGGAGAGCTTCACCGAAAGTCCCAGGGCCAACACACCTATTTCGGCATTCCCTGACACGTTGCGTGGGCTCCACCGCTCCAATGGCGGCGTTCCGAAGGTGGGGTTAGTTCTATGCGTTCGTGTTTGAAGGCTCGCCGTGGACCCTCGGGATCGGGAAGACGTCGAGAACGCCGAAAGAGAAATCCAAGGTCAACCGGACGGGCTTGCCGCTCTCGCACGGCAGGGTTATCACCACGGTGGCGTGCCAGGGGCGCACCATGCGAGAAAGCGACTGGGCGAGGGAACGGCGCCCCCGGGCAGTCTACAGCCGAACCTACTGGACGCGAGCGGTCCGCAGCCAGACCATGTCTCGGTCCTGTGGACTCTCGCCCTGGGCCGTCGGCCGTCCGGCGCGCTGCTCCCTCGGCCGACGTCGCCCAAACGTGATCCTGGATTGCGGCCGCCACGAGGTCGGGAACGGCAAGAAGGAGGACGATAACTGGTGGCTGGAGCTCTACAGTGCGCGCGTGGTCGCAAGAAACCTTCACAAGAAACCCAGACCCGGAAACCCGCGCGCGAGATGCACCTGAGGGAAAAACCCGAGCATCCTGAACGAACCAAACACTTTGACGGCCGCGGGAAGTCACCGCGCAGCGTGCGGAACGATGAAACCCAAGTTGCCCTGACGAAAACCAGGTGTTTTCTTGATGCGCGCCCCCACTGTATGCGCTGCTCTCTCGCGCGCCACGCGCCGCGAGGACCTCCTGCTCATGCGGGCGCCGCGCATCGAATTCTTCCTTGGAGGGCCGCCGGAGGGCTTGCGGGAAGCAGTTGGGGTAGTTTGCGGTGCACACGAAGCGGTGCAAGAGGGAGGCGACGGCTCTCGCCAGGGGGCTCGGCTTCACCGAGTTTATCCGCGAGGCCTGACCTGACGAGCGTCCCGCCCCAGCCGCGCCATCTCTCGACTGTCCAACTATTTGCTTGGCCTCGCACCGACGACCCGCGCGCGTCGCTGGGACCCTCTCGGGGCGACCAACGCGCGTCGCGGGAACTCCGTGCTGCGTTCTGCCCAGCGCTTCGCTCGCCCGTCGTCGCTCTGCCCAGCGGCCACAACCGTGCCCTCTATCAGCCAGCCAGCAAGCTCTGTTTGCTCCGCGCAGCGGACGACCTGCGCGCGTCGCCATGGCGACATGGCGACCTGCGCGCGTCGCGGTGATTCCGCGCTGGGCGTCGCGAAGTGCGGGCGCTGCCGTCGGGGTTCCTGGGGAGGTTCCATGCGGCGGCCACGCTCCGTGCCACGAGTACTCAGAGTCAGGCATACCCGAACCATTCGCATTCATATGCGCTTACACTACGCGTACCCATGCTCGCATTCACGCAAATATACTCACTCGCGCGCAAAGTCATTCACACTCGGACTCACTCGCGCTCAGACTCACCCGTGCCCAATCTCTTGCAATTAGACCCTATCGTCTTCGTTCGTGGTTCGTGGATTCGTGGCCCCACAGGGAGCGCCACCGAAGAGGATATTCACAATTGCGGTACTCACAACTGCATATGGTTGGGCCCTTCGCCATGAGAATGTCCTCCTCCGAAGCGCCTCCTCAATGTGTCGGCCTCCTATGGGCCCGCCGCCCGGCGTCCTGGGGCCTCACAACAAAAAAGAGCTCTGGGGCGACAGACGGAGGCGGCCCCTCCACAAGCACGGACCTGGGACCTTCGCAAGAACGCTTAAATCGGGCGTGTCCCCCTACAGGGGGATCTTCGACGAAAAATAAACCATACTCAACAAATGCCCCAGAATTGCCAAAAATACTCCAAAGATCGTCCCCAGACCATTTTTGGATTGTTTCTTTTGATTATTTTTGGGGCATTTTTTGGGGGGTTCGTCGAACATCCCCCTGTAGGGGGGCAAGCCTGACTTAAAAAAAGAATGCACCTGGGGCCCGTTGCCCGGCCCACGGGGCCTCAAGCCTCGACGCCGGCCCCCGAGGCCTGTCGAATTCCCGCTCTGGGGCGACAGACGGCCCCCGGTTGGAGCGCACGTCGGCGGGTGCCGTGTCGGGCACAGGGGAAGGGGCCCAAGGACACACAAATAAATACACACAAATAAAAATATTCCAGATATTTTCCCATGTTTTCTGGGTTTCTGTCTTCCCCCCCACTTCCCATATTTTCCCATGTTTTCCTGGAAGTCGACGATGAATGGTGTCTGTGTTTTTTCCCTCTCCTGAACAGGGGAAGCTCGCCCGGCGCAGGGCCCCAGGCAGCGATGGGGCGTGCCGACATTTGGCGGCGTGCACGGGGGGGTGGGGGGAGGGGGAGGGCTTCTTAGAA
Organism: Prorocentrum cordatum; assembly: GCA_963575745.1. Lineage (NCBI taxonomy): Eukaryota > Dinophyceae > Prorocentrales > Prorocentraceae > Prorocentrum > Prorocentrum cordatum. The sequence goes on along the minus strand of CAUYUJ010016148.1, from coordinate 60,307 downwards.
GCAGGCTGCTTCCTAGAAGGCGCCGGCCTTGCATCTATAGATGAGGGCCGCGCCTTCTAAGGAGCAGGGGTGCTTCTAAGAGGCCCTCCCCCCTCCCCCCACCCCCCTCTGCGCGTGGCTGAGACATGGGCGCGTCCGGAGCGAAGGCGGAGGGGAAGGAGGGGGGGAGGCGCGAAGGGGCTCAGGAGCACACGCACACACCGACACGATAACGCCAGGAATTCCCCCCCCTGTGCTCTCGTCTCCCCCTCCAGTCTCCATGCTTCTCCCATTTTTGCTCGAGGAATCGACGATCAGTGATGCCTGTTTTTGTTCCCTCCGGAGAGGAGGTGGGGCGCGGAGCTGCGGACACAAGACGAGGACCGAGCTCACTCAGGGCCTGTGGGGGAAAGCGTGCACGATGCTCCACGGCAGGCGACTGCTGCTGGCCGCGCGCGCAGGGAGGCATGGGGAGGAGGGAGGGCTTCTTAGACTGTAGACGAGGCCCGCGCCTTCGAAGAAGCAAGGGTGCTTCTCGGAAGCCTTCCCCCCTACCCATACCCCCTACACCCCTTTTCGCGTGGCCGATCTTGAATCAGGTGTACAGCGTCCGCAGCGACACAGACTGCATCCTGAGATCAGACGTTGCGAAACACATACAGCATGGCGAAACATCACGACTGGAGCCCTGTAGAAACCCATCTTCCTGTCACATGTTTCGAACCGGATAGATCTGTGATGGTTTCGGGGCCCGAATGCGAGCAACAACTCCTGGTGTGAAAAACTGCGGCGCCGGGATCTCAGGGCGAGTCCTGCGCAAAATGGGCAGGGGCTGCCGGTAGTCTTTCTCGCTCCACTTGGGCTCTTCTTGTTCATCCTTCTTCTTCTTCTTATTATTATTATTAATATTATTATTATTATTCGCGATAACGCCCGTTCCCCCCTCCCTCCTCCTGGTCACGTCACGATTCGCGCCACTGCCGTCTGGACATTGGCCACTCCTGACATTCCCACACGGCGCTGGCGGCGGTCGTGACGTCACCAGCGCCCTCCCCTCCCAGGGGCGCCCAGGAGGGTGGCGTCCCAGAGAGGGGGGCGCAACTGATGGCCGGCGGCACGTGCGCGGCCCAGGGTGAAGGGAAACTGAGACACACAAATAAATACACACAAATAAAAGGATTCCCCATATTTTCCCATATTTTCTGGGTTTTTGTCTTCCCCCCACTTCCAATATTTTCTCATATTTTCTGGGGAATCGACGATTAATTGTGTCTGTGTGTTTTTTCCCCTCCGGGGGGGGGGGCCAGGGACGCACAGGAATAAGAAGAGGCGCCCTGAAGTCTGGGGAGATCTCGTGGTCCCCGCCATGATGTCCGACCCCCGCCAGTCAGCACTCTCCCCTCTGCGGCCGCCCCCGACCCTCCGCCTCCCGTCCCCCCGGCCACGCCCGTTGCCGCCGGGGGATTGAAAACATGATCCCAATGTGCGTGGCATAATGGGGGGGGTCTTAATCGGGGGGTCAGAAACGGTCCCTTTTCGTGCCCCTTTCGGGCCCCTCCGGAGCCCGGGGGCTCGTTCAGGTACATGTTGTCCCCATCGCACTGAAGGACCACATCCCACGCATAATTTCGAGCACCCAGCGAAGTATCGAGACAGTGTCGAACGAGTATCGCCTCGCAGGGCCCGACATGTGAAAACCCCCAGTTTCGGTACTTTCCTGGTGCTCGAAATTGTTTTTGGTGATCAAGACTAAAGCAGATTGGAACATCATGCTTTTTTGTACCGTTTGGGTTTTGTCGGACCACCCTCGCCACCCCCCCCATTTCTGAACCCCCCATTACGCAACGCCCAAGCCGTTCGGGGCTCTTCTGACCCGGGCCAGTCCAGACCCGGGTCAGCCAGGCCTTGCAGAACCCTGCAGGATCCTGCAAAAGATCCTGCACCCAAACCCGGGGCAGTGCGCCCCTCGCCCTGCAGGATCCTGCAAGATCTGGCGCTCTGGCTGACCCCCAGCGGTCTGGACCCTTCCCCCGGGTCCGGCCCCCCATCCTGAGTAGTTTTTTGACGGTCCCGAGGCCCGGGAAGGGCCCCCAGAGGCCGAAAACAGTGAAGAACCTCCCGTTGCGATTTGTTTCGCAGCGCGAGGGGGTCTGGGAAATAGGCCCATCCTGGTCTGCAAAATCTAGCGCTCTGGCCGACCCCCGTTTGCGTGGACCCCCGCCCGAGCCCTCCCAGCCCCCCTTGGCCGGCGGGGCGCCCCCCTCGCAGACCTTCAGTCGGGCGGGTCCCCCTACCAGGGGGACCGTCGACGGAAAATTAAAAATACACAAAAAATGCCCCCCAAATGGCCAAAAGATGCTCAAAAAATAATCCCCCGACATCTTTTTGACCATTTTGGAATGTCCCTCCTGTAGAGGGACAGGCCCCCGACGTAATGATTTTTTCATTACGTCGACCCCCAGAGGTCCCGACCGCTTCCCCAGGACCGGTTTGTCATCCTGAGTCGTTTTCTGACGCGCCCGAGGCCCGGTGAGGGCCCCCGGAGGCCGAAAATGGCGAAACACCTCCCGCCGTGATTTTTTGTCATTGCTCGAGGGGGTCTGGGGAGGGACAGGCCCGACTTCACGCAAGCCGCCGGAGGCCCCCTGGGACGCACATGGACATACTAATACTATATGTCCTCCTTGGAGGCGCGCGTCCGACCTGAACATATAGTATACCCATCTTGTAGTATATCGTTTCCCGAGCGGTGTGGCCAGAAAGCGCCCGCCACGACGCATATACTATAAGATTTCTCGGTGCGCGCGTCGCCCCTGGGGGGGCGACGCACATATAGTATAAGTATGTTGGGGTGTTGCCGAGAGCCGTGCCCGCTTCCGCCGTGCCCGGGCGCCAGGCTCTCGGTGACCAGCGCGGCGCCCTTCTTGGCGTCGTACGTGGCCGGCAGGGCGTCCCCGCGCAGCAGCGGCACGAGGCCGCGCAGCGCCTCCGCGCGGGGGAGAAGCACCGCGGCGGCGTGCAGCCATCGTGCTGCCAGGACCAGGAGGGGCCTATTTCCCAGACCCCCTCGAGTAATGAAAAAATCACGACGGGAACTTTTTCGCCATTTTCGGCCTCTGGGGGCCCTCACCGGGCCTCGGGGGCGTCAAAAAACGACTCAGGATGACAAACCGGTCCTGGGGAAGGGGTCGGGACCTCTGGGGGTCGACGTAATGAAAAAATCATGACGTCGGGGGTCTGGGGCGGCGGCGTGCATCCATCGTGCTGCCATGACCAGGAGGGGCCAATTTCCCAGACCCCCTCGAGTAATGAAAAAATCACGACGGGAGGCTGTTCCCTATTTTCGGCCTCCGGGGGCCCTCACTGGGCCTCGGGGGCGTCAAAAAACGACCCAGGATGAAAAACCGGTCCCGGGCAAAGGGTCCAGACCGCTGGGGGGGTCTGGGTTTCCACCACCATCACCACCATAAGTTGGAGGGGGAGAGGGTCCTCCTCCTCCTCCTCCCCCTCCCCCTCCTCCTCCCCCTCCTCCTCCTCCTCCTCCTCCTCCTCCTCCTCCTCCTCCTCCTCCTCCTCCTCCTCCTCCTCCTCCTCTTTTTTTTTTTTCTTTCCCCCCTTCAACTTCTGGTGGCGGTGGTGGCCAACAGGCCCACCATACCCATGCGGCGCGAGCCTCCGACCCCAGCTGCTCGGACCCCCTCTGGGAGGCCTCTGTCTGAAGGCTCCGAGAGCTGGGCGCTGCAGTTCTTCCACACTGGGCGTCTTCGCCCGCGGTCTTGGGCCCCGGGGCCATCACAGCTCGATCTGGCTCAAGAGATGCAAGTGAAAGGTAGGATCTAGCGCTCTAGTCGTGATCTTTCGCGATGTCGGATTTTTGTTCGCAACGTCGGATCTCAGGGAAGGACCGCTGCATCAAAAACGAAGGAACGCTTCTGGCCCACCGGGAGCCTCGACCACGAACAGGCTCCCCGCCCAGGATCTAAGGGACAGCCCGGAGCCCCCCCTGAGCCCAAAGCGGTGACTCCCTGAGCGTCTTGGCTGTGGACATCACCGTCCGAGAGGGCCGCGCGGGCTTCTTGGACCGGCGCCGGGCGGCACCGGAGGCGCCGCCAGGGGGAACAAGCGCAGGTCCGAGAACTCCGCGCGGACCTCCTGGTACGCACGACTCTGAAAGGGTTTCCTTCCTCGAGCCTCGCGCGTCTCCGCGGCGTCCGCGAAGCCGGCCCTGACGATGCTGCCCACGACGAAGCCGGGGATCTGGGCCACCAGCTGCCGGGCCAGGCGCAGCACGGGTGCGGCGCGCAGCTCCACCCGGCCCTCAGCCGCCCGCTCGATGAGGAGCTCCATCTGCTGCCTCAGGGACGCCGTGGTCCTCGCGTCCAGGCCGCCAGCGTCGTCCGCCTCGAGCAGCTCCTCCAGGTCCACGCTGTTGTCCTCTTGCGCCGCTGCGGCAGGGTCGCGTCCCGGGCGAGTCGGGGAGCAGTGGCCATGGAGTCGGCTGCCCGCCCGTGCGGGGGGGCCGAATGTCCATACCCAAACCCCCGACTTCATGTCAGGGATGGACAGACCCCCCTTCAGTAAAACGTGGTTTAGTGAAAACGACCTGAGGCCCAAACCTGGCGGGCGCAAGCCTGGAAAATAACGGCCACGGCGCCCTCTCGAGAACCGAAAACGGGCAATTCACTAATCGACGTGTCACTGTTGGGGGTTCTGTCCACCCCCGACTTCAGGACTTTCTCATGGCGTGAGCCCCCAGGAAGGTCTGGACCCCCATTCCGGGTGTGCTTTGTCACCTCGAGTCGCTACTTTACTCGGCGGTCCCGAGGCCCAGGCCCCCCGAAGCCCCCAAAACGCGGACACCCACCCGTCATGATTTTTTACCCTAACGCGAGGAGGTCTACTTGCCGTCGCTCGGACGTCCATTTACCGTGCATTTTTCGGTTTCGTGCGTGTTTTTTTCGCCAAATGATCAAGGATGCTCCTCGATTGTCCTCGCCGAACGAAAAATGCACACGTCCGAGCGATGCCAAGTCTACTCCTGGAGAACCGGGGGTACGACCCCGAAGCGGTGGATGTGGACACGCTCTGGCGGTGGAGTCCTGCGGGTCGTCCTCTGCCGCGAAGCGGAGCACGCTGATGGCGGTGGGCGCGGCGCCGTTCTCGGGGGGAGGACCGAGATCGCTGCCTCCGGTACTACAGCCATCGTGCTACCACGGGGAACGGCAAGTCTGCCGACCATTCGGCGTGCGTGAGACGCTTTTCGTTTGAATTGTCGTCGTCGTCGCCGTCGTCACTCCATACTGCCCCCCCCCGGGGATCCCGGCGGGT
>CAUYUJ010016148.1:47500-52500 GCA_963575745.1 Prorocentrum cordatum | reverse complement strand
ATCAAGTCGGGCGCGTCCCCCTACAGGGGGATTTTCCACGACAAATAAAACAATCCAACACATACTCCAACATGGTCAAGAAATGTTCAAAAAGTAGTCCCCAGACTATTTTGTGACTCCTTTTGGAATGTTCCTCCTGTAGAGGGACGGGCCCGACTCAATGCCAACATGATGGACGCCTCAATTTTTGTTCCCGCAGCTCTCCGCCGGACTTCCGCCACGAATTCGCCAGCGGAGCCGCTGCTGCTCTGCTCCCGCCGGCTTCCGCCGAGGGCGAACACGGGCTGAAAGCGAGGCCCTCTCTGGAACGCGCCGCTCCGATCGCCCAAGCAAAACTACGATTAGGTCGGGCCTGTCCCCCTACGGGGGGATTTTGGGCAACAAATTAAAAATAGCCAACACATATCCAAACAGTGTTCAGAATAAGCAAAAGATCGTGACTGGACTATTGCTTGACTATTTGTGAATATTCCTCCTGCAGGAAGACAGGCCCGACGTAAAATTATGCTGCCGAGGAACCCCACATACTTATATTATGGCTGGAGTGAAGATAGCTGAAGTGAAGCATGTAAGAATGATGTTGGTGGCCGTTGCCACCCCCTGCGCACCCCCTATTTTGTCCAGAAAGTGCCACGCCTGCTATGCCCTGGACGACCGTCGTGCAAAGCGGCCGCGGTGAGGGACCACCCCCTGCGCACCCCCTATGGTGTCGAGAAAGTGCCACACCTGCTATGCCCTGGACGACCGTCGTGCATAGCGGCCGCGGTGAGGGACCAACCCCTGCGCACCCCCTATGGTGTCGAGAACGTGCCACACCTGCTATGCCCTGGACGACCGTCTCGAATAGCGGCCGCGGTGAGGGACCACCCCCTGCGCACCCCCTATGGAATCGAGAAAGTGCCACGCCTACTATGCCCTGGACGACCGTCTCGGATAGCGGCCGCGCTCAGGGACCACCCCCTGCGCACCCCCTATGGTGTCGAGAAAGTGCCACGCCTGCTATGCCCTGGACGACCGTCTCGGATAGCGGCCGCGCTCAGGGACCACCCCCTGCGCACCCCCTATGGTGTCGAGAAACTGCCACGACTGCTCTGCCCTGGACGACCGGCGCGGATAGGGGGACCACCCCGTGCGCACCCCCTATGGTATCGAGAAACTGCCACGCCTGCTACGGCCTGGACGACCGGCGCGGATAGGGGGACCACCCCCTATGGTGTCGAGAAACTGCCACGCCTGCTACGGCCTGAACGGACAGCGCGGATAGGGGGACCACCCCCTGCGCACCCACTATGGCGTCGAGAAACTGCCACGCCTGCTACGGCCTGGACGACCGGCGCGGAAAGGGGACCACCCCGTGCGCACCCCCTATGGTGTCGAGAAAGTGCCACGCCTGCTACGGCCTGGACGACCGGCGCGGATAGGGGGACCACCCCGTGCGCACCGCCTATGGCGTCGAGAAACTGCCACGCCTGCTGCGGCCTGGACGACCGGCGCGGATAGGGGGACCACCCCGTGCGCACCCCCTATGGTGTCGAGAAACTGCCACGCCTGCTACGGCCTGGAACGAACCGCGCGATAGGCCCTCGCCACTCCCATGTTGTCGAGAAACTGCCACCCTGCTACGGCCCGGACACCAGGCGCGGATAGGGAACCCCTCGCAACCCACTATGCCGTCAAAGAAACTGCCCACCCTGCTCGATTGGACGACCGCGCGCAAAGGGGACCACACCCCTGCGCACCCCCTGTGGCGACGAGAAACTGCCACGCCGGCTACGCGCCTGACGACAGGACGCGGAAAGGGACCACCCCCGGCGCACCCCCCTGTGGCGTCGAGAAACTGCCACGCCTGCTACGGCCCTGACGACCGGCGCGGAAGGGGGGACCACCCCCTGCCACCCCCTAGTGGGGCGAAAACTGCCACGCCTGCTACGGCCTGGACGACCGGCGCGGAAAGGGGGACCACCCCTGCGCACCCCCTATGGTATCGAGAAAGTGCCACGCCTGCTCTGCCCTGGACGACCGGCGCGGATAGGGGAACCACCCCGTGCGCACCCACTACGGCGTCGAGAAACTGCCACGCCTGCTACGGCCTGGACGACCGGCGCGGATAGGGGGACCACCCCCGCGCACCCCCAATGGTGTCGAAAACGCCACGTCCTGCTACGGCTTGACGACCGGCGCGGAGAGAGGGGACCCACCACCGTGCGCACCCCCTGTGGTGTCGAGAATACGCCACCCTCTACGGCCTGGACGACCGGCGCGATAAGGGGAAAAACCACCCCTGCGCACCCTGTCGAGAAACTGCTTCGCCTCTACGGGCCTTGACGACCGGCGCGATAGGGGACCACCCCGTGCGCACCCCCTATGGTGTCGAGAAAGTGCCACGCCTGCTACGGCCTGGACGACCGGCGCGGATAGGGGGACCACCCCCTGCGCACCCCCTGTGGTGTCGAGAAACTGCCACGCCTGCTACGGCCTGGACGACCGGCGCGGATAGGGGGACCACCCCGTGCGCACACACTATGGCGTCGAGAAACTGCCACGCCTGCTACGGCCTGGGCGACCGGCGCGGATAGGGGGACCACCCCCTGCGCACCCCCTATGGTATCGAGAAACTGCTTCGCCTGCTACGGCCTGGACGACCGAGCTGAGCTGTGCTGTGCTGAGCTGAGCTGAGCTGTGCTGAGCTGTGCTGGGCAGTGCTGTGCTGTGCTGTGCTGTACTGTGCTGTGCTGTGCTGTGCTGAGCTGTGCTGTGCTGAGCTGAGCTGAGCTGAGCTGTGCTGAGCTATGCTGGGCAGTGCTGTGCTGTGCTGTGCTGTGCTGTGCTGAGCTGAGCTGAGCTGAGCTGAGCTGAGCTGTGCTGAGCTATGCTGAGCAGCGCTGTGCTGTGCTGTGCTGTGCGAAAAGGAGAAGGGGAGGGGGGAGGTGTGAGACGCGGGTGCGGCGCGGCAAGGAAGAAACCGACGTAAAACTACGAAAAAATGCCAGGGCCGACGCAGAAGCAGCACAAGCCGTGCGAGGTCGGGGTCTCCGCAATTCCGTGGCGCGCCCCGCCCGTGGTGCGAAGGCCAGGCCCCTCTCTGCAACGTGACTCTTCTATCCCCCTCCTCCTCCTCCTCCTCCTCCTCCTCCTCCTCCTCCTCGTCCTCCTCCTCCTCCTCCTGCTGCTCCTCCTCCAGCTCCTCCAGCTCCTCCTCCTCCTCCTCCTCTTCCTCCTCCTCCTCCTCCTCCTCCCCTCCTCTCCCTCCCTCCTCCTCCCCTGTCTCCGTCCTGCACCTCATCCTGCTCCTCCTCCTGCCTCCTGCTCCTGGTCCTGCTCCTGCTCCTGCTCCTCCTTCTTGCCTGCTCCTCCTCCTAGCTCCTCTTCCTGCTCCCCTCCTCTCCTCCTCCTCCTCCTCCTCCTCCCTCCTCCCTCCTCCCACCTCCCACCTCCCTCCTCCCTCCTCACCCCTCCCTCCTCTCCACAACGGCGCGCGGTGAACCGTCAAACCTGGTCACCGCCCGGGAAACCTCGTAGACTCCTTTCAACGCGCGTGAGAGTGCTCAAGAGTCGAAAGAGAGAGTCTTGTGGAAGCATTTCTCGAAATTAGCCGCGAAGGACCCAACCATATGCATTTGTGAATACTGCAATTGTGAATATCTTCTCGGTGGAGCCTTCCCTAGGGCCACGACGTATGAAGGGTGTGCCGAAATGCGTGGCAGTGTACACAACACGAACGAAGACGATAGGTCCGAATATGAAAGCTTGAGCGCGTGCGAGTCGGATCGCGAGCGAGTCTGATTATTAATGAATCTGCGCGCGATTGATTCTATTCGCATGAATGCGTGCATGGATACGCCCAGTGTAAATGTATGTATACGACTGTGAACAGTTTGGGTCTGCGTGACTCTCGGTACTCGTGACTCTGAGCGTTGCCTCTGCAGGCGGCTTCCCTGGGAACCCCGACGGCAGCGCCCGCGCGCCGCGACGCCCATGTCGGCACGCCACACACCTGGTGTGCGGGACGCATGCGGACGGCAGCACTGGGGCCTTCGGTGGAGCTCCCTGTGGGGCAACGAAACGTGTGAGGGGTGTGCCGAAATGGGTGTGCGGGACGCATGCGGACGGCAGCCACGGGGCCTTCGGTGGAGCTCCCTATGGGGCCACGAAGCGTGTGAGGGGTGTGCCGAAATGGGTGTGCGGGACGCATGCGGACGGCAGCACTGGGGCCTTCGGTGGAGCTCCCTGTGGGGCCACAAAACGTGTGAGGGGTGTGCCGAAATGGGTGTGCGGGACGCATGCGGACGGCAGCCATGGGGCCTTCGGTGGAGCTCCCTATGGGGCCACGAAACGTGTGAGGGGTGTGCCGAAATGGGTGTGCGGGACGCATGCGGACGGCAGCACTGGGGCCTTCGGTGGAGCTCCCTGTGGGGCCACGAAACGTGTGAGGGGTGTGCCGAAATGGGTGTGCGGGACGCATGCGGACGGCAGCCATGGGGCCTTCGGTGGAGCTCCCTATGGGGCCACGAAACGTGTGAGGGGTGTGCCGAAATGGGTGTGCGGGACGCATGCGGACGGCAGCAGTGGGGCCTTCGGAGGAGCTCCCTGTGGGGCCACGAAACGTGTGAGGGGTGTGCCGAAATGGGTGCGCGGGACGCATGCGGACGGCAGCCATGGGGCCTTCGGTGGAGCTCCCTATGGGGCCACGAAACGTGTGAGGGGTGTGCCGAAATGGGTGTGCGGGACGCATGCGGACGGCAGCCACTGGGGCCTTCGGTGGAGCTCCCTTTGGGGCCACGAAACGTGTGAGGGGTGTGCCGAAATGGGTGTGCGGGACGCATGCTGACGGCAGCACTGGGGCCTTCGGTGGAGCTCCCTGTGGGGCCACGAAACGTGTGAGGGGTGTGCCGAAATGGGTGTGCTGGACGCATGCGGACGGCAGCACTGGGCCTTCGGTGGAGCTCCCTGTGGGGCCACGAAACGTGTGAGGGGTGTGCCGAGATGGTGTGCGGACCATG
>CAUYUJ010016148.1:0-42500 GCA_963575745.1 Prorocentrum cordatum | reverse complement strand
GCGGGCCCCGGCGCACTCGGGAGGACTTCCTGGAACGGGGCACCCGCCTTGGAGAATGGCCCAACACTCTGGGACTGCGCTTTGGAAAAAAAACAAACTTGTTGGTCTGCGGGTCGAGAGCGAGCCTCTTCCGGTTAAAAGCTAGGTGGGCTACGCAAAGCTCGAATTGGCGAAAAAAGAAGGAAACAAACAAACAAACAAAAAAACTGCAAAACAACAAAAAGAGATTACCAGATCTTGTGGTTCGACAGCGCCGATCCTGGCCAAGCCCATCCTGGGCCCTGGGCCGAGGACGGGTTGTCTGTGTGCGTGTGTGAGGGCGCTGCTGGTGCCCTTACAGCCGACAGGACACATCGCGCGCCGGGCGCGCACTCACCGGTCATTTTGGCCGCATGTCGTCGCATCCTGCCACCGCGCTCTGATCTGCTTGGTGTGCTCGCTTCGTTGCGCTTGCATGACCGCTATAGCATCTTCCACGTGCATGCGCGTTTCGAGTTGTTCTGCATGCGGCTGCCACCATCCGATCCACCCAACTGCTACGCCAGGTGGAGCTTCGGCTGAGCGTGACTGGGCTCAGCGCATCGCGACGGTGTAGCCGCCTCGCCGCTGGAGGAGACAGTGTGCGTGTCTACGGCAACCCTTGGGCCCAAGATTGGCCCAACGTTTGCCTGCGCCCCCCAATGCGTGGCCAGGATGGCGTCTGCACCAGGCCGTGGCCCGTGGTTGGCCTGGCCACCGTCTCGGCGTTGGGTTTGTGGCTGGCGGCCCCCGACCGAAGGCCGCCAGAAGTGATCCTGGCCCGAGGAGGCCCCCGCCTTTTCTGGCGCCAGTTTGGAGCCGTGGGCGTCCCTGGCGGCACCCAAATTCGAAAATCGGCCGAAGCGGCGTAGAACCCGAAATCGACCAGAAGCAGTGGACCGAAGGCAACCTAGAAAGGCACAGCGGCGCAACAACGACACGGAAACCGACCGAACCGAACCGACCGAAAGCGGCCGACTGCGGTTCGCCGAACCGACCGCCCCGCGGACACTCATGGAACCCCCTGGGAGCCCTCTGTTCCCGCGAGGGGCGATCTGGAGGCCATCTGGGCGACGAAGGGAAGGGGCCTTACGCACGAAGACATGCAATAGCCTTTGGTGCACATTCGTCGCCGATCTTCGAAAACTCTAATAACTGGTATGGCCCCAAACTTCCGCTACAGTCGGGGCGTTGACCCAAGGAACCCTACATGAGGAACGGGGCCCCTTCCTCCGATAAGTTGAGCTTCGATTTCCCATGGAAAACCTGAGGAAAACAGAAGGCAAACTGCAGAACAATCAAGGAACACCGAGCCCCTCCCCAGCGAAAAGGGTTCCTTCTTCAGGGCCCCGACTGTAATCCCTGGGGCCCCTGGGGGGATCAGGATTTCCCGTGGGGCACCTGCCGGCAGGCCGATTTTTCCTCCTTTGATGTGCCCACTGCAGCTTGGAGGCGCACACGAGGGGGTAGCGCCCCTGACCTTCCAGAGAGTTATTTTTTAGCACTGGAATTTAAAAAACCTAAAAAGCTGAGCGACACAGTCTGAAATCAAGACGTAGAATAGCTTTGGGACAGGTTTCTAAGTCGGGTGCTGTTCTTTAGCCCTCCTGGAAGGTCAGGGGCGATGGGGGGCTTCTGAGGAGGCAGCCGGGGCCTTCTGAGAAGCCATGGGCCTTCTCAGAAGGACCCAGAAGCTTCGCAGAAGTTGTCCCCCAACAAGTCTTCCCAGAGGCCCCCGGGCGCCGCGGAGAGGGCCCCATGCCCCCCGAGAAGCCGCCCCGCCTGCTCAGAAAATGCCCCGTGTGCGCGCCTCCACGTGGCCGCCCTCTGCAGCGGCTTTTGCGCAAACCGCCGACGCGGCACACCGCGCGCAAGCGACAACGCTGCTGCGCGACCCTGTGCTTAGGTCGGGCATGTCCACCTGCAGGCGGCTTTTGGAGGACAGATGAAAAAAAAAGGTACCCCAGAGCACCTACTTACAACAAGAGTCCTTGACTGGTCCTGGACTGGCTTGGAGGGTCCTCCCGTAGAGGGAGATGCCTCCGACGTGAGCTTTCTTGAGGTTTCCCCCCACACGGCGCGAGGATTTGGACGCCCGAGATGGGAACGGAAAAAATTGGCACAATGCCCAACAACGAACGTTGTCCAAAAACGACAACGGCCGCTGTTGGGCGGGCGGCTGTCTGCCTCAAAGGAACAGAGTCCGCGACGGCGCGGACAGCGAGTCCTGTTCCAAATGAGCAGGAACTGCTGCTGGGCATCGCACCCATCCTTTCCGTAATTATACCCTGGATTCCATAACAAAGGGGGGGGAGGTTCACCTTCGGGGGGGGTCTGATTTGAGCTGTCTTGGAGGGTTCGGGGGGGTCTAGGCAAAGGGCCGCCCTCTGATGGATCGTCTGGGGGGCCCAAAACGTCTCGTCTGGGAGGGCTGTGACCCCCTCCCTTGTATTTCGAAATCTGAAGTACTCACTTCGACCGCCCCAAGAGGAAAGTCCAGGATCACGCAGGCGCACGCCGCCAGGCGCCCGGCGCCCAGCGCGGCCGCGCCGTCCCCGTGCTCGTCCGCGGCAGCGCGCGCTGGCGGCGCGGCCACCTGCGGGCCGAGGCCCGACGCGGGAGCGCGGGCGCTCGGCGGCACGCCCCGGGGGGGGGGGCAGCGAGGCTCGAGGCTCTCGAGGTGTTCGGGCTGCTCGAGGCTCCCAAGGCTCGACGCTCTCGAGGTGGTCGGGCTGCTCGCGGCTCCCAAGGCTCGACGCTCTCGAGGCGTTCGGGCTGCTGGAGGCTTCCAAGGCCCGAGGCGCTCGAGGTCTTCGGGCTGAGCTCGGGGCTTCCCAAGGCTTTCTGAGCATCGAGAAGGATGCGACCTGGGAGAGCTCGAGTTGATGGGAGGCCTGGAAATGGGCACCAACACCAAGACAGAGGGCTGCCTCCACAGGGGGGAGGTGACCCTAGATTTCGGTGTTGGTGGTGATATCTCGGCCACCTTGGAAGCCAGAATACTACCACCATCACCGAGATCGGGATCCTCTTCCCTCGGTGGAGAGGAACACCGCCGATCTTGGTGTTGGTGTTAACCTCTAGGCCTGCGAGTTGAACCCTGCCCTGACAGCTGGGGGCCCCGACCTTGGGCGCCCGAGTTATCCGGGGTAACTCGGGTCCGGGGTAACTCGGGCTTGGATTCCCGAGAAAGGAACCCGAGTTAGCCCTGACCCGAGTTACCCCTGAAGATTCGGGGCTCTGGACGCCCGAGTTATCCGGGGTAACTCGGGTCCGGGGTAACTCGGGTTCGGATTCCCGAAAAACGAACCCGAGTTATCCCTGACCCGAGTTACCCCTGATGATTCGGGGCTCTGACGACCTGCGCCGCAGCGAGCACACCGGCGCCGCCCGGGGGGCCCCACCGGTGCACCTCAAAGAGCAGCTCCGGCTCGCACAGCACCAGCAGGCCCGGCCGCCGCGACGCGAGCGCCAGCACGGGGCACGGCGAGCACCCGCCGCGGCCTCCGAGGGCTCTCGCGGCATGCGGCGGCGCCGGCGTCGACGGGGGAAAAACAAAACAACAACAACAACAACAAAAAAAAACACGTGGGGGGGGGGAAACACACAAGAAAACACACGGGGGGGAACAACACAACACACGTGTGTGTGTGTGTGTGTGTGTCTGTGTGTCTGTGTGTGTGTGTCTGTGTGTGTGTGTGTGTGTGTGTGTCTGTGTGTGTGTGTCTGTGTGTGTGTGTGTGTCTGTGTGTGTGTGTGTGTGTTTGTTTTTTTTTGTGTGTGTGTGTGTGTGTTTTTGTTCCCCGCGGCGGCGGCGGCTCGGAGAACCAGCGCTGTGAAGCAACTGCAGCATCGCGAGAGACCACGACCGCAGCTGTGGACCCCAGCTGTCCGCTGCCTCCCAGAGAGCCGGCTCGATCCCTCGTGGCCCTGAGGCCCGAAGACGGAGCCAGGGCAGGGACAGCGGCTTGGCGGTTCTGGAAGAGCTATCGAAGGATTGCAAAAAAACCCGAAGGATTGCAAAAAAACCTTTTTTTGCAATCCTTCGATAGCTCTTCCTTTGAACGAAGGATTGCAAAAAAAAAACCCTTTTTGCAATCCTTTTTTTGCAATCCTTCGGGCATGGCTCGGACGTCCATTCCCCGTGTTTTTTTGGTCCGGTTTCGTGCGTGCTTTCTTTCGCCAAATGGTCAAGGATGCTCCTCGATGGTCCTCGCCGGAGGAAAAATGCACGCGTCCGAGCGATGCCGAGTATCGGGCGCCGCGGCCGCCCCAGCGCGCTCCAGAACGCTCTGAGACTGTCCCAGAACGCCTGCAAGGATCTGTGCCTCTCGTGGCCACGCCCGACGGGCGACAACGCAACATGTGAAACAACTGCGATTCACGCTGGAATCAGGACTCTGGGGCGAACCCGTCCCGGAACACCCCATCCAGGTTTGGGATCCAGGGCTGAACCTAAACGGTGTTTTTCGTTTTCGTTTTGTTTCGTTTTCCCTCGCGTTTCTTTTGTTTCGAATCCGCCGTTACCGCAAAACGAAGTCGAAACGAAAACGGCCCACGAAATCACCAAAAACACCGTTTAGGTCCAGTCCTGTTTGGATCCTCGAGGGAGGGTCCTGCGTTCGCGAGGGGGGCACAAGGGCTTCTCTTGGAAAGCACTCCCAGAAGGCGAGCGTGAGTGGAAAACCGTCAGGCGAACCCCTCTGGGCCCCTCCTGGACAAACGGGCCTTTCAACCTTCAAACAACCCCATCCGGGAGGATTTGTTTGGGTCCTCGATGGGGGGTTCTTAGAAGAAAAACTCCAGGAGGTGCTTTTGGGATCCTGGAAAGGAGGGTCGTCCAACAAAAAAACACTGAAGAGGATTTGTTTTGATCCTGGATGGGGGGGGTCATTCAAAAACCTCCAGGAAGGGCTGCTTGACTCCTGCAAGGGGGTCTCGTTCAACAAACACCCTCCAGGAAGGGTTTTGTTGAATCCTAGAGTCGGGGCTCGTTCAACAAGAACACCTCCAGGAGCGTTGTTTTGATCCTGGAGGGGTGGCTCTTTCAAAGAGCCATCCCGACCCCTGATTCCTCCTCAGTAATAACTTACCGTCGCTCGGACGTCCATTTCTTGTGCATTTGTTGGTTTCGTGCGTGCTTTTGGTCGACGGTCCCGGGTGGTCCTCGATGGTTCTCGCCGAGAAGAACATGCACACGTCCGAGCGATGCCGAAAGAAGGGCTCCCGTCCCCCGACCGACCCCCCCCAAAGAGCCCCTCCAACCATTCCTGACCTCCCTCCAGAGCTCCCGCCCCCCGACTCCCCCCCCCCTCCCTCCTGACCCCGCATGACCCGCCCCGACTCTCCCTCAGAAGGGCCTCCGCCCCCCCCCCCCCGAACACTCCCCGATTCCCCCGACCCTCCCTGGGGATCCCCCCTGACTTCTCCTGACCCCCCCTGACCCCTCCTCAGAAGAGCTTTACCTCCGACCCCCCTCTCCGGGAACCTTCCTAACCCTTCGCGGCCCCTCCTGATCCGAAGGGTTCCCGTCACCCGCCCCTCCCCCGGGAACCCTCCTGACCCCTCCTGACCCATCTTGACCCCCGCCCCCGACCCCTCCCTCCGGGAACCTTCCTGACCCCTCCTGGCCCCCCCGACCGCTCTTCAGAAGGGCTCCCGCCCCCGACCCTCCTCCGGGAACCTCTCTCCTGACCCCTCCTGACCTTCCCTGACCCGTCCTGACCCCTTCTCGCGGAAGGGTTTCCACCTCCCGACCCTCCCCCGGGACCCCCCCCCTGACCCCCCCTGACCCTTCCTCATAAGGGTCCGCCCCCCGATCCTTCTGCCGGGGATTGAACTCGTCGATCGCGTCGGGGGGGCCGGGCGAGGTCCGGGGGGTCAGTAGGGTTCCCGGGGGAGGGTCGGGGGCGGGAACCCTTCGGAGGAGGGGTCAGGAGGGGTCTCGAGGACTCTTTGAACGAACCCCCCCAAGATCCAGAAAAACCCCTCCAGGAGAGTTTTTGTTTGAGCGGACCTCCCTCCAGGATCCAAAACCCGTCCTGGAAGCTGTTGTTGTTTTGTTGAACACAACCGCCGCAGGATCCCAAATACTTCTCCTGGAAGTTTTTGTTTGAAAGGAGCCCCGGATCAAATAAAAACCACCCGAAGCCCCCCTCCTGGATCCCCAACAAAAACCCTCCTGGGTTCTTTTGTTGAGCGAACCCTGACTCCAGGACTCAACAAAACCCTGCCCAGAGTTTTAGTTTCAGGACGGGTCCGTTGCACTGCCACACCCAACTGCGACGCCCAGATCGCAAGTTGCGGCGACGACGGCGGCCCTCGGTGCCCTCCTGCGGCGACGGCGCGGGCGGACGGCGACGGCGGCGACGTCGGCGGCGGTGGCGGCGAAGGCCTCGGCGACAGCGGCGGCGGCGACGACGGCATCGAGGGGCGGCTGCTGGGCGGCGCCGGCGCCTTCGAGGCTCTCGCCGCAGGGGGAGTGCGGGCAGAGCTGCCAGAGGCCTCGGGGGCAGTGGGCACACGCGAGAAACAAGTCGCGCTGGAAGAAATGCTAGCCAGCGCGGGCCCCAAACAACGACGTCTTGCAACCTACGCGGTGCAATTCACCCTGTCGAACTGGAAATTGTCGACTCCACTGCTCGCGCAGTCATCCCACCCACCCACTGACAACCTGGTTTGCAAACCCATGCGGCGGCGATTGCGATGAATGCTTGGTGTTGGCTGGTGCATCTCTGCGGCCGCCCTAGCCCGCGCATGCTCGCGCGCGCAGCGGCCAAGTAGTTTGGCGCGACCGACGCCAGGGCGGTATCATGGCAACATCGACAACGGTAGACACGATGATGATAGCAGTGATGCTGGTGGCGATGTTGCCAAAGACAACGGCACGGCCAGTGACGGCGCCGATGCTGATCACGCCGACGACGATGACGGCGTCCTCGCGTCGATGATCAAGGTTTTGGAAGGAGTTCGACATGCGCGCGCGACCGACGCGCGAAAGTGGCCCGCATGATATCATTTTACACTGATCGCCCCCCTCCCCCCCCCCTCCCAGCACGCGCGCAAGGGCGTTCGAATGATTCGGGCATGCGGCGCGAAAGGCCCGTTTGGCAGAATGTCATGGAGATGTAGAAAAATCCGATGGCTTCCTGAAAATTCGAAAGAGTGTGAGCGCGGGCTTTGTTTAAAATGAGGTTGCGAAACCATGTGTTTATATGGTTTCGCGACACTCGGTTCTGACACCCTTACGACACCCAAGGTTTTTGACGGGATTCGGCATGCGCGCGCGACGACGCGCGCACGTGCACTTCGTCTCAGCTCTTGCAGAGGATTCTTGCGACAGCACGCGCGCGCAAGGGCCCTCGAACGATTTCGACATGCGCGCGGGCGAAGCCCCGTTTGGTAGCATGTTGTGAAACATTTTAGAAACGCATCGTCTGTTTCAAGAATTCGCAAGAGCGCGCGCACGCTTTTTTTGAAATTCCGTATTGCAGAACCACGTGTGTCCGATTTTCGACACTCGATTTGGACACTCGATTTGAAATCCTTACGCAACCAAAAGTGTTCGAAGGATTTCGGCATGCGCGCGACGACGCGCGCGTGTGCACTTCGTCCCATCTGTTGCGCCAAATTCTTGAAGACTGATGGTTTGTAATAAACGGGCGCACGCATAGTACGTGCTAGCTGTTGCAAAAGATGGCGGGGGGGGGGTGATACCGGCTCGGCTGGGATGATACGAGCTCATAGTTAGGATAAACGGTTGGGGCATAATCATATGCAACTTGCGAAGCGACAAGTTGGGGCATAACCGTATGCGGTTGGGGCAAAACCATATGCAACTTGCATATGCAGGATAAGCGGTTGGGCAAAACTATCTGCAACTTGCAGTGCGAAAAGTTGTGCGGAGAACCCCGGGGCGGGCAGAGGCGATTCTCTGCAAGTCAAGGGGAGTTCAGGTGGTGCAACCAAGGTGGTGTAATCGAAGTGGCGCAGGCTTGCTGCTCCCTGCTCCAGCTCTAGTTTCAAGTCGCCCATGTTATAGTAATACGTCCTACTTCCTGCTGTAAAGCGCAACTGCCCGCGCGAGGGGGGGGGGGAGCGGAAGCTAATGTACCACGGCCCGTCCTGATCTCTTTCGAGATGCCCCCAAATGGCCCCCGAGGCCCCCTTAGGGTGCCCCAAGAGGGCCCCAAGAGGTGCCCAGGAGGCTCCCAAGAGGCTCCAGAGAGATCCACGGGACGCCCCAAGGGGGCACCCGACGAGGCCTCGGCGGGGAGGCCAACTTCGCTGGCCATACTAAGGTTTTGGCCACAGCCTGGCCTCCTGGGGGGGGAGGGGGGGCGAATTGAGCAGCCTCCTTCTTTGATCGACCTCTGTCAAGATGGCCCCAAGAGGGCCCCCGAGGCACCCAAGG
Organism: Prorocentrum cordatum; assembly: GCA_963575745.1. Taxonomy (NCBI): domain Eukaryota; class Dinophyceae; order Prorocentrales; family Prorocentraceae; genus Prorocentrum; species Prorocentrum cordatum. Next base: position 34,069 of record CAUYUJ010016148.1, on the reverse strand, counting down.
TGCCCCCAAGAGGTCCCCAAGAGGCCACCACGAAGACACCCAAGGCGCCTCAAGAGGCTTCGGCGAAAAGACAAACATCACTGATGTTACTCGGATTCCGCCACAATGTTGCCTATTGGAGGGGGGGACCTCATGTACTACGGCCCCTCCTTGTGATCGATCTCCTCCAAGATGGCCCCCAAGACGGCCCCCGAGGCTCCCAAAGGGTGCCCCACGAAGGCCCCAAGAGGTGCCCCGAGAGGTGCCCAAGAGGCCCCCCAAGAGACCCCCCAGAGGCCCCAAGAAGCCACCCAAATGCACCCTCGACGCCTCAAGAGGCCTCGGCGAAAAGACCATCACTCTGATGTTACGGATTTGGCCACATGTCGGCCTCTTTGGGGTGGGGGGGGGGCGGTCGGCCTCTTTGGGGTGTGGGGGGGGGGCGCGGCTAATGTACCACGGCCCATCCTTCGATCGATCTCCTCCAAGATGGCCCCCGAGGCTCCCAAAGGGTGTCCCAAGACGGCCCCGAGTGGTGCCCCGAGAGGTGCCCAAGAAGCCCCCAAGAGGCTGCCAAGAAACCTCCAAGAGCCCCCCCCCCCAGGGGCAATCAAGACGCCCCCCGAAGGCCCCCTGGACTGCTAAGCGACCCCCAGAACACCCAAAGGGAACTCCACGAAGCTCCCAGAAGAAACCCGAAGAGACTCGCAAAGGCACCCCAAGGGCTTCTGGCCGTAAAACGGATGAGTTCCCAGGATGTTCGCCTGGTGTTCGGTTGGTGGTCGCCCGTGGGTGCCCCGCGCCTGGACGGGTTTCCCGAGGTTTCGCCTGGTGCCCGCCATTGCATGGCATAGCTTGCAACGCATAGCTCACGCCACATAGCTTGCACAGCATAACTTACACCGCACAGCTTGCACAACATAGCTTCAGCCACATAGTTCACACCACATACCTTGTACAGCATAGCCCACGCAGTATAGCTCACCCCACATCACCAGTGCTTGCACAACCGAATTACCTTACGCTTGCAAGCAAATATCACACCATAAAGCTCACAGCACATTGCTTAGACAGCATAGCGTACATCACATAGTTTGCACACCGCAGCTTGCACCACATAGCTCACACCGCTGACACACCATAGCTCACACGTAGTTTACACAACATACATTGCACCTCCACAATGCAACAACTCACTAATTGGGGTCCAAGCTGACTAACACTGGTTTCCGACGCTGCAAATGTTCATCACTCGAATGTCGGCGAGGTCGGTCAGTGTCGAACCGGGAACCCGGATCGAATCGAAACGCGCGTCGGGTCGGACCGCATCGGCATGGAATCGGAATCCAATCGGATCGGCTGCGCTGGGACGTGCAGCAACGCCATGCAGGCATCGGGCCGCACTGTCGACGTCCTCATGGACTCCTCCAACAGAGCCAAGACCGAGTACGCCTCGGTCTCCACCTGACCTTAATTTTGAGGGTGCAGGACATGGCCTTCTTTGGCCTAGTCATCCTGTCCCACGTGCAGGGGAAGCAGCGGCCGCATCGGATCACTAGAACAGAATCGCCGCACTGTCGACGTCTTCATGGACTCCTCCAACAGAGCCAAGACCGAGTACACCTCGGTCTTCACCTGACCTTAATTTTGAGGGTGCAGGACATGGACTTCTTTGGCCTAGTCATCCTGTCTCACGTGCAGGGGAAGCACCGGCCGCATCGGATCACTAGAACACAATCATCCGAAGCAGAGGCAGCGGCAGACTGGCATCGTTATCGAACCGAATCGACCAGATCGAAATTGACCCTGCGAGGTGACCCCGAGATGGCCCAAGAAGGCCCTCTAAGGGCCCCCTCGGTGCCGAGTGACCGCCAGCCTCTCAACTTTACCCCTAGTGATTTCCGGGCAGCCAAAGCTGAATACTGCCAAGCAATAAAACAGTCGTGTGTTTTTCAAGACGCGAGGGTGTGTATGTGGGTGTCTCGTTTACCTCTCGCTCTCTCTCTCTCTCTCGTTTTCGGTGTCCCTCTCTCTCTCTCTCTCTTTTTCTCTCGCATCGCCTTGCTTTCTGCCCCAGTGGCGCCTACGCGCATCGTCTCGGTACAGAATGCGCCGCGGCGTGGCCAATTAGCTCCCAAAACATCACCCCCTTGTTTATGCCGCGAGCTGATCTCTTCAGCGCGTCGGAAGAAAGCATGTGCGTATACTCTCGCTGCAGTAACGTCACTCGGTCGCTTGTGTGTGTGTGCGTGTGCGTGTTTATCTGTGTGAACGTACATGTGTGTGGAGTTGTGTGTGTGTTTGCGCGCGCGCGTGTGTGTGTGTGTGTGTGTGTGTGTGTGTGTGTGTGTGTCTGCGTCTGCGTCTGCGTCTGCGTCTGCGTCTGCGTCTGCGTCTGCGTCTGCGTCTGCGTCTGCGTCTGCGTCTGCGTCTGCGTCTGCGTCTGCGTGTGCGTGTGCGTGTGCGTGTGCGTGTGCGTGTGCGTGTGCGTGTGCGTGTGCGTGTGCGTGTGCGTGTGCGTGTGCGTGTGCGTGTGCGTGTGCGTGTGCGTGTGCGTGTGCGTGTGCGTGTGCGTGTGCGTGTGCGTGTGCGTGTGCGTGTGCGTGTGCGTGTGCGTGTGCGTGTGCGTGTGCGTGTGCGTGTGCGTGTGCGTGTGCGTGTGCGTGTGCGTGTGCGTGTGCGTGTGCGTGTGCGTGTGCGTGTGCGTGTGCGTGTGCGTGTGCGTGTGCGTGTGCGTGTGCGTGTGCGTGTGCGTGTGTGTGTGTGTGTGTGTGTGTGTGTGTGTGTGTGTGTGCGTGCGTGTGTTTGTGTGTGTGTGTGTTTGATGCCGTCGGTTGCGCGCTGGGCTTGAACTATGGTAGATCTGGCTTAATTGTTCTGCACGGCGCTGTTCCTTCTCCATTATCCTGCAAAGCCCGTCTCTGCGGCCCCACTTTTCAGCCCTCTTGCACTCTCGAGCGCGGCCCTAAGGCAGGACTGTAGTTGAAATGCTCGCTGCCCGTACATGTATTGCTGATCGGGACTGTGGTGCCACATTCGGCGGCAGAGGCTGCGGCAGAGGAACCATAACACAAGAAAACACTGAGAGCTGTTGTTGGCACCCCTGGAGTCCGAAGTGCACCAGCTCCACGTCACCCTCCGCGCCGTCCTTCAGAGAAGGGCCAATAGCAGAGACCGACCGTCCTGGCATTCCTTTAGGTTTGCAACGGGATGATCGTAGAACTGAGAAATGGTCTTTGCCCAAGGCGATGCCATATAATATAAAACCATCAACCGATTGAGAAACACACAACTTTCTAAACCAGAAGAGTTCAAAGAACATTTCGTCCACACCACAAACAGTTCTCCGGACATTCTTGGGCTGGCCTGCGAGCAGGTTCGCCACTGCTTTACACCAATTGAACCAACACCGACCTTTCAACCCGACCCACTTTCCCTTTCAATCTGGTCCTCGGATCCCTCCCAAGGTCTCGCCATCGCTCGGACGTCCATTCCCTGTGCATTTTTCGGTTTCGCGCGTGGCTTTTTCGCCACATGATCAAGGATGCTCCTACATGGTCCTCGCCGAAAGAAAAATGCCCACGTCCGAGCGATGCCGAGAGGCCCATCCTGGCCCGCGACCTTCCCGCCCGACCCAGATCCGCTTTAAATCGGCTACACGCAGGAGTGACCCTGGGTAAGAGTGACCTTTGGTGCGCGGCTTTTTGGGGGCCGCGGGGGGACCAAACCTGGGCGCGCACGCCGCTGCTACTGCCTCGTTTCCAGCCATCTGGGGACCCGTCTGTGCCCGCACCAACAAAGGTCACTCCGGCGAAAGGTCACTCTTACTTGGGCGCCCGAGTTATCCGGGGTAACTCGGGCCCGGGGTAACTCGGGTTCGGAATCCCGAAAAGCGAACCCGAGTTAGCCCTGACCCGAGTTACCCCTGATGATTTGGGGACCTGGACGCCCGAGTTATCCGGGGTAATTCGGGCCCGGGGTAACTCGGGTTCGGAATCCCGAGAAGCGAACCCGAGTTAGCCCTGACCCGAGTTACCCCTGATGATTCGGGGCTCTGACTTACGTCTAGTCGAATCCACCCTGGCCGGCTCTCTCTCTCTCCCCGGGGCTGGCTTTTTTCCTCCCGAGCAATGTTTGCTGACGGTCCCAGGCCCGGGCCGGGGCCCCGAAGAGACCGACGGCGGCGAACGGACATCAGCACGCCTTCTCCTGTGTGAGAAGTGCTGCGGGGGAGGAACCTCGCCATCGCTCGGACGTGCCATTCTCGGCGTCGTGCGAAGATGTCTTGCTCGAGGATCCAGGACGCTCCTCGATGGTCCCCGCCACGAGAAAAAGCTTACGTCCGAGCGATGCCAAGGCGTAGGGGTAGTGGAACGAGCAATGACAGAAACATAACCACTCGGTCGTCCTCGCGGACCCCTGGGATCGGCGCTGGACCCCCCCTCTCCCTGGCGCGCGCGGAGCGCGCCAGGTGCAGCGCCGGAGGCGCCGCCGGGGGGCTCCCGCGCCGATCCGAGAAGTCTGCGCGGACCTCCGAGCTGTGATGGTCATGCCATTCTTTTGGTGTTCCCCGAAGGGGCGAGGGGGCGCTCCCAGATGATGCGATACCGAAAATTTTCGGTAGCGAGAACATACACGATGCAATTTCGGTCGTACCGGAAAGAGCCGGTATTTTCGGTCGCAGACGCACGTTCGCCTCACATAGGAATCGGTCGCGAGATTTCGCTGCGCCAGGCGGGTGAATCTCACGCGCGCGCACGCGCGTTTCCTATGCAAATTTCGGTCGCCAAATTTCGGTCGCGACCGAAACGCAACACGCACGCCGCGACAAACGTTTGACAAACGTTTGTCAAACGTTTGTTCCCCACAGTCTTAGACATGAGGTAATCATGACACTATCCACGGACAAACGTTTGTCAAACGTTTGTCGGGCGGGTTGTGCCATCCGCGCCACCGCCATCATCACGATCACCAGCATCATCGTTCACAGCATCCTCGTCATCATCATCATCATCATCATCAGCATCATCATCATATCATCATCAGAATGTTCAAGGTAACCAGCATTAATACCATCATCATCGCCATCATCATCATCGTCTCCGTCGTCGCCGTCGTCGTTGTCGACACCGTCATCATCATACCACTCATCATCACCATCACCGTCATTACCACAACCATCATAATCATTAACATAATCATCGCAATTCTCAACACCATCATTGTCAACATCAGTATCATCATCACCAACGTCATCATGGACATAATCATCTTCATCACCATCACCTTCATCACCCCAGCATCATCATCAGCGTCACCATCACCAGTTTCATCAATGTCATTTGCATCGTTATCATCATTCGCATTCTTCATCGTAGTCGGCATCGATGCCATCATCAACGTCGTCGCCATCCCCTACCATCGTCGTCAGAATCGCGCTAACCATCATGAGCACCTTGGGGGAAATTCCTCGTCGCCCTCCTACGTCTCGTCTGCCTCGTTGCTCATCCCCTCTTTCTCCTCATTCTCCCCATCCTCTCCCAGACACTGTCGTGAATGGGTACCTCCCGAGGAGTTTGTCTAGCAGATGGTCTGACTTGCCCGCACTCGGCAAAACCTGGTTGTTCCAGCGTTGAGCTTGCCCCCCTCCTATGTGTCCTCTCTCCCCCTCCGATGCTGAAGGCGATTATGGGGGTGGCGACTACGGGGGTGGTGATGCCGATGCCAACTATGATGATTATATTGATGATGGTGACGATGATGATGGTGATGATGAGGTTGACGGTGCCGATGATTAGCATGATGTTGGTGATCACGTTGATGCTGCTGGTTTGGATGGTGAGGGTGGCGGGGTTGATGATGGTGGTTGATTATGCTGCTGATGATGATGCTGATGGAGATGAAGAAGATGACGACGATGATGATGATGATGATGCTGATGATGATGATGATTCTGATGATGATGATGATGATGATGGTGAGGCAACGGCGAGCATGGCGAGAACTCGCCAAACAAACGTTTGACAAACGTTTGGCAAACGTTTGACACGCGTTTGACAAGCGTGTGACAAACGTTTTTGCAAACGTTTGACAAACGTTTGACAAACGTTTGACAAACGTTTGACAACTGTTTCTGCAAACGTTTGACAAACGTTTGACAAACGTTTGACCAAACGTTTGGCACGCGTTTTTTGCAACCGTTTGACAAATGTTTGACAAACGTTTGGCACGCGGTTTGGCAAACATTTGACACATGTTTGGCAACCGTTTGGCACGCGTTTTTGCAAACGCTTGACAAATGTTTGGCAAATGGTTGACAAACGTTTGTCGAACGTTTTGTCTGTATATCGTGTTGGTATAGTTGGGTTCCCCAGATTGTGAAAACAAACGTTTGACCTATAACAACGGGCGAAGGCGATGATTGCGCTGACATGTTTTCCACTCGCATCTGACAGTGCAGGGGCGAACAGTGCGCCTGAATGCGACATCCCGTCGCAACTCGTGGAACCTGTCGGCGAAGAGGGAACAAGGCACGCGATGTAGAACGATGCCGATGCCGATAAGATTGGTGATGACGGGGACGGGGAAAAGGAGGGCGAAGGACGGGCGAACTCCATCGCCGACAAAGGCGAATGGCACGTTGCTTGCAACCTAGTGCGCAGGGCGCACAATCTCGAAATCCGCCTTCCCCTCATGCTAGGAGGGCCAGGATCTCGTAGGCTGTTGACTGGCATAACCTCCTTCGTATTCTTCTCTCTTCATCCTCCGTGCCCATGCTCCCCGTGCCCCCCTACTGTTCGCATGCCTCCCCATCCAGTCTCAAGCAAAGCGCGCGCCCGTCCTCCTCATCACTACTCTCATGCTATAGCTCTTCCTCCTCCGTTTCCATTCTGACCCCGTTTCGTCCCAAACCACGGTCATAGCCAACGCCCCTGTGCGAAACTCACCGCCCACCAAGACCACCCAACCCCCACCCCGAAGGTCACAGTTCGCCACCCAGTTGGGGGAGGGGGTGGGCGTTGGGGCACATTGAAAAACAACCGCATGTGGACCCTGTACCCCCCCCTCCAACCATATTTTTGGGTCTTCGTGTTAGGTTGGGGTTGCCTGGTAGGTCGCCAGGAACTGCCATGATGTCCTTGCGGGCCACGATGGGAAAGCAGATCGCGACAGACAAGGGGGGAGGTAGTGGAATGGGGAGTGGGCAACGACGCCAGACCATTCGAACGGTGCCCTGAAAGCCCCCCCCCCGCAACGGGCCACGAGGGGGCCACAAGGCGCGAGCGGACAGTCGGCGGAGCCAGCGGCATACCTTCCTATGCGCCACCGTTCGCAAAGTTTTCGCGACAGGCCTAGTATCGGGGATCCCATCATCGTTGTAGAAGCGATCTTTGTAATCTGGCGCATAAAATCCTCGCACATGTAGCGCCAGAACCAGCGCGGGTTCATGTGTGATGCGCCCTCAGCGATGTGCCGCCACATGTGGTGTTTGTTCACAATGCTCCATTTCTTCTTGTTCTCTGTTTTAACTGCGTAGGAGGAATGAAAATGATACCAAATCAATGCTGACTCAACTGCTGTTTTTAGATGATCTGCTGTTTCCCTGCTCATGTACATTCCAGAAGAATCCATGTAGTCGTAGTATTTGCACAAATTCTCTACCATCAATGAGCGCATCGCCTTGCGATCGCTGCCATCCTCATATTCGCGGCAGAGCTTGTAAAGAACGGGCGCGAGCCATCTTTGTTCTGCAGCTTTAACGGATTTTTTTCATCACGGGGTAGTCTGCGCGCGGGCTTCTGGTGTCGGCGATGAAGAATGTCAGCCCGAAGTGCGTGATCCTGTGTGGAATCTTGAGTTCATCGTACAATTCGACAATTCGCCGCCATATTATCTCACAGGCTTTCGTGGCGGGCGGGGGGAGCTGCTCATATATGATCTCCTTCAAGACGTTACCTAACATATGGCTCGTGATCCCGAGATCTACACAATGCATACTGTCTAAACTGATGGAGTCGACCGTAACTCCAAAAACTGAAAAAGACGGGATGCGTGAACGGGAAGGGCTCGCGACGTCGGAAGCGCATCCAATGCCTGGGGTAGCTGTCCTGCCGATGATCCTCAAAACGCGCGTTGGCACCAACGTGTTTTTGCCTTATGCAGCCCTCCAACACGACGCAGGCGATGTCATGATCTACGTGTGGAGCTGAGTGGTGTAAACACACATTGGGCTAACGCATGTCCTGAGGAGCATCGATCCTGGCTGGGGCGTTGCCGCGCGGCCCAGAGGGCATGCATGTGTAGGGGGGCGGACAGGGCGGGGACGAGCACAAGGAGAGGGCGAGAATAGCATGGACATCGATGCTCCGTAGGGGACGGTGGGGGGAGTCAGAGGGTGGAAGGGCGGGGGAGTGGTAGGTGGTCTGTTCCAGAACAGACGGTGGGCGGGGCGGGCGGAATAGGCGGGGCAGGAGCGCGACAACAATGCGGGAAACGAAGGTATGGAGAGCGGGGGGGAACAGGATTAGGGGGAGGAGTGTGGATAGGAAGCGAGGCAAGAGAAAAGAAGGGGAGGAGTGGAATGGGGGGGGGCAGAAGCAGGGGGAGTGGCAGTATGAACAGGCTCAGTGGGGCATCCCTGCGCGGGGTCAGGGCTAGGGGATTAGGGGGGTGAGTGGGCTTAGATATAGACGTTGCTCACTGGGCGCGCGCGGTAATGCCTCGAACGTCTTACACGCACATTTCCTTGACGAAATTGTTCCACGGCAGCGTCGCGCGGTTGGCTTCGCAGAGGAAAAACATCTCATGCGCATTCGGGTGAGGGCTGCCGAGATGCTGGCTAAAAAACTCCATGTCGCCTGGCGGCGTTGGTCGCAGTCCGGAACGCACACGCACTCACTGCCCCTAGGTTTTAACTTGCTTTCCAAAAAAGAGGCCAGGTTGGAAATCAGAGCTGCATTGGTAAATCGGAGCGTTTCGAACTGCGACCACAGCCTAAAATCGCGTACAGGAACGCGCGATATGGGAGGTCTCGGCTGCACAAATACTGACCAGCCTGATCCCGATGGCGAGAACCCTCTGGAAACGGTCGGCCGAGCCAGTCCGCTGCAGCCGCTGTTCGCTGCCCCATGCTCTGATATGATGTTCCCGCATGTGGTCCCCCACATTGCATCCCCCTCGCCCCCGCTTGATTCGCCGCTCTTTCCAGTGCCCCGCAATCCCCCCTCCATTCGGACTTTCGTCAAAAAATCTCAATACCCCTTCGAGCATGCGGAATGGCGGAGCCCCTGCATCTCTGGTCGGGAATTTCCCGCTTGCCAAAGAATTCAGAGACCATGCTATGACGCGCCATATTTCGAGCCATGTGTCGAAACCATCATGCTGCTGCTTCAAGGTAGTTGAGTAGGGCCAGCCCGCGATGAGGAAACTTAATGCCCGAGTCGACCCTAGAGCCAACAAGCTTGTGAACGAGACAGTCATGAGGGAATCGTTGTTCTGCATTTCTGCACCATCTCCGTGCATCCGAAGCGGGATGCAACACCGAGAGTAGTTTGGAACCCGCCAAACGGGGTGATTCTTCATCCTAGGGTCGTCCCTTGAAGCGCCACCCCAAAACTCTTCCATTGAATCAAGGCCCATCATCTCCCTAAACTCGTCAGGATGCGATCGAAACAGAGCAGAGAACATCTCGTGCGGAAGTAAAATGCAGCACGGTGAATCAATTATCTGTAATGTTTTCGGGTGGCGGCAATGAACGTCAAACTCTTCAGGTTCTGGAAACGGGTTCCCGCGTAGGTATTTCTTAGTTAATTGTTGATGCACGTTTGAAGGACACCTCCCCCAGGATCCCATTGATGCTAGCTCCCTCACCTCGCTGTAAGATGTCAGGCCGTCCTTATACGCCGCGAGGGCATATCTCTGAACTTCTGCGCCGTAGAGTTTGCCCCGCGACCATTCCCTCAACAGCATAGAAGCGAACGCTGAAAATTCAGGGCGGCCCCGCCCATCGACATCCTCGCGGGCGCTAGTTTCAGACTCCTCGGAGTCAGGGGGCGGATCGGGATCGAGGCGTCTCTTCGTGCACCGCCGCATGGCAGCGCACGAACTCGAGCCCAAACGGGCTCGGAAACACACTAGGCTGTGCGATTGGCGGCCACTGTGGCGGTGTCCAACAACACCCGTCGAGAGCGCCCTTCCCCAGACCATCATCCTTCCTCCCCTTCCTATATCCAGCCCCCCCAAAAATCAATTACCTTCCTCCGTTCCCCCCGCCCCTCCACGCGGCGCACCCCTCCGCGCGTTGAATTGCTCCCGCGGGCAGCGCCATTCCAATCTGAATCTTGGTCGCGTTCACCCCCCGCACCCCTTCCAGACGCAGCGACAACTCCGTGTCCTCCTACGAACCCGCGTTTGCACCGCTAGCCGAGCGAGCGATCAGTGGACGCACGTCTGCCTGCCAGGGGGGAGGATGAGAGGAGGCGGAGGAGGAGAAGGAAGAGGAGGGGGAGGAGGAGGAGAAGATGGAGGAGGAGACGGAGGAGGAGGAGGAGGAGGATAAGGAGGAGGATCGAGAATCTCGAGGAGGAGTAGGAGGCCGAGAAAGACGGGAAGAACTGGCGGGCTGGCCGCACTGGCTGGGCAGTGAAAGAATTGGCTGGCTGGCTGCACTGGCTGGCTGGCTGCGTGCCAGCGGGAGTGGCAGGAACTCACTTGGACTCAACATCGGCACGCTCGATGACTTCAAACACCTCAGTCTGATCATCAGTGTCGGAGGTGGCGCTGTAGTCGGTCCAGCCGAATGGCACCCACGTAGCGGGATCATTGACGTCGAACGCGTTCCAGACCGTCGGCGAGATCCACTTAGATTCGTCTTTTGGCTTCCAGCCGTACTGAACCCACATGGCTTCGTCATTTGCATCCCACGGCAGCTGGCCACCGTGATCGATGTTCTGCTTCGTGAGCTGCTTGTCGTACGGCTGGGTGAGCTGCGCAATCTTGTTGAGCGAATCGCACTTTGTTGCGGTATTCTCCTTCGTGCTGTCCATCTTCACGTTGGAGTTGTCGAGCAGGAGGCCCTTGATCTTCTGCAGCTCCATCGTGACCAAGTCGATCCTCGAGTCGTGATACTGGAGGGTCAGCAAGTTGGCCGTTCGCTGCTCCTCTGAGCTGCCAGGGCTGAGCGTCGCGTGCTTGGTGTGAGCGATGGCCTTGGTGACTTTCATCTTCTGGGCGTGCATCGCCTTGACCAGCTCCGTGATCTTGGTGGCCTGCGTTTCCATTTCGTCGGCGAAGCTGTTGGTCGTGATCAGTGCGATCTCGCCGCAGCTGATCGGTGATGTTGCCATGGCTGGTGCACTGCACTGGTGTCGGTAACCTCCTGAGGGGTAGGTCGTGACTGCTGGCACAGTTGAACCTATGGAAATGGCTACGTATGAAGACGAGTGCCTATGTGCCTGTGTCGTTGCCTTAGCCGTCGTTTCCTCAGTAGCATCGTGCCCCGTGATCCTGACCGTTGTTTCCAGGAAGGAGGAGGATGAGGAGGAGGAGGAGGAGGGGGAGGAGGAGGAGGAGGACAATATGGAGAGATGCGGGACTACCTGGAAGGATTCCCTGAACGGATTACTTGGAAAGAATACTTGATTACTTGTGAGCTCTCTCCACATTATTGCACCCTCACTCTAAACCTAACTGCCACTGCGATGCCACAGTACCAGAAGACCCCGAAGCCAACACCCCGACTGGCCCACAAGGGCGCCGCACGGTCCCAGGACTCAGGAGGCGACAAGCTGTTTAGGGGTGTTTCCCCCAAGCTGGCCACCCTGACAATCAAATGTGTCAGAGGCGCCACTCAATGCACCACGCGCCTCGCGCCTGCGCGCCCAAAGTGTAACCCCATATCCCGTGTCATATCCCCCTTTAACGCATATGTGTGTTTGCGATAGTGACCCTTTTCCTACTTAACTTAATTTACTTATTGTTCACTGTCTCGTTTACGCGTCTTTTGTGACAAATTACATATTCGAACTGAGCACATGACCCGAACGTATTCTGGAACCTGGTAAAATTTGGTCGCATCCTGGAACCAGGTAAGTTGGTCCTATCCTGGGCCTGGAACTAGACTCCTGGCATCGCTATTTGCTTACACGAGCTCTGCCGCAGCGACCGTCATTGAGCCTCACTGCACACAGTGGGCACCAGTGAGCCTGGCATCGCTTTCAGTAGGGTACTGCGCGTGCTCATCGAATGCTCGCTGGAAACAATGAGCCTCGATGAACGATCATCTAACGCTCACTGGAAACAGTGAGCTTCGATGACCGCTCATCGGACGCTCGCTGGAACCAGTGAGCCTCAATGAGCTTCGCTGCTAATCAGTTCGCCAGGCTAACTTGAAATTGAAATGCTCGTGCATTTCACGGGCAAAGCGCGCGCGGATCTGCGCAACAAGCAGTAACATGACAGGCAGACAGACACATAACCATGAATGCATACGTACGTACACACATACAGATGTATGCATACATATAGGTGTACATATATCAGTATATGTAAACGCGTATGTATGTGTATGTACTACACATACGTATACTCGTATGCGATATACATGTGCGTGTGCACAGAGAAGCGTACACACCACCACACGTGTGTAACCATCTACACATATACATACACGTGCATTGCACGTATTACCCAGTCATGATCACCTCAATGTCGAGCAGAGCCCAGATCCGTATGACGCCCCTCAAGCGGCAGCGACTCACGGGTGCAGAAACCTGATCTCCCTGCAATCATCTACGAAACGATCTTCAGCTGCTTCACGGCGGCGAACGCATTGTACATGTTGTTGCAGGCCTTCTGCATCCCCACCAGCGACGGGCTCTCCTCTGTCTGCAAGTCCCCGAGCACGTCGCGGTTCTTGCGAACGTCCGTGAACACCTGGCATCGGCAAGGATAGCCCCCAGTTCGTGCGCTCCTACCCCCAGGGGGTCGCGATAATCCATGGGGCGATCCCTCTGCTCGAGCATTAGACGACATCGAATTGCGAATTGCAGGGCCGACGCACAATGGTTTAGAGTCTAACGTTTAGGGCGTAGGGCTTAGATCGTAGGGTGTAGGTTGTTGGGTGTGTGACCAGTACTTGCCCTGCGCTTGCTCCTCCTTCTATGCGTGTCCCTTCTGTTCATGTGCTGGTTGGGGTTGGAGGGCGTGGGGGAGGACGGGGAGCGGTGGGAAGTGGGTAGAGGATGGGTATACGCACCCCACTTGCCCATGTCATATCCATATTTCTACCTGCGCTCGTGGAGGGCGAGGCGGAGTTGGAGGGGTTTGGGGGGGGGGCTCGTCTGAACGATGCAAGGGAGGGGGGGGGGGCAGAGCAGGACGAGGATGCACTGGCGCCTTCTTGGCCTTCTCGAGCTGGTCCTTCTTGACCTTGTTCGCAGCCTTCTTGATGTCCTGCTGAAGCTTCTCCACGAGGCCCTGGGGCGAAGGCGAAACGCACTGCGAGCGAGAGGGCCCACCCACGTGAAAGCTCGAGTAGGGGATCGATTACACAATTGATGCGCACCGAAATTGACGCGCCCTTCGAAACTACAACAACTAAATCGGCTGGTCCGCACAACTGCGGGGCATTCCACGCTTTTTTTTTGTGGTACACCAACTATGTAGTTGACCCCCTAGGCGAAACGCTGGGAAAAAAGGAACACGGGGCAACACGTGGCCGCCACGTGGGGAATGCCGAAATGGGCGACGAGGGCGCCCGTTGCATTCGTGGCGGGAATCCCGAGGAGGCGCGCGACGGTCAGCTTAGACCGCATGCGAAAAAAAAAAAAAAAACATCCACGGACACGCGCATTCCCTGAACGACTGCCAGCCAGGATGCGACATGTTTGCAACTGCCATGGCGCCGTTGAGGCGAGGTACATGTTCGACATGGTGTCGACGGCGACCTGGTAGTTCATCATCTGCGGCTTGCCCATCGCAAGCACGTCCTGCCAGTCGGAGATCTTGACCGACTTGGCCTCACTGGAAAGCGGTGGCAAACGGCTCCGTGGCCCGTCCAGAAGGCCCAACCCAGTGAAGGAGGGGGCGAACAAGTGGGGGGGGGAGGTGGAGGGGGTGCGTGGGGGGCGGGCGCGGAGGAAGCAGGACGAACACACGCGTTGGAGGGAGGGCGGTGGGCGATGGCGGCATGGGGGGTGGGGGGACGCGCGGGGCGACGGGGAGTCAGGACGAAGAGGGGGGCGCGCGGGTTCACGCGCGTTGGCGCGGGGGAGTTGAGAGTGCGAGGAGGTGGGGGCGAGGAAGCGGGTTGGGGCGAGTCGGAGAAGCAGGAGGAAATAATCGGAGGATGCGGAGGTGGAGAAAGATGATGACAACGACGGCGGGAAACAACCATCCGCGCCTTCGGCTTCGCTGCAACTCCGCGACCGCGACCGCGACCGCGGCCGCGATTTTGACTGCCTGTCTCCTCGGGCTCATCATCATGCTCGTCGTTGCTCTCGTAGCCCATGTTCTGGAAATCGCCTCCAGATGTTTTATATGTCGTCATCGGTCCAAGCAGCAACGTAGCTCCTGGCGCAATTTTCTCAGGTGGTGCAACATGGCGCACCATGGTTTCCAGGGACCGATCGGTTTGCGAACGATGGGCGGGCAGTTCCCCCAGCCCAGCAGCAAAACAACGCAGCTACGCCTTCGTCAACGCTAAGCTCTGTCGCGGTCTTCTCAATACTCTCCCATCTTGCCCTCTCTCGCGTTCTCTCTCTCTCTCTCTCTCGCCCGACCACCTCCCCTCGTTCTCTCTCTCTCTCTCTCTCTCTCTCTCTCTCTCTCTCTCTCTCTCTCTCTCTCTCTCTCTATGTATCGCCCTCCGCCCCCCCCCCCATGTGCACGTATCAAGTTACACCTACATATACGCATACATGCAATTATGTTTACATATCTATGTCTAGCTATATTCATATTATCAATATCTCTATCTCTCTCTGTTTCCGATCGGGCTGTGGCTCCCAAATATCGTTGCAAGCGCGCGCATGTACTTCTACCTGTGCATATACATCACATTGCACATGCGTGCAACCACCACACACAAACAATATGTACGATGTGTGTGAACACATGTGCCGTAGATGTCGGTACATGTGTATATCTGTATACTTATATACATACACAATGCCCGACACCCCCTACCCTCTTCGCGCACGCGTGGCAGCAATAGCCCCGCTGCAACTGGCAGTGCATTACCAACAGCTACTAACAACGCATCGCGCTGGCCCCTCCTCTCCATGCACCCCAGACACTGCCGGCTGCAGTGGGGCTCGTTACACTACCCCGGGTACTGCCAGACACTACCAGTTGCCATACCTCTCGCTAAGCATTCTGAAACGAACAAACAAGTCAATCCTCTGCGGATGTCCTCGACCATCTTGGCGGACCCCAGGCCAGACGACAGGTTGTGGAACTCGTCGTTGTCAATTGCCTTCCGGCCGCGCGCGGTGCCGACCTTGTCACGCCTGAACGACTTCTCGTGCTCGTCCTCCACGTCGAGGTACTGCCTCCTCTTGGGATGGGCTGGGTCGCGCCCGACCTGGGCTGTAGGCCAGCCAGAATTGCCCCCCCTGGAAGGAGGAGGGGGGCTGACGAAAAAGGATGAGGAGGAGAAAGGTGTCCATCCTCATCCTTCTTGTCTCTCCTCCTCCTCCTCGTCGTCCTCCTCCTCCTCCTCCGCGCCCCCCCTCGTCACTGGTCCCTCCTGGGGCCTGGGCTGTAGGTCAGCGAGGACTCCAACCCGTCCAAATGGAAGGAGGGTGGGGTTGACGGAAAGGATTTGGAGGAGGAAGATGGTCCATCCTCCTCCGACTCGTCTCTCCTCCTTTTCCTCCCCCTCCTCCTCCTTCTCCTCCTTTGCCCCCCCCCCTTCGTCGCGGATTCCTCTCGGGATGGCCTGGGTCGCACTTAGCCCGCGCTACTGGCCAACGGGAAATGGCACCCCCTCTCGATGGAAGGAGGGGGTGCATTAGAACGATGTTGGGTGGAAGGTGGTCCATCCTCCTCCGTCTTGCCCCCCCATCCGCCCCCCCCCTCGTTTTGCAACTTCTTGTTAGTTGGCATCCAGTGCGACCTTGATGGATCCAGCCTCCAGCCGCTCCTCCGCCTCCTCCTCGCCGTATTTGCCCAGCATCTGCTTCCACGGCTTCCAGACCGACTTGCGCTTGATGCCCTCGCTGGTCGTGGTGCTGACCGAGAGCTCCCAGAACGTCTCCTGCATCGATGGGTCCTGCAGAACTGCGATGTTTAAACTGAGCGCTTCGGAGATCACGCGCGGGTCTAGATCTGCCAGGGCCCTCGTGCCCATTCATTTGGGGGCGGGGCGAGAGAAGGATGAGGACGTGATGGGACACCCAGGGGGCAACCGCTAGAGCTGTCAAGCTGATACGGTTCCGAGGGGTTTAGCAGTCAGGATCGCGTTCCCCCGCGGACCAGGAAGAGGAGGGGGGCGCGCAGTGGAAGGAGACAGTTGCACGTCAAGGGGATGTTCAACTGCGACGCTACGTGCGAGTGTGCACGGATGCCCTTGGACATGGAAGGCGATTGCACTTGGCTTGGTAGGCGAGCATGCCGTGGCACGATATTGGCCGACGTAGAGTAAGCGAGGTTGGGTAAGTAGATGCAAGTGGTCAGTCGTGGCGGCGGGTGGTTTAGGGATGCGCTTGAGGCAGACATCGATATAATAGGTTCGATGAGTTGGTTCGGTGGGGCAGCTGGACGGGTGTGTGAGGTGTCACAGATAGATGGTTGGATGGGAAGATGTTGATATGGGTGGGGCAGGGAGGAACCTACAAACAAACACCGAATGCGTCCTTGAGCCATGCCATCACGTACCCGAGCTTCGCCTTGTTCTTCCCCTCCCGCACGCCCAACTTGTCGGCCTCCTCGAAGGCCGTGGAGACACGATCGTTGTCTTTGCGGGCCGTCCTGAATTGGTTGTGCAGGAGCTTCACTTCCTCGGCTGTAAAGATTGCGCGCAGCTGGTTCGGACCGGCCCCGTCGCCATATTGCCTGACAAGACGCTTTGATGGTGCACCGTCGCGAGCGCACGCGGGCGCGCGCTTGCGGTCGGGCCAGCACGGGCGGCGACGAGGACGATGGGGATACGTTAGATGTCGTTTAATCGGCACTTGTGTTGGACATCTTCTTCGCCACCCTGCTGATGCCCCACGGCATCAACAGGGTGGCGAAGACGATCGCAGACATCGCAGTCATCGCATCCTCGTTCGCGTCGACCTGCCAAGTGTCCACGTCGTTACATGCGCCCCTGATATCATCCCCACGTGTGGCCCGATCACAAGCGCGCGCTCGCTCTCGCGACGGTGCGAACATTCAAAACGCAAGCCTGAAGAGCTCCTTCCTCTGGTTGAACGACTTGCCCTCCGCCTTGCGGACCAGCTCGGCGGTGGACTTCCTGCTCGATGGGCGCTTGTTTCACGTTATCTCGCATGTAAGCGCACGACGGGATGACCGCGATGAGGCGACGACGAGGCGGGAGAGGTGGACAGGGCACAGGGGGGGTGGGCTAACGAGTTACCATAAATAATCATTGCATGGAGTGGCGCACGACTTAGCGCGCAGGGCATCGGGGCCGCCGATGCCCGTTCGGGCCCCCAGTCCAGCAAATTAGATTCGTCGAGGAAGGGGGGGGGGGGGGACGACCTGCACTATTGGACGGAGAGGTTTCGGGGCATCGCATGGAACGGCTGTTATTGCGACGAGGCTTGGGTGACCCAACTCATCTACTTCGAACGAAACTCTGGAACAATAACACTGTTCAAAACCGCGTGCACCCTCCGCTCTCTATTCAATGTGCTTCTACGAGCCGCTTCAATAATATCCAGACGTCCCCTTGTCACCGTACACGGCCAAGGTGAGCTCGCCCTTGCCCTTGCTCTTGCCCTTCTGCTTCGACTGCGCGACGCCCCGCTTCTTCGGCTGCGCTTGCGCCTTGGCGGTCTTCTTCAAGTTGGCCTGGCAAGGAGGATGCACGCTTTGCAAAATCATGTGCGCGGCAGCCGCTGCGAGCAGCCCCTTTTCAAGTTGCGAGTTGACGCGGCGCACAAACCGCTGCGCCAGTTTGCAACATTAAAGGGGCAACTCGCAACGCCTGCCGCACAATCCAACTGGTCACAACTAAACCCAAAGCGAACCTTGATCACTGGAGCACCCCGTTTCGAGCCCTTTGGAGGCATGGCGGAATCTGCCAGCGCACCGAGAGTATAATCTAGGATATGCTCGGCGACCCCGCCTGGAGCCAAATCAACTCGAACACACCGCCACTGAAATGTGCGAGGTGATATTTCCCGAGCGTGTCGAGGGAATATGTTGCAGTGGGTTGTGTGCGAGGTTCACGCCACAACGATGCAAATACGTGCACGTGTGCCGCACTCACCTAACAATACAATCCCAATTGTAGGTACTAGGGCATAGCCAAACCACTCAATTCATAACACATGGACACGTATTTTAGCTAGTTCGTGCAAAACTAATTACCAGGTCTGAACAATAATTTTAGCATTGAAAAATAGGCACCAAACGTTTGACAAACGTTTGTCAAACGTTTGTCTCGAACGACAAACGTTTGTCAAAAACGACAAACGTTTGTCGTTTGTGACAAACGTTTGACAAACGTTTGACAAACGTTTGTCGCCGACATTTCACATGCACATGTGATGTGCGACGTGGTGCTGAAATATCCACAAAACTTATTACTAGGTGCTTGCATTCCGAATATTTGCGACGCATGTGCATATCTATTTATGGACTCACAACCTGCATAACCCATTGCGTATGTATCGCCCATGCGTGACAATATGCTTATAATTGTCGGTATGAATGGGCGATTCATGCACGCATATTGTTTGATTCGGCGATTGTTAGTAAATTGCCAGAGTTCCTGTAGTTACTTGACGCCCACAGTTTGTATTGTTGCCCCCATGTCTCACCTGCACCTTAGATTGATTCCCCCCTCGGTGTGCGACCGCATATGTTATGCAGTACTATGCACGGCAAGCGTACGCCTAGTTATTCGACCCCACAACGTTGCAATATGGTGCCAGCTGGTATCATGGCTGGCACGTTGACATTAGAAGGTGTGGCCCCGCGGGTGCCCAATGGCGACGAGGATGACTGCGAGGAGGAGCAGGGAGGACATGCTCAATAGAGGAATGATGATGATGAGCACGGGAAAGGAACGCTGGTATAATTGCGATGCCCCCGCGTTTTGGAACGAGAGCTCTATAGGGGTGGGGGGGTGGGAGGGTGTGGCATGAACAGGGTGCACGGGCTACCAAACCGATCGACGTTCCCTTGGCTTGTGGTGTCGCCACCTTGCTATCCGTATCTCCTGCAGTCGGGGCGCTGACCTAAGGAATCCTAATTAAGGAGCGGGGGCCCTTTTCCCATGCGTTAAACTTCGGCGTTCAATCGAAAGCTTACTGAACACCTTAAGGAGGCTGTGACACACGTAAGGAACACAAATCGCCCTCCCAACGACATTCGTTCCTTCTTCAGCGCCCCGACTGCCAGTTCTACAAGAAATCTGGAACACATACCTCCTCGATCCTGAGGCTAGCAGGGTGCACATCGGAGTTCCTGGCTCAGTACGACGATCCTGGGACTTGTTCGACATCGGGCGATGAGTCCGAGCGCATCGTGGTACACGCCACATCCATTCTGAGAGCTCTCCTACTCTTCAGGCATAGCATGTTCAGACTCTGAGAGTCGTATACGTACATGCAAAATGTCACCGAACGTGCACAGTACAGACAACTCGCAATCGAAGCGCATTGTCTGCCGAGCCTGCAGCGTGCATCCCTGCGCAGCCCCCAATCGCGACACATGTCATGCCACGTCGCTGCAAAGACGCTGACAGCACAGATACTGTACACTCAAAAGCTGCGACTGATAGATCAATCCCGATCGGCTGCCAGCATCTGAGCACGGAGCAGCACAGTGGAAGATTTGCTCAGCTTCTTCGAGCAAGACTGCTTCATTATTTTCATGAGAAGCTCGGCGTGCTCTGGGGTATGCGACGCGCTGCACTCTACGAAAAGACGACGCTTCTGCTCGGCATCGAAAAAAAGAGAGTAACTCTTGTGGGTCCCATAAACAGCAACGATGTCCCCCATGATCGGGTGCTTCCAGCTCCTGACCAGGGGCTCGCTGTCCACGGCAACATTGTCCTCGATCAACTTCTTGGAGCTGCCCGTCTTGGGCGTCCTCTGGATGGCGACCTTCCCAGTGGGCGTCTTCTGGATGACGGCCGTCTGCTTGAGCGTCTTCTGGATGACGGCCTTCTCCTTCTTCGTCATCCGGATGGTGGCATTCTCCTTCTGGATGGTGGCCTTCTCCTTCTTGATGGTGGCCTTCTCCTTCTTCAGCTTCTGTATGACGGCCTCTCAGAGACAGCGGCGGGTTGGGGGCGAGGCGCCGCAGCTGTTACCTCCTCTTCGTCCTCCTCCTCATCCTCCTTATCCTCCTCAGTATCATCATCACCATCATCATCATCACCATCATCACCATCATCATAATCATCGTCAACATCATCATCAGCAGCATTATCATCATCCTTATCATCGCCATCATCATCATCAGCAGCATCATCATCATCATCATCATCTTCATAACCACCACTATACTCAGCAGTATCATCCTCCTCATCATCGCCCTCCCCACCGCTGCTATCCTATCACTGGTCTGCATCGTCGGTCGAATCTGAAACGGTCTCCGAATGAGCTGGGGTCCCACGGGCGCAACTAACCCAATCTGGAACGCCCATCGGCCAATCCAATCAGCCATTGCACGTACCAGTTCGCCACCCTACCTACGCTTTCCGAACGAACCAGCAGCGCGCTTGAGCTGGGCCCACGACCGAACGAGCAGACACGGATAGCAACAACATCCCATGACCACAGTTGCTGTCCCATTCAAAGAACATGCCCCGCGCCTTCCTCGTCGGCATCTGGTCTGTCATCTTTGCCATGGCCAGTAGACGGGACGGGTCCTTGGCGCCATTCTTGGGCGGCGTGGTGTCTTGATCCTGCACGTTCTTCTTCGCGGTGCTCTTGACCGTGGCGGGGGTCTTCATCAGCCACTGGCAGACGTCCTGGCGCGGTGGCGGGAGGGGGCCCCGTCTGACGGGAGGTTGCCTCATCCCCACTCTCCCCCTGGCTCCTCAGCCCTCTTGCCTCCTTCGGTCATTGTCCTTCGCCTCCCTCCCTTTTTCCTAGTCAGTCCATCATCTTATGTCAACGTCCCTCTTCGTATTCATCCCCCGATTCCGCCGCCCCCCGTCATATGTCCGCCCTCTCACTCCGCAAGTCAGGCGTGCATCGTCAAGCCTCCATTCGACACGGTCCAGGGCCACCGCGATTCGGACAGCCCCAGAAATATGATGCGCACGCGCGTCATCATTCCGAAAGGCAGCTGCCCTGACAACTTAAAACCGAGTACGATTACACATGGTGGTGACAGGGTTGGAGATGATTACGATGCAGATGATGATGTTGATGCCCAGACTGGTGATGCTGGTGATGATTACCGGGATGACGCTGATGATGTTGTTGGTGATGCTGCTGATGATGATGATGATGATGCGAAATTCACAAGCACAACATGATGCTTAACTTCCCGTCAACGTGCACTCCGTCCACTGCGAGTGCATTGCGTTGGCTTCCCACGAATAAGAAAATGAATGAAAGTTCCTCCAGTGCAGTCAGAGCGGGTATTATGTTGATTTGAATCACAACTCGCCCCCCTCCATGTCCTAGCGCTGGGGTATCTGGTTAAAAATGATGACGCTGCCCGACCGCAGTGGAGGAACTTGTTGCACCTGCGTGCACGGGCAGCGCTTCAGTCCCTGAAGCGATCAAATTTCAGCCAGAACGCCAAGTTAATCATCTCATGATCGCTGAGCTCGGGTGTCTCGGCCGTGGCTCCACCCTGCGTCAACATCGATGTTTGCTCGCGCTGCTGCTCTGGCATCTTCGGGATCGTCGGCTCGTGGTTCTTCGGCGGGTTTGGCTGCTGCGTGCACGATGGCGCAGCCATGTGTTCTGGGCCCTTCGACTGGTCCTCCAGCGGCTTCGGGGTGTCGGCCGACGGCTCCTCGAGGTGCTGCGCGAGCTTCGTCTCCTGCTCTGTGTCATTCTGGCCACTACTCTCCTGTCCAGCCTCGGGACTTGGTGGCTCTGGCTGCTCCACGGGGGGCTGCGTGTCCGAGCCCATGTCGCCACGCGGAGTCTGGCCCTTGACCCAGGCCCCGAGCTCGAGGGGCTGGGGTTCTGGACTGCTGGCGGCCTCGGCTGGCTGGGTGCCAACTTTGAAGCCAAGCTGGCGCGCCATGATCCGCTCGGCGGGCGATGGGCACACCTCCGCCCAGGGCACGTCGGGCCTCGACGTCCAGGAAGAACTGCTGCTGCGCGGGGGGCGCGTCGAACTCTCGCGCTTCGCCTGACGCCGAGCGTGCTCCATGGCCCAGTCGTCTGCCGTGCTGCATGGTGCTGGCGCCCAGCTCGGCAGAAGATCGGACTGCGCCTCATCGGCTGGCTTCTGGCTGACCTGCTCGGGCGGGCTCGTCTTCCCCCTCAGGCGCCGTCTCTCGGGGGTAGCCGACGCGTCCTAGCGTTCGACAAAGATAGGCCGAGGGGGGTGTCGACGATGAGGAGTGCGAGTACGAGAATGGGGCGGGGGCTTTGAAGGCGAGAAGGGGAGGGGCTATCACAGGCGGAGGTGCGCCAAGGGCAGGAGGAATAAGAGTCCGAGTGCGAGGGCGAGAAGGAGGATGAAGGCACCGATAAAAATGAAGAGGGAGGGTGGTACAGGCCATCGATTGCGGTGCCGCTCCTCCGAAGAAATGGTCTCGCACGATCCGCTGTTCTCAACAGGGCGACTGGACGCTGGCATCGGAGACTCCTTCGGGGCCTGGTTGGCTGGATCTGCCATGTAGAGGCCGCGAATGATCTCGGCGCACTTCTGAACGAACTGAATCGGAAACTCTGGCATGAATGCGCCTCTGATCGCGGGCGCAGCTTGGAACTCGTAGCTTGATGGTTTTGCCTCGGAGGGCAACAGAAATCACAGCGGAAGTTTGCAATGGGGGTGGTGCAACGGGGACGCGGGCACCCATGTAGGGTTCGACGGGGGGGGGGGGTATTGGGTGCGCCACCGAGTATTTCTGTTCCCCCCAGCGGCCTTCTCCAGACCCCTGAACGCCGCATCATCAGAAATAATGTGAATCTCCCCGAGTGTATCGCCTCCAAAACCACCGAGGCACGTGAGACTCGTGACGTCGGCAACCAAGGTCCGCAAGCAATGCACTGGCTTGTGCACCCACAGGATCGACGGCTTCGGGTGCACCCACGCTTGATGCACCTGAAGCCGAAAATCGGAACATATCCTCAGTGATCCTGATGTCGACGTCCACCTCCCCCTCCTGCTCTTCCGTTCCTCCTTTCTCCCCCCTCCTCGTTGATTTCGCCCTGGGTGGGCATTGAATTTAGATCTCAGGCACCCCCCGAAGCCAACAAATGAGCCCGACAATGGTGCACCGCTCGACCTGGAGGTTCGCGTCGTGTATGAGCTGCTGGCTAATGTCCCCCCCTGGGTTCTCTTTGGTCCTCGACTGCGCGGCTGCGTCCGAGGGGAGCCATGTCGCAGTCAAGGGCGTAAAGAACACGGTGCCCCCCTGCTGGACGCGTAGGCTCAGCTCGAGGAGGTGCGCGAAGCCCTCGTCCCCCAAGACGTCGCGCTGGCGGCCGTAGAGGTCGCTGTAGGGTATGCTCGGGCCGAACAAGCTGCACTCCTCGGAGATAGACGTGGGCCCAATCACCTCCAGGCACACAAGGTCGCGCCGATCGGGCTGGAGCGCGGCCAGGAACGGGGCGCACGCCTGGAGGATGAAGAGGAGGAGCTTGTCCTTGCTCGCCTTCAGCTGCGCCCAGCGGTCGGCCAAGAAAATCTGCTGGGCAACGTCGTCCAACCCAGGCTCGTCGCCCTGCTGGCCATCGGCGGACATGCTGGGGCCTCAAGGGCCCCAGAGGGCGCCGCCTGGCGCCTGGCCAGGGCTCTGCCTGGCACTGCGGGCCAAAAGTGATCCACGGAATATTTGCATCTTTCGGCGGCAACTCATGGGAGCCTCTCATGCCATATTGTCGGCTCTTGCGAATCGACGCCAGTCAGCGCTAGTCAACGCTAGCCGACGCGAACTCGACGCTAACTCGACGCTATTCGAGGCTAGCCGACACAACGTCGGCGCTATCTCATCGACTCCCAGACGCTACTCGACGCTAGTCGACGCTACAGACGGAATACAACCAACATTTTCCGTTGCATCCTTCATTCACCTTCTATTGTCCTATGCGTTACCATCCGATTTCTGTATGTTCTCGCATCCACTCCCATCCGCTCTCCTTTGCCCGTCCTCGCCAGCCACCGCGTATTCCCCCCGCACTTTGCCCCTTCCCTTCCCTCATTTCCGTGTCTGGGAGCGTAGGGGTTTAGGGGCCGCAAGGTGTTTCGAGCGGGGTCGGGGTGGGCATCTTAACACGGCTGTTTGCCCCTCAGCTATCGTTCAATATGGTGTTGTCCGCTGGGGGGGGGGAGAGGTGGGGGGGGGGGGGGGGGGGAGGGGGGGGGGGGGGGGCTGTTGCGGCTTAGGCCGCCATGGGTAGTTTGGAGGGGTTGGCGTCGCAGGGTGGATCGGGGCCTGGCGAAATAGGAGGTGGGGTTTGACAGCGGGCGGCGAGACATGATAGCTGCTGATGATGATGGCGATGATGATGCTGATGATGATAGGAGGAAGGAGGAGGAGAGGACGAGGGAGAGGACGAGGAGGGGAGGAGGAGGGGGAGAAGAGGAGGGGAGGAGGAGGAGGGATTAGGGAGGAGTAAGGAGGAGGGGTAGGAGGGGCGATGAGGGATGAGGGGAGGATGGGAGGAAGGCGACGTAGCACCCCCACCCCCCACCCCCCGTGGCCGCGACAGTCCTGGAGGTCGTCCCTCGGCACGCCCAGCTCCTCGAGCTTCGCGTTGTACTCGTCGCTCGAGTCCTCGGGCCGTTTCGGTTGGGGGCGCAATACCCCCCCCCGTCGGTCTCCAGCATCATCATCGTCGCCACCGAGAAGCAGAGCCATCATTTTCAGCAAAACCACCATCATCATACTCACCATCAACACACTGACCATCCTCATCGTCGTCATCATACTCATCATCCTTGCCAACACTACCAGCATCATCGTCATCATCGTCATTACCCTTGCAATCATCATCAGCATCACATCATCATAATCAACATCGTCATCAGCATCATCGCCACTATCATCGTCCTCGTCCTCGTCCTCGTCATACTCCTTATCCTCATCCTCATCATTACACCCATCATCAGCGTCAGCAGCATCACCACCAACATGATCATTACCAGCTTTGTCATTATCTTCAGCAGCATCATCATCATCATCACCATCAGCATCAGCAGTACCATCCTCCTCATCATCATCCCCCTCATCATCATCATCACAATCACATGCATAATCCTCGTCAGTATCATCAGCATCATGATCATACTCAAAAGCATCATCATCATCATCGCCACCACTCTCGTCTCCCCCATCACCCGCAACACCACCATCATCATCAACACCACCTCCACCCCCACCCCCACCACCAGCATCATCATTACTACCACCACCCTCCTCCTTCTCATCCACCTCCTCCTCCTCCTCCTCCTCCTCCTCATCATCATCATCATCATTATCATCATCATCACCACCACCGTCATCATTATGATCCCTCCTCATCTTTCTGACCCTCCGCGTGTCGTCTGGTCCTCCTCCTGCCCTCCCTGCCCCCGTACTTTCCCTTCCCTACTCCCCCTCTCTCCATCCAGCCTGAGTCCTCGTCTCTCTTCCTCGTTCCCCCTCACCCGTTGGATAAAGACGCAAAGCGGTCCTCGTCGTGGACCTCGTCGCACACGGAGCCGTCGACCGATCAGTCGGGGTGCTCCGAGCCGTCTGGGCCCGAGCCGTCGAGATCGGCGTCGACCTCCGTCTGGAGGGCCGCGATCGGCACCTCGAGGTGAGGATGCGTGGCCATCATCCTCATCCTCATCCACATCATCATCCTCATCAGCATCATGTTCATCATCATCGCCATCATCATCACCAGCATCATCAGCATCATCATCGACATCATCACCATCACCATCATAAACACAATCATACTCACCAGACGCATCATCATCGCAATCATCAACATCATCATCATGTGCATGCTCATGGTCATCACCACCACCATCATCGCCAGCATCAGCATCATCATTATCACCATCATCATCATCACCATCATCATCATCATCATCACACTTCCCACCATCATCATGAGCATCAGCATCAGGGTAGGAGAGACAAGGATCGAAACCCCAGCTACCGGATCAAACCGAGACCGTCGGGCAGCGGCCCCTACCGACGACGCTCTCGACGACGGCGCCCTCGGTGATGGCAGCGGGGACGGTGCTGCACTCGGGGAAGGGGCTACAGTAGGCGGGCGGCCCATGAGGTGCAAAAAATAGTTGATCGAGCTCACCTCCTTCTCGTTGCACGTCGCCAGGGCCTCTCGGGCGCGTGGGTAGATCAAGGGCGGCCTAACCGACCCCTAGCATGACATCCCTTTCCGCGACGCCCGAGATGCACGCGCGCGGCCCGATGGGGAGGTCGAAAGGGGAGGATGACGTCATGGAAGGGGATGGTGTGCGAAGGGTCGGTTTGGCCTCGACGTCGGGTGCCAGCAGGAGGCTAGTCGGCGGGGGGCGCCGTCGGAGAGGGACCGCGGGCGGCGGCGATTGCAGAGTTAGAACGAGGGTGAACCGACATGGGCGGGCAGCAACAATTCCGAGTCATCGGCGCAAAAGTTAGGGGGATTTCCAAGCACGGTTAGAATCAAGAACAGTAACACTTGGGATCTGAGCGCGCGGTAGCCGCAACAGGGATTCGATGAGCAGGGAGGGGAAACACACGGACTACTGAGGGAGGACATGCAGCCGCAGTAGAAGGGGGAGGAGAAGGATGAGAAGGAGGAGGAGAAGGAGGAGGGGGGGGGGGGAGAAGTAGGAGGAGAGGGCAGAGGAGGAGGAGGAGGAGGAAGAGGATTTTGATGAGGGTACTTCCTCATCCAAATACCCCTGCTGCGAAATCCTCCCCCCCCTCTCGCGGCTTCCTGGCGGAGCCGCGTCTGACAATCCCGTAGCCGACGGAGATGTTTGAGGATGGCGCCGATCTTGTCGGCGAGGGAGGCGGCCTTGTCCACCGCCGAGGCGGTGGACTTCTCCGAGGTGCACGCGGGGTACCTTGGATGGGGGTACCAGAGAAAGCAGGAGAGGGAAAAGCACGATCATTATCACCATCATCAGCAGAATCATCATAATCATCATCACCACCATCATCACACTGATCATTCGTTTCATCAGTATCGTCATCGTCTTCGCCATCATCCTAATCGTCACCACCATCATCAGCAGCATCATCATCATCATCACCATCAGCATCACCGCAATCACCATCACCGCCACCATAACCTTTATCAACATCATCCTCATCATCATCAAACACAGCATGATCATCTTCAGCAGCATCATCCGCATCCTCATTATCCTCCTCCTCCTCATTATCATTATCGTCACACTTGCTCTGATCCTCCTCGCAACCCTGACTCTCCGCATTTCCCTTTGTACTATGGCCATCTTCCTGCCCCCCTCCTCCCATCCTCTCCCACCTCCCACCCTCTCAATTCCCACCCCCGAGCTTCCTCCTCCATCCCTTCATCGCCGAGTCCAGTCCCCCTCTGACACCACCGCCCCCGCGCGCTAACCCGAAGTCGTTTTCTACACCCGAGGCACGCCGCGATCGCAGCGTGGCAGGCTGTGCGGAGCACGGAGAACGTGGCGTCGACCTCGGGAACGTTCTTGAGCAAGACCTCCACCTGCAGCTCCAATTCTTCCTGCTCCTTCCTGTCGATCCTCACCTTCTCCTTGCTATCACCCACTTCGTCGTTATCCTAGGTGCCCTCCTCCTCATCGCCACCATCCTGTATTCCCTCCTCCTCCTCCTCCTCCTCCTCCTCCACCTCCTTCTCATCCTCTCATTCCTTCTCCGATAAATCCTCGTGCGCATCATCGCCATCCCTCGTCTTTCCCAGATTCCATCCTCCAACGCATTGTCGTTTCCCTTCACCTCTTCCCCTCCGCCCCGCATTTCTGCGTTCCAGCCGCCAGCTCGGCCATCTGGTGCAAGGACCGCGCATGCACCGCGCAGTCCCGCCTCAAAAACTCGTAGTGCCCTAAAACGAACGATTTCTTCGAGCCAACTTCCTCCACGTAGCTCACGAAAGCCTTGGAGAGGTCGGCCGCATTGACGGCCGGAACAGGGCGACGGACAGGTGGGGCACTCATGGTGCCAGAAATGCTGGAACTCAGCCAAATGCGCTGCGTGTGCGCGCGCTCTCACCAGAAAGAGTGGGAGTCAGAATCAGAAGCATGCTCAACCCTGATCAGGGGTGACCATACTTCTGATTCTGGCCCCCACTCCTTCTGGCGATAGTGGGAACGGAACTCCCAGCATTGAGAGCGGGAGTGGGAGAAGATAATAATGCGCACTGGAAACGGAGTTTAGAATGAAGTGGGGTAATGGAGGTTGGGGTATCGCATGGAGCAGGAGTGGACGCACCACTGGGTGCAAGAGTAGCGGGGGGGGGGGGAGCGCGAGTAAGATAATGAGAGCAGCTGGGAACATACTTGTCGTGCTCACTCACTCCTAAATTCTTCCTTCTCCCCCTCCTCCCTGTTTCCACTCCTCCCCTCACCCCTCCATCTTCATCGCCATCGCCATCATCATCCTCATCGTCATCATCGCCATCATCATCATCACCATCATCATCCTCATCATCCTCATCATCCTCCTCATCATCATCATGATCATGATCATCCTTCTCATCATCAGCAGCATCATCATCATCAGTGCGAACGGTTGAGGTGACGGCCACGATGACGACGAGAATGATGGTGCTGATGATGGTGGTGATGATGGTGATGATGATTGTTGGGGCGATGCTGAGAATGCGGACGTTGATGCGGATGATGGTGATGATTACGGCGGAGGTCGGGGCCCTCTGGGGGCCCCTCGCGACACCATTGCCCCCGAGCGCCGACGCCCCGCGGAGGCGCCCAGATAGCCCCGATGGGGCCCGCAAGGGCGCTGCAAGACAGGAGGGCGGAGCACGGATGGGGGGAAGGAAAGAGGGGGGGAGAGGGGGGGGGGACCTCCTCCGCCCCCCCCATTTACCCCATGCGGGGCCTCGGGCACGGGCGTCTCAGCGATCTCGACCTGCAGGGCTGCGGCTGCGGCTGCAGAACTGCTGGTCAGCCTCGGCCCGCTGGGGTGGGCGCAGAATCGCCCGCGCGGGCGCGCCGATCTTCAGCCCAGGGCGCGCCTGCGAACGCGTCCTGGGCTGATGATCGGCGCGCGCGCAAGTGGTAATGCGCCCGCCCATCCACGGGCGCCTGGGCCCGAGCACGGGCCCGCGCCTCCGCTGCGTCGCGCGCCGCCACGGCGGCCGCGAGGACCGACACGGCATCCTCCCACTGGGTGCGGGCGCGGGCCCAGGAGCGCCACGCCGCGTCGACGGCCGCCTGCAACGTCTCTGCATCGAAGACGTCGGACGCCTCGAAAGCGTCGCCCCCCAGCAAGCGCAAGCGGGCTGGGGGCGGAAGTGGCGACGGCGCGGCGGGGCGCGCCGCTGGCTGTCCAGCCGCACTGTCCGCCAGCAAGTGTTCTGGGGGCGGACCTGCAGGCGGCGACGGCGTTGTGGGGCGCGCCGCTGGCGGTTCGGCATCAAGCAACGCCAGCAGGTGGGCTGGGGGCGGACCTGCAGGCGGCGACGGCCCCGCTGGCGGTTCGGCATCACGCCTCGCCAGCAGGTGGGCTGGGGGCGGACCTGCAGGCGGCGACGGCCCTGCGGGGCACGCCGCTGGCGGTTCGGCCGCACTGTCCGCCAGCAGGTGGCTCGGGGGCGGACCTGCTGGTGGCGACGGCGCGGTGGGGCGCGCCGCTGGCGGTTCGGGCACACGGTCCGCCAGCAAGTGGGCTGGGGGCGGACCTGCAGGTGGCGACGGCGCCGCGGGGCGCGCCGCTCCATCGCGCCTGGGCTGCTCCTCCACGAGAGGCTGCTGCTCCATCGCGGCCGCGCTGCGCGTGGCTACCGCCGCGAGCTTGCAGCCCAAAAACAAGGGTGAGGAGGAGGGCAGCAGGATTGGCGCGACGGCTGCGCTTTCGTGGCACCTATAGGGAGCGCCACTCACGTTTCGTAGCACACCACTCACGTTTCGTGGCCCTATAGGGCGCGCCACCCAAGGTCCCAGTAGCGCCGTCCGCATGACGGCGAGCGCCACTCACGTGTCGTAGCACACCACTCACGTTTCGTGGCCCTATAGGGAGCGCCACCCAAGGTCCCAGTAGCGCCGTCCGCATGACGGCGCCGCCCCACGTTGGCGCACCCCTTCGCACATTTGATGCCCTGTTTGGGCCCTCTCGGGACCGCGTTGGGCCCCTCGGACTCGGGGATCCCGCTGGAGACTTCCTCGGGTCCTTACAAACCGAAGCTTGAACTGGATAAAGGGCTGCTCATAATCAATATTACGAGGAATGGTAGAACGGAAATCAGATATGGTAGAGGAGGGAGAAAAAGGAGGATGTAGGATTCTCAGCAGGAGGGCGAGCACCACGTGGATGAGGATGATCAGCCAGAGGAGGAGCACACTGTATAGGAGGATGATGTTGATGATGCCAGTGACTGATGGTTGACGCTATGGGCCATGATGGTGGATAACATGGAATTTCAAATGATGGCTGTGACGTGCAGTAACGAATGTGGCAATGATAATAGAAATCGTACATGCTGCAAAGGCGATTTATATGATGATGTTGCTGCTGATGATGATGTTGATGATGATACGCTGACGAATACGATTGTGAACCTGATACTGGTGAGCACGATACTTGCACAGCGAAGCGCTACAATGATGAAGATCACCACCAATCAAAATCGTCAGCATTCCCCACCGACCCACCACCATCACTCACCATCGTCATCGTCACCGCCGTCAGCATCAGCATCATCAACATCATCATGGCCGTCGCCATCACCTTCATCATCATCATCATCATCATCATCATCATCATCATCATCATCATCGTCATCGCCATTATCGCCGTTATCGTCACCATCATCGACGGCCATTTTGGCACACCCTTTCACACGTGCCGTGGCCCCATAGGGAGCCCCACCAAAGGCACCAGTGGCGCCGTCCGCACGGCGGCGCCGCCCTAATTTGACACACCCCTCACACGGTTCGTGACCCCAAAGGGAGCTCCACCTACGGCCCCAGCGGCGCCGTCCGCATGGTTGCGGACGGCGCAGTCCGCAGTGGCCCCTACGGCCCCAGCGGCGCCTATGTATGCCCCATATGCCATACGTGTAATCTCATCGCGCTGCCCCAAACAGTGCTTGCAACCATGCTACACAACATGCGGCACCCATCAAAGATCACGACAACACAAACCACCGCCACCCCCCAAAAAAACTGGCACAACTTAGACAATATGCCCAAGCACAACCATGCTGCCCAGTCATGGAGGAGGGTGGGTGGACGAGGCGGAGGAGATGGATGGGGCAGCCAATCATCCTTCGAGATGGCCCCTAGGGTGCTCTAAGAGGCGTCCTGAAAACTCCCAAGAAGTTGCACGTCGGAGGCCCAACACAGCGAACTAGAATGCACACGGTCATCACTGAACTTTGCACGTGCACCACTACAACGACATTATTGTGCCTGGTGTGAGTGTGGTAGTGATCGTGGTGGCGATGGCTCAGGTGGTGATGGTGGCAGTACTGATCTTACGATGGCGCCCACGATGATACCGATGTTGACGCAGATGATGGTGACGCTGGTGTGTCTGCCGATGCCGATGATCATGGCGATGGTTGTGATGGTGGGGGTGGTGGTGGCTAGTTAGTAAGGCGGGTTGTGCATTGAAGCCGCGGCCGAATTGAAGTCGCAGCCGTAGGTTAATAGTTTAGAATATGCATGCGCAGTGCTGCTAGTAATAGTTTAGTAAGTAGTCAGTAGCTTAGCTGAGTGCAGTGGGTACTTTATGTAAGTAGTTTCGGAATCTAGTGTAGTTTGGTTAATGGTTCAGTTCCTGGGTTAGTCGTTTACACCTACAAGCACACGTGCGCAGCAAACGTTTGCAGCGATTGGCAAGCAAACGTTTGACGCGCATGTGTGTTCGAAGCGCGATTTACACACGATCGAGGGGCGCAAGAATCGGTCGTGAAATACCGGGATTGGAGGACGCTCGCGTCGTCGGTTTTCGGGAGCGAACATGCCGAATAATCGGTCGCGAAATACCGAGATCCCGAATCTGAATCCCAGTATCGGCATCACGCGCACTTCGTCTTGCAATACCGGGATTGGACCACTCGTTTTGATTTTCGGTCGCTCCCCATCATGCAAACTCGCTACCGAAAATCTTCGGTAGCGCATCATCTGGGCTGGCGTCTCTGCGGGCCCTCCGCGCCGTCCTCCGCGCAGGCGGCCCCGCTCCCCGCGAAGACCGGCAGCTCGGCGGCGTCGAGCGGCGACAGCGCGCCGCCGGCGAGGCCGTGGACGCGGATCTCCTCGCGGGCGCCACGGCGGCCGCTCGCCGCGGCGGCTGCGGCGGCAGCGACGGCGGCCAACGGCCGCGGCGGCGACGACGACGGCGGCGCCCAAGAGGCCCCCAAGACGGCCCCAGAACGGCCCCCAGAGGCCCCAAGGCGGCCCCGAGAGGGCCCCTATAGACGGCCCCAAGAACCAAGACGCCCAAGGTGGCCTCTTCGACGGCCCTGGAGCACCCCCAAGAGGGCCCCAAGTCGGCCCAGAGAGGCCGCAGCTGAGGCGGCGGGAGCAGCGGCCGCAAGGACGGCGGCGCCGGCTGAAGCGGCGCCAACGGCGGCGGCTGCGGGGGCGGCGGCTGAAGCGGCGACGTCGGCGGCGGTGGGCGCGGAGCTCCTGCGTGCCGCACGTGTAGACCGTCAGGCACCGCGCGTCGGGCGCGGCCGGTGCCACGCAGAAGCGGCGCGTGTCCTCGGGGACGGCGTGCGTCGAGGCGGAGACGCCTTTGGCGAAGCCTTGGCAGCGGCCCCCCCTGGCAGGCCCGAGCTAGCTCAGATCGCGAAAGTGGATCGGATCATAAAAGGGATCGGGTCACCAGCGAATCTGAAGGGGCCCTGGGACACACAAATAAATACACACAAATAACAGGATTCCCCATACTTTCATATATATTCGGGGCTTTTGCCTTCCCCCCCACTTCCCATATTTTCCCATCCTTTCCTGGGAATCGGCGATGAATTGTGTGTCTGTGTGTTTGTTCCTTTCCTGCGAAGCGTCCCGAACTGGATGGAGATCGGCGCGCCGCGCCCAGCTCGGCCCTGGCCCAGGCCGGTGCCAGTGAAGGAAGCCGAAGCGGATCGGATCGGAGCCGCGGCCCCAACCCGCGAATCGAATCATCGAATCGGATCGTGGGCAGCCCTGCCTGACCTCGTCGCGTCGTGATATATATATATATATACATAAGCGGTGGCCAGCTGTTGGTTATGTTCTGCGTCCGGGGCCCATGCCAGGCCCCAGGACCGTCGGAGGACGAGTCTAAATGGGGCCCTGGGACACACAAATAAATACACACGAGTAAAATGATTCCCCAACTGTTTCTATATTTTCTGGGTTTTTGTCTTCCCGCCCAATTCCCATATTTTCCCCATTTTTCCTGGGACTCGACGATTAATTGTGTCTGTGTGTTTCTTTCCCTCCTGAGAGTCGAGATGAAAAGCCGGTCCCAGGGAAAGAGTCCAGAGCTCTCGGGGCCACGTTTTGAACCCCATCTCGAGGTCGGACTTCTGGGTCTTGCTCCTCCTGCGCCCTGATCGCTGGCGGCCGTCCAGTCCTGCTGGACCGAAGC
>CAUYUJ010016147.1:291802-293942 GCA_963575745.1 Prorocentrum cordatum | reverse complement strand
GGGGCACCGCCGGGCCTGGTGCTCTGGGGAGCCCCTTGGCGGCGCGGGCTCCGCGCGGCGCCACGCGCGGGCGACGGGGCGGGGCCCCGCCGCTCCGCGGGCGGCACGCGGAGCGGGGCGGCGCGCGGGGCGCCCGCTGCTCCGCCTCGCGAGCGGAGGCGGGGGCGCCCCGCGTGGCTCCCAGGAGGGCCCCGGCGCGGCCCCAGACCGCCCAAGACAGCCCCAAGACGGCCTCAAGGCCCCCTCCTCCTCCTCCTCCTCCTCCTTCTCCTCCTCCTTCTCCTTGTCCCCCCGACCCTGTGCACCCGGGGTGCCTCTTGTGTCGAGCATCGACAGAAATGTGACCCACGCGGGCACGGCTCCTGCGAGCGCCGCTGCCTGCTTCAGGGAGCCCGTTGGCCGCGCGCACAAGGGGGTAGGGGGAGGGGGGAAGGCTTCTTAGAAGGAGGCTGCTTCTTAGAAGGCGCGGGCCTTACATCTACAGATAAGGCCCGCGCCTTCTAAGGAGCAGGGGTGTTTTTAGGAAGCCTTCCCCCCTCTCCCCACCCCCCTCTGCGCGCGGCGGAGTCCCCCCGCGTGCCACCAAAGAGGTCGCGGGAACACCTCCAGAGGTCGCCCAAAAGCTTCTAAAACCCCTGGAGGCTTGCGAAGGTCCCCACAGGCCTCCGGAGACTCAGAAAAAAGGGCCAACCAAAACAAACACCAAGGCCACGCTAACAGGATGTTGGTGAACGGCGACGTTGGGAATCTGGTTTTCGCGGCGCCGCCGAACTCGCGCACAACGAGTTCTAGGAAATCGCGAACAACACTTTCCGACAGCTCAAGCGCGCAGATGCATCGAGCGAACACGGCACGGCGAATCGTAGGAAAGCACGGTCCACGCTTCCCTACTTACAAGGCTTGGCCACGAACCGAACCCCCGGAGCCTACGTCGCCATCAGCGCGCCTGCGGAAACAGCTGAGAGACCCTAAACACCAACGCTGCACGGCAATACGCATCGTGCACGAGCACGGCACGGACGGGGCGCGCACGACACCTCTGCATGCCAGATTAAAACAGGGCTAAGATCGGGATAAATCGCTCCAGAGCGTTCCGGAGCGCTCTCAGAGCGTTCCGGAACGCTCTGGAGCGGCCGCGGCGCCCAATACATCCTCCAAACCTGCCGATTCTCAGAGATTTCGAGTTATCCCGATCCGATTTTGCCCCGATCTTCGCGTCGTTTTGCAGATAGCACCCGGGCGCGGAACATAGAGGCACGAAGGCCACGGCACAACGCGCGGGCACGGCACGGCCTCTCTGCTTCGCAGTCCCGGCTTCCGGCACAGCGCGGGCACGCGGCCACGGCACGCCGGCACGGCACGGCACGGGCTCCTTCTCTTCGTAGACCAAAACTCAGCGACGGCGCGGCACGCGCACAGCACGGCACGCGGCCACGGCACGGCACCCTGTTCGCATTCTGGGGCTCGAGCGGCACGGCGCGGGCACGGCACGACACGGCCGCCAATCTTCGCCAGCCGGAGCCAGAGACGCCTCGGCGAAGGGCACGGCACGGGCACGGCGCGCGGGCACGGCACCCCGCTCGCACTCTGGCACGCACGCACGGCGGCACGCGGGCACGAACACACGCGGGCACCTTGCTCGCACCCTAGGTTTCAAGCACGGCGCGGGCCACAGCGCGACAGCTCCTTGAGAGGCCTCCTTGATGGGGCCAGAGTAGATGGGGTCGGAGGATCGCGCCGCATCGCCGATACATCGGCGATGTATCGGCGATGCACCGGCGATGCGTCGTCGACGTCGGCGATGTATCGGCGACGTCGACATGAAGCAAATCGGGCTCCACATCGAGCCACATCGCCGATGTATCGGCGATGCGGTATGATCCTCCGACCCTATTGATTCGGGTTTAGATCCTTTTAGAGGCCTGGAAATGGGCACCACCACCAACACAGGGAGTTGCCTCCATAGGGGGACCTCCGCAGACCTGCGGAGAGCGGCGAAGACCGACACATCGACAGCATGCTGCCAGGCCGCATCCAGCGCGGACGGATTAAAAATCCCCCGCCTACGAGAGGGCAACTGAACATTAGGTCCAGCACCACGGCAACGCGTAGACTCACACAATCGGAGGCGGCCTTAAAA
>CAUYUJ010016147.1:216802-286802 GCA_963575745.1 Prorocentrum cordatum | reverse complement strand
CGTGCGGGGTGGGGGCATACGTGGACGCCCACGGAGGCGGCACGAATCGGGGAAGGGGGGTCCTGACGTGGGCGTGGAGCGGCATACGTCGCCGTCCGTCTGGACCGCAGGTGGAGCTTCCCGTGAGGGCACGGAGCGCGTGAGGGGTGTGCCAAAATTGGTACTGTCGGTTGCGTGGGAGCCCAGTCGAGCTCCCTGTGGGGGGGGGCACGGAGTGGAAGCGGACACGCAGACGGAAAGCGCAGAGGCAAGGAGGTGAGGAGGAGGAGGAGGAGGAGGAGGAGGAGGAGGAGGAGGAGGAGGAGGAGGGGAATGACCCACTGCATTTCCAACAGGGCACCATCGGAAGCCGTAGTTCAAGCACCTCGCAGTCTCAAAAAAACGCCATCGAAAACATGATGTGAACACATTGTGCTTCGGATCGGACCGCAGTCGGAAACACGATGGATCACTGCGCTTCTAAGCGGATGCCATCGGACACGCCTTCGGAACGCATTGTTTCTGCTGCTGCTAGAGCACCATCGGGACATTTGCGCAAACATAGATTGAGGCATACTGAGACGCGGTTTGACGACGGGTCGGAAACGTGGAGGGCGGATGTTTGGCAGCCTGTCGCATGAGCGGCTGTGGAACGCAACGCACCCAGGACGGGCCCAGGACGCACATCGCATGGACCTCGAGCGCACCGTTAGAGAGCGGGAACGCTCGCAGTGCGCCTGGGACGCTCCTGGGACGCACCTCTGCTTGGGCCTGGGGCGCATCATCTTGGAACACACGTTCAAGTCGGCGGCGCAGAGGGTTCTCAAGCGCGGGCAGCAGCTGGAAATGCGAATTGCGACTGAGCATTGTCGAAGGCATCATGGGACACACACACACACACACACACACACACACACACACGCATAAACACACAAACACACATACACACACACACACACCGCCAAGCGGCGTGCTGTGTTATGCTGTAATGTCGCTCTCTCGTCCTCTCTCTCCCTCCCCTCCGTCCCCTTGCCTCCGCCTCCTGCCCGTTCACCCAGTGCCGCCTTCTCCACTCTGCCCCTGCCTCCTTCCCTGCCTCGTCTTCCCCCCCGTCGCCGCTGTCGTCGTGGTCGTCGTCGTCTCTGCCGCCGCCGCCGTCGCCGTCGTCGTCGTCGTCGTCGTTTTCGTCGTCGTCGTCGTCGTCGTCGTCGTCGTCGCCCTCGTCGCCGCCGTCGTCGTCGCGGTGTGGGGCGCCCCACTTCCAGGCGTGATGGCACGGCCGTTGCCGGCGGGTTGAACCTCTTCGTGGCCTCCCTCGCCCTCCTGCCCTCTTATGAAGGGGCCCTGGGACACACAAATAAGTACACACAAATAAAAGGATCCCCCTATATTTTTCCATATTTTCTGGGTTATCGTCTTCCCCCCCACTTCCCATATTTTCCAATATTTTCTGGGGGATCGACGATTAATTGCGTCTGTGTGTTTTTTCTCTCCTGATTTTACACACGCACGCACGTGTAGCTCAAACGCGCTCTCTCACCCACCCGCGTTCCCAAATGCTACCGTGAGCCTTGTGGTGTCGCGCGGTGCAGGTGCGCCCCATCACGCCACCCGGAACCGACTGACACCCACCTCGCCGAGACAGCGCGCACACAGCACGAGCTGCATGCAGCGCTGGGATTGAAGCAACGTGCTTGTCTTGCGTCGCGTGTGTTTGTGCAAAGCCTGGGTTTATCATTTTGGGGATGGGGCCGGTCCTGGCGGGTGGGTGTTTTCAAGAGCAGCGTGCGGGGTGCATATTGATGTTGAGTGGCTGCACAGCGGACCGTGCCCCACCCACGTACGTCCCCCTCACCCACCGCCGCCTGCATTGTTTGCCTTGGCGCGCGGCTTGGGCTGAGAAGGTGAGAAGATACGGCGTCCCGCGTTAGGCGGGGGGGCGAACGAACAAGCGAACGAACACACACACACACAAACACACACACACACACACACACGCACACACACACACACACACACACACGCACGCGCGCACACACACACGCACGCACGCACGCACTCACGCACGCACGCACGCACGCACACTCATAC
Organism: Prorocentrum cordatum; assembly: GCA_963575745.1. Taxonomy (NCBI): domain Eukaryota; class Dinophyceae; order Prorocentrales; family Prorocentraceae; genus Prorocentrum; species Prorocentrum cordatum. The sequence continues at coordinate 284,732 of CAUYUJ010016147.1, read as the reverse complement.
ACACAGACACACACACACACACACACACACACATACGCGTACACGTACACGTACACACACACACACACACGTGCGCACACACACGCACGCACACACGCACACACACACACACACACACAGAAAACGCATCAGAAGCGATCCTGGGACGTAGCATTATCTGGACCGGGGGCTCACCACTGTCCAGTGGCCACGCTCGGAGTCCACCTGGACACCAGGACACGCCTGGGCTCGCACATATTGTCTGCGTCTATGTATTGCTATGGTGTGTATCTATACACACATATCTGTGTATATATCTAAGACTGTATATATATGTATATATATATATATAAATCAACTTCGACCCTCGCCAGGCCCAACCTGGGCCGAAGATCGGTGTATCCTCTCTCCGCGCTTGCCCACGAATGCGTATACAGAAGGCTCCTGTTGTGACGACGACCCTGGCGTTGGTCTCTTGACCGTTCAGCCTTGAAAGGTCAGCGGCTTTCCCTTGGCACAGATCTGTGGATCTTGACCGATCCTGGGCAACTGCGCTCATGCTTAAACACCCACGGCGGGGTCACAGCCGCGTCGACATGACAAGATCCTGACGTGCATCTCAGACCCCCGACGTCATACTTTGTTCGCAACGTCAACCCCAAAGGTCTCGACCAATTCCCCAAACCCGTTCTTCATCCTCAGTCGTTGTTTGACGGCACCAAAGCCGGGTAAGGGCCCCCAAAGGCCGACAACGGTGAACCACTTACAGTCGTGATGTTTCCATGACGCAGAGGGGTCTGGGCTGGGGCCAAAGAGTGGCCTGGTCGGGACCGGCGCCGGGGCACAACTGGCGACGAAGGCAGCAACCACCGCAAGCCGCCACAGGCACTCGGAGGAGGAGGAGGAGGAGGGAGGAGGAGGAGGAGGAGGAGGAGGAGGAGGAGGAGGAGGAGGCTCTGGGCCAACCCGTCGGACGCCCAGGGGCGCCGCTGGCCGCCTACAGCCGGTGCTCCCCGACGAGGGCACCAACCACCGCAAGCCGCCACAGGCACTCCGGGCCCACCCGTCGGACGCCCCGGGGCGCCGCTGGCCGCCCACAGCCGCCTTCGGCCGCCGAGGGGCCCGCCGAGGGGCCGCCGACGGGCCGCCGCCGAGGGGCCCGCCGAGGGGCCGCCGAGGGCCGCCGCCGAGGGCTGCGTTTGGCCGCCGAGGGGCCGCCGAGGACCGCCGCGGAGGGCCGCGGAGGGCTGCCGCCGAGGGCCGCCCAGGGCTGCGTTGGGCCGCCGCGGGCCGCCGAGGACCGCTTGGCGGTTGGCAGCTGGAATTTTTGCGTTCGTGGAATTTCTGATTCTGTGCGGACCCCCATCCTCCTCAACTCCTCGTCCTCCTCCTCCTCCTCCTCCTCCTCCTCCTCCTCCTCCTCCTCCTCCTCCTCCTCCCCTTCTCCCTCCCCCTCGGCTGGCATAAGGACGCGTCACAGGAGGGGCTGAGGATTGAGAGGACACTGGGGATGGACAATCGGAGGAGGAGGAGGAGGAGGAGGAGGAGGAGGAGGAGGAGGAGGAGGAGGAGGAGGAGGGGGAAGAGGGACACAGAGAACGAAATATTGGCGGGGATTCATTCTCAATTAGGTTTCGTACCTCTGCGCCATAATCTGCGCCCTCGGCGGCTGAGGATATAACCGACTCCTATCGGTTGTGCTATAGGTTGCGTACTCGGCCGACGATGCTGACACCGTCGACTTTTGGTCGCCTATGTAAGAACATGTGTTTGATGATTCAGCTGGATGCATTGTGCCCAGCGTAGCAGAGCTCGGAGAAACAACTTTTTCGTGTTCACGTTTTTGGTACTGTCTTCATTATGAGCTATTGTTGAGTTTTGTCCGCTCGGGCCATTGAAATTGGGCGCCCCGACGACTGACGAAACGCTGCGAGATGGACCGCCTTAACACGCCTATAGCCCTACAAGGCTGGCGGGATTCTTTTCCATATTCGCCCCAGTCGATGGGGCGCTGGGCAACGCATCGTGTTTGCGGCAGCGCGCGTAGCAAAACAGAAAAACAATAGTGTCACTCTTGCATCCGCAGCGGGCCCATGTGCTTATTTCGTCGTGGTACATCGCAGCGACGGCCATGCGGAGGAGGAGGAGGAGGAGGAGGAGGAGGAGAAGGAGGAGGAGGATGGAAAAAATGAGTAGGAGGTGGAGGAGGGGGACGAGGAGGAGGAGGAGGAGGAGGAGGAGGAGGAGGAGGCGTTGTCGCAGCCGTCGGCGGTGCCAAGGTGTCTTGGCGTGCTCTCCTTGGACCTCGCTTTGGGCTCCCGCTCTTTGGCCTCTTGGACCCCTCATGCATTGGACCCTGCCCTTCAAGGCGCCTCCCCTGGAGCTCATTGGGGCCAACCCTTAGGGTTTCACCCTTGGAGCCCAAAGATAAAGTAGGATACTAGAGTGATGCGTGGACGTGCCTGGGTTGTAGGATGTAGCGTCGTGGCCGCGCGAGCATGAGAGGATAGCTGATGCCGTCATGGCTCAGGTAGGATAGGCCCGGTAAGAGTAGGATTGGCCATGTAAGATAGGCCAGGTAATCCGTAGGACACATGTTAGAATTTGTAGGAAGCTGTGGGTCACAAATTGCACAGCATACAACACAATAGAGTAGGAAACCATTAGGATGGTTAGGAATAAGCGCAGTGAGGTGCCCTCCTTCTGGTCTCACTTTGAGGCTCCATCGTGGTCCCCTGGCCTCTCATTCGGGACCCCTGCCCCTCAAGGCAGCCTCCCTTGGGGCCCCGCTTGGGACCTCTCCCTTGGGGTTCCAGCTTGGAGCCTGATACTGAGCCTCAAGGGGCGCCGTCTTGGAGGGAACGTCTTGGGCCGTCTTGGTTGGTCCTCCTCCTACCGTTGGCCCGCCTCCTCCCCCAAATCCGTAAGCCATTTTGGCTTCTCGCTTTTGCGAGGATTTTCCTCGCTAATGATCGGCCAAGGGAAGGCCGCCGATGACTCGCACTGCTCCTTGGGACCCCAGTCTTGTGGCCACTGCAAATGGTTTCGCTTGCAATCCACTTGGCAGCAGAGGTTCACGTTCAATGATAAGGTGAAGGGCCCTGTCGCATGGCTGCGCGACTTTACCAGGAAAGACGGTTCGTGGGGAGTTGGTTGCTTGCCTTGTGCGTTGAATAAGCAATCTGGCAATTTCGCACGCTTTCGAGTTTGCACTGCCGCTGGACTGCAGAGTGAGAACATCAGAAAGCATGCCATCAGCGAGTCGCACCGACTGTCGATGGTGAAATGGCTCAGAGGCGCAGACATTCCACATTCTCGTTCGGCCCCGCAAGAGAAAGAATTCAAAGATGTGTGGACGTCCGTTCGTAGTGGGAGGGCTATGGATATGATGGGGACTGCCTGTGACTCATCCTTTCGGTATAAGAACATTCAGAAAGTGTTCTGCCTCGCCGAAAGTATTCGTCAGATGGATCGCACCTTCCTTGCGAACTGCCGCAGTATGACGCTCAGCCAAGACGGATCTGCTTCCAGACAACTGGCCCGCTTCTGGGCCGCCAACGATGCGCTCGAGGTCCGGGCTGGGATTTTCGGGATGGTCCGAGATGGAGGTACAGGCCACAAAGCGATCATGAGGATGACATTGACTATGTTCCAGGACATCTGCACCCCATATAAGGGAGCGCCTCCTCGCCACACGTCTGATGGCAACAGTGACGGCCTTCCAGCGCCACAGGTTGACCCCACGCTGTTGAACCACATTCGTGTCAATGCGACGCAAGTGTGGAACACTGATGCTGGCGCAGATGAATTGTTGGCGGGCAAGGAAGCGAAGCTCTACGGACCGAGATCGGCAAATGTTGTTCCCATCCTGCCCGCCCTGAAAGTAGTCAATCGCGATCGGGCCCATGCGAGTCGGCGCGTGGTGAAGCGGCCATGGACAGCAGATGAATTCTTGAAATCAGTTCATGCCAACCTCGTGACAAAGAAAACGTCGATGACACGAATTATCCAGTATTCCCCTGTTATCAAGACGTGGTACCAAGAGTTCCAGAATGACACCTCTAAGCTCATTTCCACGCAGAAGGATCTCTCGTTGGCATTGCATAGATTCGAATCATCATCGAAACCCTTGTCAATTGTGTGCCTGACGCTGCCTGCCGTTAACATGACTGCGGTGAAGGTCAACGTCGAGAGGAAGAGCGATGCGCCAGGTAAGCATGCGCTGGAACATTTGGAGTACTTGAGTGGCGAGATGGGCGTGGAGGTGATGCTCCAGGCAGGCATGCTTGCCGACGCCGCTGACGAGGGGCTCCTGCTGACGAGGTCGCTGGATACAGAATCTGCTGACACCGCTCTGCTGGTTAGCCACACCAGCAACTACATTTCGCGCATGAAGGTTCTCTTCGTGGACGGTAAGGCCATGCAGTGTGGACTTACGCAGGTGATGCTTAAGCAGATCAAGCATGTTGTCCTTTGGTGGACGTCTTCTGGCGATCCAAGGAAGATTGGCGATGAACGTGGCGCTCAGGGAGATGTGGTGAGACGCTGCATCGCCCGCATGTGTGCCATGTCAAAATTGGCGATCCTCACAATCGAAACAGAGTTCCCGCACTTCGACATCCTGGTGTGCTTCCAGATCTTCGCGCTGAACGAGAGGGCCGACAATCCAGAGGTCAAGAAAGCGCATGACAATGCTTTCAAACGGCTCTCTCACGTCTTCGGTGTCTGCGAGCGGGAGTTTCGCGAGGAATACGACAAGATTATTGGCGTCGCCAAGCACATATTTGTCCACGAAGGTGTTGGCAATCTCGAATCTTGGAAGCGCGCCCTGCAGAGGACAGGCGAGCGGTCAGCCCGGAGAAACGCCTACCCTGTGAAGAACTTGTTGCAGGTCCTTGCCCCCTACGCTGCATGGCGCTGCTCCACTTCGGGAGTCGAACAGAATTTCAACATCCGTGATTGGCTTTCGCCGAAACGACGGTCGATGTCGCCTCAGGTGGAGTTGGACATGCTTACCATCGCTGCTTACAAGTATCATGATGAAGATGCCGTCTTTGCAGGAGCAGCGAACGTTTGGCAAGCCTTATATGGTTTAGTCCGGGCATCTTCGCGGCGCATGGCTGGTTACAAGCGGCACCGGGATGATCCTGAGACCCCGGGCCATGCGGCGTGGATTAAACGTCGGCGGTTGGAGGTGTCTGAGCTCGCAAGAGATGAGAATGTTTCGACTGCCGAGGCAGTGAGGCTGGCGACGGAGAAGGCGGGGTCAGCATGGCAGCCATCTCATGACAAAGAAGAGACGTGGCAACGTGCACAGAGGCAGATTCGGTTTTTGGAGACTGCAGACCAGGAACTCGTTCCTGACACCATCGACGGTAACTTGTCCACCCTTGTCAACGCCTACAGGGCCCATAATGACAAACTTCGAGAAGGACGGAACAGAGCTGACAACGCAAAGGGACGTCTGCTCTCGAAGTCTGGAGCTATTTCAGTGTTTGGATGTCGAGTTCACGTCGAGAAGGATATGATGGAACCCAGTGAAGTTCAGGTTGCCTTGGGCAAATTTCACATGAGGCGGGCCTCCGTAGACGTTGATGTTGACATGTTTGTGGTCAGCAACATAAGCAATGTTGGCATCCTGAAGTCCTGGTGTGCGCTTTGGAATGGAGCCAGGCTTGCTACCCCATCATTTTTTCAGAGTGGCGGCGCGGATGGCGCGTGTTTCAAGTATCAACCAGCTGTCACTATTAATCGGTCCATCTGGCTGAGCCCGAAATTCATAGCAGATTTCCCAGCACTGCGTAGAGTGCTGGAGCACGCAGCCAGCAAACCTGAGTCCAAGACGAAACTTGTCTTGGACGCTTCAGTGTGGGCGTCGAGAGCTGCTAAACACCCGGGGAATCAGGCTCGTTTCGTTGCGCTTGTGACTGAAGCTGATAAGCTCGCTTCTCCAGGGATCAGCCGTTTAAAGTACGCTCTGACTCCGAAGGAGTGCGTCAGGCTGCTTGGAAAAGCAGATCAGGCTGCGTCGAGGCATGGCATGTGCAAGCGGTAGCTTTCCAGTTGAAGGAGGAGGCTTGAGGGGGAGAACAAGGACGAGGAAGTGAGGAGGAGGAGGAGAAGGAGGATAGCCTTTCCAATTTCGTCGGTGAACTGTTGCCCGCGGCAGCTAATATCTTGTTGTGGATTATCGTGAATAATCCTTGGGCGTGGCGAGTTCAAACTGTGGGGCATGTTTGTAGCGCCTGGTCAGAGAAGACTCCTGACAGGCACTCGCAACCAAAAGCAGCCGCTCCTCATTTTGGTAATCCGACTCCTCATCCACCTTACCGCCCTCATTTTGGTCATCCGACTCCTCATCAACCTACTCCTTTGGATTCGTCATACTCACCCCTCTCCAATTCGTACCCCCGTCCCCCGCCTCCGCAATTCCTGTTGGCAAAACAGCGCTCTGGATGATTAAGACTGATCCTATGAACACTATACACATGTATTCGGGGCCCCTCGCAAAGACCAGAACAACATATGGTGCCCATAGACCTCGCGCATCCCCCTGCAATCCTTTGCAATCCCCTGCAATCCCGCGCAATCAATGTTGCAGATAAACCAGGCGCAGAAAGATATGGTTCAACAAAAACCAGCTCAAAATCATGAAGCATATCAAACTGGCGCAGATGAATAAAACACGTGCAATCCCAGGGCACTCCTCGAAACCTGGCGAAGACCTTCGAGGAGTATTCGTATTGGGTGCTGGCGCGTTCGGATGCAAATCTTGAGTTGGCGCAATCGAGCAGGGTGTTGTTTGGCAACGCCTGTTGCTATCAAGTCGCTCGAAAAATCGGGGACGTGAATGCGTCGTGGCCAATCGATCTGCACGTCCGTAACCATTTGGGCTCAAACCTCACGAGGCCTCAGGAGGCATCACGCGTGGTTCACCATAGCCAGAGTATTCGCATCACACGTATATCTAATGCCGCTGGGGTTCGAGGGTAAAATTTGCCTCAAGATGAAAGCAGAGATTGAGGGCCTCCCGCGTGAGTTTGAGCGGACTTACCGTTTCGACTTGCCTGCCGAGCTCCGCCTGGTCGGGACGCCAACCACGCCCCCCGTCGTCGTCGAATCCCTGGCCCGCGAGAACCAAAGCTCCGGCGTGACCGCAGCAGGCGCAGGACCATCATCGTCGGCCGCTGGCGCAGCCCCATCGGACAAGAGCTCGGGCGACAAGCCTGACGCGAAGAACTCTGGCGCAGTCCCATCGAACGATCAGCCTGACGCGACGAACTCTGGCGCAGCCGCAGCATGCTCGGCACCATCAGCAGTGGGCCTGGCAACATCGGGCCAGAGCCACGACGGCGCGAAGAGCCCAGTCAGTGGCGCAGCAGCAGCAGCAGCAAGCAGCATGAGCCAGATGACGAAGCAGCCAAGCCCAGAGCAAACCAGAAGCGCCGCAGCAGCACACGACAGTTTGGTGACGCAGCCATCCCTTGCCGCACGCACGATGGGCAAGCATGAAGCGACCCCGTGGCTCAAGAAGCTTCGCACTGTGGCTGATGACAACCCCACCCCGCTGCTGCCGATGGAGCCGCCGCCAACTGCCACGCAGCCCCGGAGCGTGATTCGAGAGAGCATAGCCATTGAGGATTCGCCGCCGCCTCTGGACGATACGCAGCCTGGGATGCCCGTGGACGATACGCAGCTTGAGATGCACCCCGAAGATACGCAGGATTTCATGTATGCGCTTCACGCCCTGTATCCCATGCAGCCAGAAAAGGGCCATGACGGCGGCGTTTGAGCGCCGAGGCAATATCTAACTTTTTGTTGGGGCATGCTTAGGCCGAATGAATGGTGCCCGAGGTCGCTGTCCTATGGTTTTTCAGAGCCTGATATCCCGATCTTGAAGAGCTTGTGGGCGTGAGTTGCGAGAAAGAGAAACACAAAGAAGAGGACGCCCATGCTGTACAATGATTGTTCCCGTGTTGTCCGTTGAAACTGTGCAGATTGTCGAGACGTCTCCACCTTGGCGCTCTCTTGGGGCTCTCTTGGGGGCTGCTTCCTGGGACCCTCCTGGACGCTTCTTGGAGGGAGGGAGGGAAGGAGGGAGGAGGGAGAAGAGAGGAGGGAGAAGGGAGGAGGATAGCCAAGCTGTACGAACAGGAGACGTGCAAAGTATTACCATTCGCGTGCCTACGAACAAATGGGTCTAAGTTGCTATCTAATGGCCTTAGGCCGTATGGCGATGGAAAATCATGGGCGTCGGTCGGGTACAAAGGGCCCGTGACCAGAGTCGAACCCCATTTACGCTGCCCACGCTTTCGCGATGCTATTCTGCTATTAGTTGACGAGGTCGACCCCCGGTAAATTGACAAGGTCGACCCCTGATAAAATGAGAAGGTCGCCCCCGAAAAAGTCGACCCCGGGTAAATTGGTAAGGTCGACCCCCGGTAAATTGACACAGTCCACCCCCAGTAAATTGACAAGGTCCACCCCCCGTAAGTCGACAAGGTCGATCCCCGGTAAGTTGACAAAGTCGACCCCTGGTAAATTGACAAAACCCAACCCCGGTAAGTTGACAAGGTCGACCCCCGGTAAGTTGGTAAGTTGACAAGGTCGACCCCGGGTAAAGCGACAAGGTCCACCCCCAGACAAGGTCGACCCCCAGTAACTTGACAACGTCGACCCCCAGTAAGTTTACATGGTCGACCCCTGGTAAGTCAACGAAGTCGACCCCTGGTAAGTTGACAACGTCGACCCCCGCTAAGTTGACAAGGTCCAGCCCTGCTAAGTTGACACGGTCGCCCCCCAGTAAGTTGACAAAGTCGAGCCTTGGGGTCCGCCAGCTCGGGGAATAAATGCGAAAACAGTGCTTGCACGTAAGCAGATCCCCTAAACGGATGAGAGAGAGAGAGATGTGGGGGGAGCAGGGAGGTGAGAGGGGAACGATCTGGTATACTTGAGGTTAGATTGTTTCGATATGGTTGGGGGTACCCTAGAGACCCCCTTGGCGCTCCGGGAAAGTACTGCCTCATCCTGCTTTTGTTTTTGCTGTCATTCTGCTCTAGTCTTTCTCCACGTTTCCCCTCCTCATTCGCTCTCTTCTGATCCTCCTCCTCCTCCTCCTCATCTCCTCCTCCTCCTCTTCCTCCTCCTCCTCCTCCCTGCTCTCTGCCCCTCATCCCCCCCTCCTCCTCCGATCCATTTTGGATGACTCGACTCTGCCACGCCCAAGGCCTGGCCGTCGTTAGGGCAATCCCGTGGTTTTGTCTGAGACTTCCTCGAACGTTTGGCCTCTCAGGTAGCATGAGTTGCAACGGTTACTCAGATGGAGAGGTACATTCGTCAAAATGGTGCTCGGATCTGTGGCTAGGAATCATTGCCCCATCGTTCGGGGGCTACTGAGCGCTAGCATTTCTGGCAGGACGCGCCTTGCCCCATCGTTCACGGATTTCTGAGCGCTCGGATTTCTGGCAGCACGCGCCCTGCCCCATCGTTCAGGGATTTCTGAGCGCTCGGATCTCTGCTGCATCGTGCCCTGCCCCATCGTTCAGAGATTTCTGAGCGCTCGGATCTTTGCGGCATCGTGCCCTGCCCCATCGTTCAGGAATTTCTGAGCGCTCGGATCTCTGATGTGCGCCTTGCCCCATCGTTCAGGGATTTCTGAGCGCTCGGATCTCTGACGCATGATGCCTTGCCCCATCGTTCAGGGATTTCTGAGCGCTCGGATCTTAGAGTCGTGCCTTGCCCCATCGTTCAGACATTTCTGAGCGCTCGGGAAATTCTTTTGGAATGCCTTTCTATGTCGCTGTGGCTGTGTTAAGGGGTGGGGCAATCGCCCCACCCCTTAACACAGGTCTGAGCGCTCAGATCTGTCTGAACGATGGGGCGGGACCACCTTGGTCGAGGTTGTAAGGGGTGGGGCGGGTGCCCCACCCCTTACAACCTGAAAAAAAACGTCTTGCCCCATCGTTCGGGCGATTCTGAGCGCTCGGACCTGTGTTAAGGGGTGGGGCGACTGCCCCACCCCTTACAACGTGGCGAGTTGGCGGTGTGCACTGGGATGCGAGTTAAGTGGAATTTTCGATTGAGCGTCCACATCTCAGCCCTCTGTGGTCATTTGGCTCAACCCTGCAACGTGCAACTGACATCGAACTTCACGCCTTTTCAGATAGCTGCTTCCGAGATGTCGGGTAAGAGAGCTCTCCCTGCTGCCGCCGAGACTGCGAAGAGATCGAAGCCATCATCCGGAGGCTCGCCAGCGACGAAGTGCACCGACCAGTCGATCTCCTCGGACGTGGCCCTCAGCGGTGACGTGAACAAGGCGTACACTGCCAAGTTCGAGCCGATGCTCTCCAAGGTCATCCACGCGTTTGATGACATCCAGAGGAAAAGCCCTATATCCATCGAGGCAGGAGGCACCATGGATCCGATTACTCAGTCAAGCGTCTCGCTCGCCATGAGTACCGAGAGGGGCGTCGTGAGCGGTGCTGGGAACCTGTTCTGGCACAACATTCGGTGGCGCCCCTCGCCTAACGTGCCGATCAACGAGACGGGTATCACAGAGATCAAGCTGCATTCTTTCAAGACGCCTCCAGCCAAGCTCAATTTCAACCTGCACGTCGCCTTCGCCAATGACATGGAGTTTACTGGCGCGCTTGGCAACCTGCATCGCCTATCCCCGGAAGAACCTGTGCACGCGCTGCTGTGGGGCATCTCAGACGCCATCGACCGCAACGCGAAGCCGAACGAAATGCGAGCCTGGGAGGAGCTGCTACTTAACGTACCTTTCGTCTTCGAGCGTTTCTCCAACACCGACGCGATCGTGAAAAGATCTATCGACTTGCGCGAGGAGCTGACTACCCAACTTGACGCAATCAAGAGAACTCCATTTGCCAGATTCCTCGAGATCGTCAATATCAGGGAGGAAATGGAACGCACGAAAGGCAAGGTCACGACGGACATGCTCTTCAATTTCTTCAAGACTGTAAAATTCTCCAACAAGAGCGAGAAGATCTCGAGGAACCTCTTGGATAATATCAATGCGGTATGGAACAAGTGGAAAGCTGACCCATCAACCATGCAGATTGTGCAGGAAGCAAACACGCTCTACGGCAACGATTCGCCCTTCAGCGGCATTCTCCAGATGTACTTGCTCTGCAACAAGGCCGGGAAGGACACGAAGCTCATGAAGTGGGTGTTCGCGAGCGCTTTTGATGCATTTCGCTCCGGGGCAGCGTCGAGAGACGACATGAATGCTCATAAACTTCAAGATGGTAAGCGCGTGGACGTTGTCGACGTGTTCGTGTTCAAAAAGACTCTTCTGGCGGAACTACTCGGGGACGAGCTGCAGAGGCTCCACTTGCCCGTGAATCAGGTCAAGTTGCTGCAGAAACACTACGAATCCCACGACACCTACAGAAGCGCGTGTGGCTTCAACGACCCAGTGGCGGCAAAGTTCGACAAGACGATCAGCTTGGCTTGGCAGACGGAGATGACCAAGGCCACTCTGAAGTACAGCCAGCTCATCGAGATGACGATCTACTCCTGCCACTTCGACGGGGTGCTTCGCCAATGCCTCAAGAACAGCAAGAGCGCCGAGGACACACTGAGGTATGGGTCTCTTGGGATCGAGATGCAGAAAGTTTACGACGTGATGGAGGCCGAGAAATCCGGACCAGCAGCAGCAGCCCCTGCGGCAACAGAGGATTGTCAATGGCCTGAAGATGTGGTCGAGGGGGATGTGGTCCCAACGGTCCCATTGGCCCTTCAGAGGGCCCTTTTCGAAGAACCATGATTTTCTTCTTTTTTGAGGGAGGCCTTCAAAGGGCCCTCAGGGCAATGCCCTCAGAGCCGCATCTTCGAGGCCATGTAAAACAAGGATGCTGGAGATGGCAGCCGCAGTGAAGCTGCTGACGGCGATGCAGATGAGGAGGACGACGGTGGGAACAACTTCGAGGGTGACGAGGATGCCGACTCGAAGGCGCGGTGGAGAGCATACGCGACACGCCTGGTCAAAATGAGAGTGACATTGATAGTGGTGCCGAACAGCGAGAAACGTTTCATCGACCTCCTTCGAGATGCTGGCATCAATTCGGGCACGTACGAGAAGGACGAGTACCAGGGGATCATCTACAACAGCAAGACTGAGGGCGAGGCAAAGTCCAATCCAGCTACTCGTACTCCGAACCACCGCACGGCTTACATGCAGAAAACGATTTCTTCTTGCCTTCGTGCCATTGCGGGACCGCGCTCCGATGACGATCCGGATCAAGTCAGTGTGGGTCCAGACAGGATGTACTTCTTTTTGGACGCATTCAAGCACGGCCACTCTACTGGGTTCTTGAACTCGTTCTCCATCGACGACAGAAAGCTCGACAAAGATAGCACCATCTACTACATCACCTACGAGTGGTCGTCACTCCAAGCTCGCCGCCTGCGCGTCCACGACGACAGCCTGATCGACACGGTCGAGTTCATGCACGTGGTCACTGAGACTCCTCTCCAACTTCCGCCCAAACAGAGGTTGACCAATGATACGAGCTCCAACCAATGCAATTTCATCGGCCCAGTCGTGACGGAGGACGTGAACGAATCGTGGCAGCTGACCTACTATGACAAGAAGAATCTGCTCGGGGACGCTCGAACACCAAACGGCGGCCCTGCGCCCGGAAAAGCTGAGCCAGCCCGCCGCCACGATGCAAACTTGGAGCTTGTGGCCTACCACGGTAACGGATATCTCTTCTACAGCGAGTTGTTGCACTCTTTCGGCCTGACTTCCATTGTGCACCTGACCCCCCTTGATGACAAGTGCGGACTCGCAGCCATCGCTCACAAGGCATCGTACATCGGCGTATGCTACACCGAGGAGCACGCGACAAGGCTCATGGATCGCCTGATTGACCTGACCTACAACGCCCTTTTCGATCCCAAAATGGAGGGTATCTACGAGCCATCTGCAGTCGCGGACATGACGCCACCAGAGGATGACGACGACAAGCCGAAGCCGAAGACCGACAGGAAGAAGACCACTGATCCGAACGGCAAGGACAATCCGAACACCGCGGAGCCCAAGAAGGAGCCCAAGAAGAGGGCCAAGCGGAAGGCGACGAAGCCCACTGCTGAGGAGGGGGACGCAGCTGCGGCGGCGCTGGAGAGTCTCCTGAATGGGCTGGATGACCCTGCTCAGGACGGCGAGCTTGATGATGGGCTCGGGGAGTCGGCGTGAGTGAGATGTTTGCGCAACTGCTGGATATCTTGGGCTTTCGTGCCAACAGCAGTCGTGGCATTTTTGTCCGGGAAGTGTGTTCCGCCTTTCGCGCGAACCAGCGGAGTTTCTGTTCAGTCTGTAACGACTGTATGCTCGCTCGTGCAGGTGCCCGCACGAGACTGCAGGCAACGCATTGCAAATCATCCACATTACATCCTCAGCCACCGCGTTCACTTCCACCTCCCCACCTGTGGCCTCCTTCACCTTCGTCTTCTCCTCTCTCCTTTCGCTCGCCCGCCTCCCAACCGATATCATGCCGTCCTCGTCCTCCCGGGGTGCCCCAGAACCAACCGAGGCGGCGCGATCTGGCCTTGCCTCATCTCGGCGTCGGCGAGGGGAAGGAACGATGGGGATGCTTGACATGTAGGATGATGAACCCCGATAAAAGCGGAGCAATGCAAGAGAAGAAGGTGCAGAACGGCAATATTAAACTGAACATTGCAGATTGGGGGGGCGTCCACGTCAAACCAAACCTGGAGCACCTCAAAACGCCAAAACACATAGGGGAAGTTCAAAACAGCAATGCATGTCAGGAGGGGCCCCGTTTAACCATTGAGGTTGAAACCAACATTAAACGCATCGATCCTCCTTCAAGAGAGGAGGCCATGGAGGAGGGGGAGGAGACGGAGGAGGAGGAGCAGAAGCAGCAGCAACAAGTGGATGAGCCATGTTCTTGTGGCTTCGCCCTTTTGGCGTTGGGGAAGTCGCCTGAACGACCAAACAACGGCAAATAATACCGTGTGGAACCTGCGTGCATCTCAGAAGTCTCGGACTGGTTGCCCTAGCAGCTTTCGTATATAGCCGCTTCCCTCAAGCCTGGACCATCTTGAAGTTTTCGTCGGCGGCATGCCTGCCAAATCGGCGCAGCAAAGCCCTCGGGCGCCGAAGGCCAACCCGAAGGCCAGCCCGAAGGCCACCCGGAATGTAGCCCGTTCACGGTCGCCGAGACAGAGACGCATCCGTTTGTTTTCTGACTGTTCGGGCATGTCGTCGATCAGCCACGCCTTCTACGGCCTCGGCCTTCGCGACGACCTGGTGCACATTGGAGCTTGCGACAAGGACGCGACCGCCAAGAAGTTCTGGGTGAACAACTACGGAGAGACTCGCTGGTACGACGAGATCACCGGGCGCAACTATCGGGCCATCATGAACCAACCATTGACACCGAACGTCTACGAGTGCGGCTTCCCGTGTCAGTCCTTCTCCGCTGGAGGGAAAAAGGAAGGCAAAGCCGACCCGCGTGGACGAGTCATCGATGAGGTCTTCCGCGCGCTCGAGGGGATGACGCCAGATCTTTTCATTTTGGAGAACGTCGAGGGCCTGCTGATCCATCATCCCAAAACATTGGCAGCCATCGTGAAACGCTTGCGTGAGCTGAAGTCTGGCTACTACAATGTGCACCTTAAGTTGCTCAACTCATTGGACCACGGGGTGCCCCAGAACAGAAAGCGGCTTTGGTTTGTGGGTATCGCTAAGAGGTGCGACAAGAATACTTTCGCTTGGCCAGACGACATCGGCAGCGTCAATATCGACGACTTCCTGGATCCCGCCGTGAAGGAGGTCGCGAAGAGCATGCCTCCGAAGAGTTCGGCGTTCGCCAGGCAAAGCTTCATGAAACTCATGAAGGATGCCGTTGCTTCGGGGCTGAATCCACTCAAGGATACCCTGGTGATGGACATTGAGTCTTCTAAGCCTGGATGGATGGTCGGTAAGTCTCCTTGCCTGACGCGTTCCAGGGCCGAGGGGCACTGGGTTACGACCCGCGGCCGCAGGCAGACGGTGAACGAGCGGCTCCGTCTGATGGGCATCGACCCCAAGCTGGTGGACAAGATGGACATGACTCCGCACAAGATGGGCCAATTGATTGGGAATGCTCAGAGCGCCAACGTCTTGGAGCGCATCCTGTTCCAGGCGCTCCCGGCCGCGGGCATCATCCCGCAGAGCGAGCTCAAGGGCCGCTGGGAGTCCAAAGCTGCCGCCTCGAAGACGGTGGCTAGCTTTTCGTAACCATGCGGCTGCAGAGCCGCGAGCCGAGCTATTATACAGCAGCTCGACGTGTCAAGTTTCGCGAGGCTGTGAGCCTCTCTGCTTAGCACGCCCAGGGTCCTCAGACACTCAGAGAAGAGGGATGAGAAAGAGAAGCGGGTGAAGATCTCCTCGTCCTTTCCCAAAAGTGCGAATCTGCTGAGGACCCACGCGCTGGCGATCATGTTTGGGGTCCACGTTTGCTTCAAAGCTGGCACGCTGTTTGGGATCCGCCCTCTGAGGAGGAAAGAAAGAGATGACAAGGGGGGCAGCGAGAGAGGAGGGAGATGGGGAGAAGGATGGAGGATGGAGAAGGGAGGCAATGAGGAAGGAGGGAGAGCCACGGCCCCTTTTCGGACGCAATGAGGACTCGTCACTGCTGCTAGGCGTGGCTAAGCGGTAGATTTCTAAGTTCTGGGGGGAAAGCGATGCCGATATCGCTATCACGTCGCCTATATGGCCTTCCCGGGCATACTAGTTTCCCCTCGCTGCCACGGCTGGAGTCCCCTTTGAGTTCTGAGTTATGGTCCGAACGCACCCCAGGAGATATTTGATGGATAGCGATATCAGATGTCGGCACTATTGCGTCCCTTAAGATGTCTCGTCTTGCTTTGCTACCCCCCCCCAGACAGTAGCATCCTACCTCTTCCCCCGACGTACATCACACTCTGATGCCTCCGTCACCCATTCATCATTTTGCCGAAATCACTAGGCCCTGTTGGGGGTCCTCCTTCTCCTCCTCACTTCTCCCCCAAATGCGATCAGACTCATTTGTCATTTCTCCTCTCCTCTCCTCCTCACTTCTCATCCTCCTCTCCTCCTCACTTCTCGAAACTACCACACGACATCAGAAACGAAAAAGACACATTCCTCCACCTGCTGCCATTTCGGATCGTGAAACACTTCAGGATTTCGGTGAAACCCTCCTCGTTCTTCCGGGCCAGTCCTGTCCGTATCCGCCATGCCGCCCAAACTGGTGTTGCCAAATCCGCAATTCTTGGCGAGGGTGCAGCCGCCGATGAGGCGTCGCTTCAAGAGGATGTTTCGCGATCTCATCTTCTATCCAGCTGCCTTCGGCGAATCCCGCCACTGTGCCAGTGCGGTTTTCTCAGCGGTCTTTGCAAGGTTTCAGGTGACGTAGACCTTCTCAACCGCCAGCCCAGCCCGTCTTCGGGAAGGGATTCCTTGTGGGCTGGAGGTTGAGGAGGTCAGTCGTCCCCACAAGGGGAATCGCCAGAGCTGCTGTCCTTCCCCCCAGGGAAAAACAAGACAATTACAAGACCGCTGCCAGAGGGACCTAATAATACAAATATCTGATATTGCCTGGACCCCCGGCTTTGGAGGGCTTGTGAGCGTGGGTTGCGAGAAAACGAAACACAAAAAAGAAGACACCCGTAGGCCACAATGTGATTGTTCCCGTGTTGTCCGTTGACACTGTAGATTTGTCCGGGTGTCTCCGACCACCTTGGCGCTCTCTTGGGCAGTCTTGGGTCTCGCTTGGGGACCTCTGGGGTCTTCCTGGGACCCTCATGCTCGCTTCTTGGAGGAAGGGAGGGAGGGAGGGAGGGAGAAGAGAGGGAGGGAGAAGAGAGGAGGGAGAAGGAGGAGCAGAGTCAGAAATGTACAAACAGGACACGTGCAAAATATTACCACTCGCGTGTCCAACGACATGTTTGTCCAAATGATGGGTTAAGTTACTATCTAGTGGCCTTAGGTCGCGGGGATCGCAAGCAGGGTCGGCGTCCTTATGACAAGTCATGGGGGTCGGATGGGTATACAGGGCCCGGGGCCAGAGTCGGTCCCCATTTACGCTGCCCACGCTTTCGCGGTACAATTCTCATTTTTAAAGTTGACAATGTCGACCCAATGTAAAATGACAAGGCCAAGCAATGGGCCGAAGATTTCGAAATCGCATTTTCTGAAAATATATCAGGCGAAGCACTGATTCTTAGCAGAAGGCGTCTTAAGATAAGACTCCCACCTTCGCGATTTGGCGAGGATGTCTCGGCGAAACGCCCATCCCGGAGGGAAACAAGAAACCCTGCCAGACAGCGCCTGGCATTCTTGTACGCCTCAACGTGCCAGGGAGCACGTGGCGGTCAAGCATCGGGCTGCGCTGTACAAGTCCCGTCTGACGAAGCTTCGCACGGTGCTGAACCGAATCGAAGATATGGCCACTGATGCGCTCGCAGAAGACGACCGCATCGGCCAGCAGCACGCGATTGTGCTTAACCAGATCGCGAACATCCCAGTGCAGTGAGCTGGGGCCTGGTGTTCTCCCCTTTTCTAAGCTCTTTCATAATTTCATCAATGTCAATACTTCCTTTGCCCTCTCTCTCCCTCTCTGTGTCGAAGCTGTGCTTACCGTCCTTAGCAGCTCTGCAAAGAAACGCAGAAACAACGCTAATTACTCCAGGGCTGCCGCCTGCGCCTCCGACGGCCCGGGGGGTGCTGCCTATTCCGCCGATGTTGGGTGTTGCTTTGGGGCCTCTCTTGGAGCCATCACTGGGCGTTCGTGGGATGTTCTTTGCGTGTTTTTGGTTGTCGGGTGCACCCGTCCTTGATGATCCCTGTAACATGGCAACTTTGAGCTATGAAGGACACCCAGTGCGCGTGGCGCACCAATGGTTCCCCGTGGTCGTTTGCCCCTCCATTTGAAGTTCCTGTTCTCCTCACGTCAAGCAGAACTCGTTGTCCCCCAGGCGCATCATCATCACCATCATCACCGCCATCACCACTGTCACCGAGATCGCAATCACCGTCGTGACGGCAATCTACAGCATGCATACCCATCGTCATACCCGCCATCATATGAATAAAAATCCGTACTCATCATGACACCCACCTTCACCATCAACACAGCTTCAAAATCATCACCATTATCATCCCCATCATCATCATCATCCATCATCCATCATCCATCATCATCATCACAATAACCTCAAGCTGCATCATACTCAACTGCATGCCCACTGCGACGACTTAGCAATGACGTAAAGCCGCGGATGACGACGTCTGATAGACGATTGACTGATGGTGGATGAGAGAAGGAGCTGCACGGGGAGGAGGGAGAGGAGGAAAATACAATAGAGGGGAAGGAAGGCTCAAAGCAAACGTCTGAATAAATGATGAGGAGGAAAAGAAAAACAAACAAAAACGGTTGTGGCCCGCACGGGAACAAAAATTCCGCGAACGCAAAAATTCCAGCTGCCAACCGCCAAGACCGCCGCGCAGGGCCGCCGCGGAGGGCCGCCGGGGGCTGCGTTGGGCCGCCGCGGGCGCCGAGGGCCGCGGGCTTGCGCCCAGAAGGGGTCGGGGCGAGCAGAACGGGCCGCACGGGCGGCGCCGGTCTCCCGAAGCACTGGGTCTCCCACCAGGTACGGCCGCAGTCCTTCCGGGGCGCGCCCCTGCTCCCCGACACCCCCCGCTCTTCTTCGCCCCCTGGTCTTCCCACTCATCTCTCCCTCCCCCTGCCCTTGTCACCATTCGGGTCGGGCGAAAGGGGGGGATAGCAAAGGGGGGGTTTGAGAATCAGCTCACGTAGCTGATTTTCCCGGCGCCTCCCTGCGCCGGAGGCACCCATGTATCGAGGATTGGGCCCGGCGGCGGGGCCGAAAACAGCTGCATGCAGCAAATTTCGTACCCCCCCCTTTCCCAATCCCCCCCTTTCGCCCGGCCCGAACCATCCACGTTCCTGAAAAGTGCCTCCTCCCTTCCCGCGCCCCCAGACGCGTCGGCGGGGCGGGCCGGGCGTCTCGCCCAAAGCTTCCTATCACCACCGAGGGTCCTGAAATTTGGGACGAGCCACAGCTTCACAGAGGTACTGCGGTCCTTTTTCAAAATGTGCCTCTCGCCTCCACGCCACTCGCATTCGTCAGCGAAGTTTGCAGCAGTTTGAAAGATGGAGGGCCGTTGCTTTTTCGAAATGCTGTCTCCCGTCTGAGCGCTGCGCACGTTCATAAGTTTGCACGTGTTTCATTGCGCCGCGCACATTCGATTTAAACATGTGCATAGTGCTTCATAGATTAAGGGTGGGTGGTTTTCACAATGTGGCTCTCGCCTTAGCGCCGTACACATTCGATTTGAACATGTGCAAGAGGCTTCTTGTATTTAGGGCGGGTGTTTTTCACGATGTGGCTCTCGCCTTAGCGCCGCGTGCATTCGATTTAAACATGTGCAAGAGTCTTCACGGATTGAGGGCGGGTGGTTTTCACAATGTGGCTCTCGCCTTAGCGCCGCGCACATTCGATTGAAACATGTGTAAGAGGCTTCACGGATTGAGGGCGGCTGGTTTTCACAATGTGGCTCTCGCCCTAGCGCCGCGCACACTCGTTTTAGAACTTTGCAAGAGCTTCACGGATTGAAGGCAGGCCGCTTTACATTCAATCCTAGAAGACCGGAAACTTCGTGATGTACGATCTGTCTGATCAAGAGGGGGGGATGAAGGCATATTAGTCCAGCATCGGTCCCAAGACCCCTCCCAGGGCCGAAGCCGAACAGCTGTTCGGGCCGCGTCCAGCTGTGGCGACGAGGGTGCCCCGCTCCTTCCCGCCTCTCTACTGGCCGGGACTGGTGCTGGGCCTCAGCCGTCCTCCTGGCTCCAACCCTGAGATCCGACGTCGCGAAACACTGCTGTCCCTACAGCTAACCCGTCTAGTAAGGATGCGCGGTACGGGTGCAAGGGCCTTGGGGGGCCACGTGAACGTGTTTCGAGCAAGGCTGGCCAGCGAAAGCGGCCAAGGATGGACCGAGGAGGCAAGGATGCAAGGGTGCCCTTGGGAAGGTTGCCCATCCTTACTATTGAAGGAGCCCTGGGACACACAAATACATACACACAAATAACGAGATTCCCCATATTTTGCCATATTATCTGGGTGTTTGTCTTCCCCCCCACTTCCCATATTTTCCCATATTTTCCTTGGGGTCGACGATTAATTGTGTCTGTGTGTTTTTTCCCCTCCTGAACTATGCGGATTGACTGTATACGAAGACACTCACATCAGCATGGCGATAGCTCGCGCGCGTGCCGTGCGCATCCCGAGGCGAGCAGGAAGAGATCGCGACGCGGATCCGCGGTCCCAATCGAGAGGGGTGCGGGCCGAAGCTGCACACGAGGATTCCACCTGATGCCAGGAGTGAGAGAGCACCGGCCACGAGAGGGAGAAGCGGGGAGAGGAGGAGGAGGAGGAGGAGGAGGAGGAGGAGGAGGAGGAGGAGGAGGAGGAGGACGACGACGAGGAGGAGCGAGGAGGAGCGAGGAGGAGGAGGAGGAGCGAGGCCGAGGGGACTGACAATGCACCATCGCGAAAACTCGCGGCCGACACCCCGGACCCCGTCTCTGCGCGGCAACTCCTCGAGCCCGATCGACCTGCGCGGGCCCCTGGGCCGGGCGCCGGGCGCTGGGCGCCCGGCGTGAGAGAACGGCAACGATCTCGGGGACACTTCCCATGGGGAGACCAAAATAGGGAGCCCAACTCTATACACCGACGCAGTTTCCCGCCCTCTGCTGAAGTTTGCACATCCACGCGGATCCTGGTGTGTACGGGACCCTTGTGTGTTCATGTGCCGTTGATTCGCTGGAAAACAAAAAAGTATACACCACAGCACACCGACGTCGTCCCCGACCCTCAAACAAGTCCTGGGGTTGAAAAACAGCCCGCCGCTGGTAATGTTTATGTTCCAATTTCCGGCAACAAGTACCGATACCGCTACTCCCCAGCCCCCTCATGGGGTGCGTTCCGACCAGAATTTCGAGGCGAATCCGGCGGTGGCGACGAGGGCCTCCCTAGAGGCCCCAAAGAGGGGGAAGACGAGGGAAAGGCAGAGGTAATTGTGGGTACCTTTTTCCTCCTCGTGGCCCCAGGCCCCACGGCGAGGGCGGCTCCGAACGCGAAGACGGCCCACGCCAGCACGGCCGGGAAGAGGGCGTCCGACTCCGCGGACTCGTTGCCTGCGCGCGGCGTTCGCCCCGGCCTCCTCCTCCTCCTCCTCCCTCTCCTCCTCCGCCTCCTCCTCCTCCTCCTCCCTCCTCCTCCTCCTCCTCGCTCCTCCTCCTCCTCCTCCTCCTCCTCCTCCTCCTCCTCCTCCTCCTCCTCCTCCTCCTCCTCCTCCTCCTGGAAAATCAGGAACGGTTTTCTGGCACGACTTAGAATTGTCAGGACGCCGCACCCGTCATGCTGATTCCCAATGTCGAACTCCCGGGAAGGGCGTTTTGGCACGGTTTGGGACTGTCCTGATGCAGCAGTCAACTTGGCTCGCGCCGCTGAACTCCCAGGAATGGTGTTTTGGCACGGTTGAGGATTCTCATAGTTTGTCTTCCACATTGGGCAAAGAAAACAAGTCTGGTCGGGACCTATGAAGAGGGAGCTCGCGGGGGCTCCATGCAGCATCGTTGGTGCGGCTTGGGTTTACACTTGTCCTCCTCCTCTTGTTCCTGCTTATGTTCTTCCTCCTCCACCTCCTCCTCATCCACCTCCTCCTCCTCATGTTCCTGCTCATGTTCTTCCTCCTCCTCCGCCTCCTCCTCCACCTCCTCCTCCTCCCCTCCGCCCCGCACATTGCCTCGCTCCATCTTTTCTCCTCGCCCTGGCTCCCTTCAACCTCCCCCCTCCGCCCCTCCCCCTGCCTCCTATTCCTCCTCCTCCTCCCTCCTCTCCCTCCTCCTCCTCCTCTCCCCCTCCTCCCCTCCTCCTTCCTCCTCCTCCTCCTCCTCCTCCTCCTCCCTCCTCCTCCTCTTCCTTCTCCTCCTCCTCCTCCTCCTCCTCCTCCTCCTCCTCCTCCTCCTGCTCCAGCTGGGACACTGCCGAAACAGGCAACACACTCAATCTGCATACGTAGCACACCGTGCCACTCGAACGTGTGGCCACAACGCAGCCGTGCGCCACCTCGGCCCGGGTGGCGGTCGGCGTGCAGCCGAGAGCGAGGCACTTCGATGCCCGCGCCGGCGTGGTGGACGATGCGCTCCAGGGCGGCGCGCCAGCGCGGCAGCCGTGGCGCAGCCCAGGGAGCCCGCAGGCTGCACCCGCCGTGCGTGCGCGGCCAGCAGGCCCAGCGAGCGGAGCGCCTCGCCGTAGGACTCCACGGCGACTGGCAGCACGGCGCTGCCGCGACGCGCGCGCGCGCGCTCGTTGTCACCAGCCGCCGCCGAGGCCGCAGCGCCCTGGCAGGTGGCGGCGCGGGTTGCCCCGCCGCGCGTGCGGGCAACGCATCGGCACACGCCGATGTAGATCGGCGGCGCGCCGCCCGGAGAAGCCTCGCAGGAGTTCAGCATGGCCTCCTCCGCGGTGCCATGGCGCCTCTTCCGGCTCAGCTCCGGGATCGGCACGTCGATGTAGATCGGATGCGCGCTGCCCGGAGAAGCCTCGCAGGAGTTCAGCATGGCCTCCTCCGCGGTGCCATGGCGCCTCTTCCGGCTCAGCTCCGGGGCCGCGCGCACGTCACACGCGCCCCTCTGCCCGCCGCGCACGCCGCAGCCTGGCAGCCGCTGCCGCCAGAGCCCCTAGGAGGGCGCCTGCGCGCAGGGCCGTGCCTGCACACTTGGACGCCCGAGATGGGCACGGAACAGAGGGGCACAGTGCCCAACAACAAGTGTTGCCCCAAACCAGCAGCGGCCGCTGTTGGGCGGGCGGCCTCCTGTCCCAAGTGGAACACAGGCCGCGGCGGCGCGAACAGCGATTCCTGTTCACCATGAACAGGAACTGGCGTTGGGCAGTGTGCCCATTCTTTCCGTGCCTATTTCGTTCGTGGGGAAAAAAACACAAACAAAAAACACACGCTGTAGGAAAAACACACACACAGACACTGTGGGGAAAAACATACACTGTGGGAAAACACACACAGTCTGTGGGGAAAAACCACAGTCTGTGTTTTTGTTTCCCCACTGTGTGTTTGTGTGTGTGTTTCTTTCCCATCTTGTGTGTTTTGTGTGTGTGTGTTTTTGTGTGTGTGTGTGTGTTTTTGTGTGTGTGTTTTTGTGTGTGTGTGTGTGTATGTGTGTGTTTTGTGTCTTTGAGCCGTGCCCGCACAGCTCCGGGTGCCCGAGCGCGGGGCCCGGCGGCTGCCCGCGCTGCGCCGCTCCAGCGCCACCCGGGCACGGAACTCGACACCGCCGCGCTGCGGGGAGCGCCCCTTTGCAGAGGTTCTCGCCCGTGGGGCTCTGGGCCTCGCGCCCCGGGCGCGTTCACGGCAGAACCCATCGTCCTCCTCCTCCCTCCTCCCTCCTCCTCCCTCCTCCCTCCTCCTCCTCCTCCTCCTCCCCCTCCTCCTCCTTCCTCTTCCTCCTTCCCCCTCCTCCTCCTCCTCCTCCCTCCTCCTCCTCCTCCTCCTCCTCCTCCTCCTCTTCCTCCTCCTCCTCCTCCTCCTTCTATTTCTTTTCCTCCTCCTCCTCCTCCTCCTTCTCCTCCTGCTGCTGGCCCTGCTGAAGAGATGCCTCCGAAGCAACCGCGCGAGTTGGAAAAAAGGGCTGGGATGGGAAGGCGTTGGACCTTATTTCAACGCACTGACTGTATGGATCGAACGCCCATCGCCGACTGATCCCCTGGAACATCATGGGGATCATGACCAAGACAAAAAAACGTTGTGCCGATCTTGGTCACCGTCGATCGGGGTCAGCGTCAATTCGTAGACCATCCACGCTAATCGGCGACGGCTGGCATGGACCATGACCAACATCAGCGTCGACGAGATACCGCGACCTTGGCGGCGCGCACAAGGGGGCAGGGGCAGGGGGAAGGCTCCTTAGGAGGAGGCTACTTCTTAAAAGGCGCGGGTCTGAATTACATCTACAGGCAAAGCCCGCGCCTTCTAATCAGCAGGGTGCTTCTGGGAAGCCTTTCCCCTCTTCCCCCTACCACCCTCTGCGCGTGGCTGCTTGGTTCCCCGGGGCTCGCCCCGCGATCCCCTCCGCCTCCTCCTCCTCCTCCTCCTCTCTCCTCCTCCTCCTCCTCCTACCTCCTCCTCCTCCTCCTCCTCCTCCTCCTCCTCCTCCTCCTCCTCCTCCTCCTCCTCCTCTCCTCGCGGCCGCGCGGTGCGTCCCGCCCCGCCCCACTGGAGCGACTCTGCGCCCGGCGCCGCGGGGGCGCCCACGGGCTCACCCCTGTCGCACCTCGAGGCCAGTTTGTAGGGCGGGCCGGGCGTGTCGCCTGAGACATCCTCACCATTACAGTCTTTTTGATCTGCGGGGCGGGAGCGAACCTCTTCCGCTAAAACCTAGGCGGGCTACGCACAGCTTTAATTAGGGAGACAGGGCACAGGAAGGCGGGGCCTCAGGCGGCCGGAGCGGGCGAAGCCCAGGGGTGCAGGCCGTGCCGAAGTGGACGTGCAGGAACACGTGCACCGCTATCCTCACCATTACAGTCGGGCTGCTGAAATAAAGAACACTAAGTAAGGAACGAAGCCCCTTCTTGGCCCCAAAAGCGCCTGCGTGGACGAATAGCGCTAGAGAAGCAACCACGGAAGGACCCAAGGAACATCGAGCCCCTTCAAAACCCAGACTGTTCCTTGTGTCAACGTCTTTTCTGTAATGACTCAGAAGCTTAAACGATGTCAACAGCTTCACGGATGGAGGGCGGGCAGTTTTCGGACGCGCCCTCAATTCTCGAGGCTACCTCTTGTCAAGGGATTATGAGAGAGAGAGAGAGAGAGACCTTTTGGTGCGCGGCTTCAGGGGGCCGCGGGTGGGGGGTTCGCGGGCGGACGGTGTGGAGGGAGGGGGGGGGAAGGGGGAGGGGGGGAAGGGGGGGGGGGAAAGGGGGGGGAAGTGGGGGGAAGGGGGGGGGGGAAGGGGGGGGGGGGGGGGGGGGAGGGGGGGGGGGGGGGGGGGGGGGGGGGGGGGGGGGGGGGGGGGGGGGGGGGGGGGGGGGGGGGGGGGGGGGGGGGGGGGGGGGGGGCAAAATCCAAGCGCGCGTGAAGGTGCTTGGGGGGCCCCTGTGAGCCCGCACCAAAGAGCCACTCCAGACTCCAGAGAAGGGTCACGCTTCTCATCCTGAGTCACGCTCTTCCTCCTGAGTCACTTTTGACGCTCCCAGTGGGATCGGCATGGGCCCCACTGGAGGCCGAGGATGGTAAAACCTCCCGTCGTGATTTGTGTCACCACCCGAGAGGGGGGCATGGGGACCCAGACCCCCCGTCGTCAGACTTATTTCATAACTTGGACCTCCAAAGGTCTGGACCCCTTCCCAAAGATCCCTTTTTTTAGAGACCTCCTAGTCCTTGATGGGGTCGAAGTAGATGGGGTCGGAGGATCGCGCGGCATCGCCGATGCATCGCCGACGTCGGCGATGCAGCGGCGACGTCGACGTGAAGCAAGTCGGGCTCCGCATCGAGCCGCATCGGCGACGCATCGGCGATGCGGCGCGATCCTCCGACCCCATCTACTCGGACCCCACCTGAGAGGCCTAGATGGACCCCTTCCCCTGGCCCCCTTTTTATGCCCCTGGGCCCACGGGGCGTCAGACCGATGGCCGTCCGCGCGGCGTTGCTCCTGGCCGACCGGGGTGGGGCCGCCGCTGGAGATACTCGGGGCTGGATGGGGTGCACCCCACTGCAATGTCAAAGCTTCTCCTCGATCTCGGCCCTCTTGACGCCCGATATGGGGCCCCGAGACCATCAATGGTGGATCCAGGGCAGAAATCTGGCCCTGGGGACCTCGTCGCGGAATGGATCATACCAGCGGAGATCGGGGGAGCTGGGCGTCGCTGTTCGCGCCAGGCGTTTTCGCCCGGTTTCGGGCCCCAGGATCATCACATACCGATGCGGTTCGGAAAATGCCGCACAAAGATCGGGTCCAGGGCCCCCCCCCGCACTTCGGCCATCCCCCTGGCTCGGATGGGCCTGGGGCAACGCGCTGTCTGCCGCCCCCCCCCCCCCCGCACCTCAGGCATCATCCTGGCTCGGATGGACCTGGGGTAACGCGCGGTCTGCCGGCCACCCCCCGGCACCTCGGCCATCCTGTCGGATCAGACCTGGAGTATAGCGCGGTCTGCCGACCCCCCATGCACCTCGACTATCCTCCCGGCTCGGACGGAGCTCGGGAAGCGCGCGGTCTGCCGAGCACCCTGGAGCCTCGGCCACTCTGCCAGCTCCGACTGTGGGGGGCGCTCCAAATGCGCCCCCCCCGCCTCCCCATCCCCCAGCCCCAATGCATTGTCCGCCGCGCCCGCGGCGAACACAGGCACGAGTTCGAAAGCAACGTGGCGCGCGCTGACGGCCCCAAGAGCGACCAGCGCAAGATCGCGCCTTCTCGGTCATGGACAAACGATGACACTGGCGGGCGCGGCGAAGCTCCCTCCACGTCGCACATATTGTTACCCCTAGCAGGTCTGCCCCGAACGCAAGTGAGGGCGGTGGGCCGTTGACTTGGGAATGGACGCGGGCGCGCAATGGGCCCGCTCTGGGCTCTAGGTTGATCGCGGCACAAGCGCGCCGCCGGCCCCGCCGAATGCGGCTTTGCACGGCCGAGAGCACGCGCGCGCCCAGTAGCTCCCTGCGCGAACGCGCGCATGCGAGCTGCAATCCGAGGACTGGCTCGGCTGGCGCCGAGACGCGGGTCCCCGCCGACTGCGGGCCAAATAACTCGCTCGCGCCCCGCGCGAGGCAGGCGCGCCGCGCGCCGCGCAGCCCCCGTGTGCGCGACGCAAAACTAACTGCCGAATGGCAATGTTAAGTTCGAAAACCAACGGAGAACAACCTACTGTTTTTCTCATTCTGATGGCTTAAACGTGGAATGGCTGCATTGCGACACAAATCCGACTTCCCCGCTGCCCGTCTGCGCGCGCCATGCAAAAACGAGCGGGGCCGAGCGGCCATCCTGACTGCGGAAATTGAACTGTGAAAACCATGCGTTCCATCCGTATTCGCATGGTCCCAACGTAGCAGGATGCAGCGCGATGCAACGCGCTGCTCCCACTGCTCGCGCGCGCTTGCGTTCGCGCGCCGACAGAACCGACGCAGCGTGGCCGCCCTCAGCTCAATAGCCAAATTGCGTTCGCCAAGTGTCTGACTCGCATTCCGAAGGGGCCCCGACGTTGATTGATGCATTGTGATACGGCGCGCGTTCACTTGAGCCCCCGCGCGCGCGTTCCAGCGCTCGCGCGCGCGCTCTGCAGAAGTTGATGCCGAGTAGCCGTCTTAATTTCGGAAGTCCAATGTCGAAAACCAGCCGTTTCACTAGTATCCTGGGGGGCTCAACGTGAAATAATGCATTGTGGCACAATGCGCTTTCCTCCATGCTCGCGCGCGCGGGGGCGCGCGCGCGCGCCGGCGCCCGCGCGAGCGCGGCGAAGGAGAAACGAAGCCACACCGCCATCCTAAATTCGTATATTTAATAGCGGTCAAACTGTGCCACGCGTGCTCTGCAGACCCAAGCGCGCAATAATGCATTGCGGCGCAATGCGCGCCCCTCGTTGCCCGAGCCATCTTAATTCAGCAATGCTGAATGGCGAAAACAAGCAGTTTCACTCGTGCTCCGGGCCCCCAACCAGGAAGAACGCATTGTGGCGCCATGTCCTTCCCCCGTTGCTCGCGCGCGCGCGCGCCCGCGGGCGAGCGGCGCAGCGACCTCCAGGGCAACCGGCGCCGAATGGCCATCTTACTTTCGAGAACTGAATGTGGATAACCGTGCGTTTCACTTGTATTCTGGAGGCCGACGACGTGGCATCGCGCACCGTGGCCCAACGCGCCGCCCTCGCCGCCCGCGCGCGCGCGCGGTGTAAATGTTCCACGCGCAACAACAGCCGATCACCAGACAAAAAAAAACTACTGAATGGTGAAAACCAATTGCATCGCTCGCATTCTGGGGGACTCAACGCGGAATGGCGCCTTACATTGCGATGCAGTTTCCTGGTTGGTCGCGCGCGAGCGCGCGCGCGCCCGCGGACGAGGCGCAATCTCACGCCGAAAAGCCCCCTTAAGTTCGACAACTGAATGATGAGCGCCGATCTTTTCTCTCGTATTCTGGAAGCCTCAACGTGGAATAGTGCGTTCTGGCACAACGAATTGCCCTCGCTGCCCGCGCGCGCGCCATGCGCCAGCCTTTGCAGAATAGCCATCTTAAGCTCGGAAACTCAATGCTGAAAATGAATTGTTCAACGCGTGCTCTTGAGGTCTCAACGCGGAATAACGCGCTGCGGTGCAATGCGTTTCCCTCCTTGCTCTCGCGCGCGCGGGCGCGCGCAAGGCAAGGGCCAACCGAGCGACTGAAACAAAATGACCATCTTAATTTGACGAATCGAATGGCGAAAAAGCCATTGTTCCACTCGAAATCTGGCGGCCTCAACGTGGAATTATGCATTGGGGCGCGCTGCAATTGCCTCGTTTCGCGCCCGCGCGTGAACGCTGCAGACGCCGTTTACAGAATGCTCACCTTTTTTTCCGGAAGCTCAATGCTGAAGATGAATGGTTTCACTCGTTTTCTGGAGGCCTCAACGTGGGATAGCGCTTTGTGACGCAATGCGTTCCCCCCGTTGCTCGCGCGCGCGCCCGCGCGTGCTCGACGCAGAGAACACGCGGCGCATTGTCAGTTCAACGCG
Organism: Prorocentrum cordatum; assembly: GCA_963575745.1. NCBI lineage: Eukaryota > Dinophyceae > Prorocentrales > Prorocentraceae > Prorocentrum > Prorocentrum cordatum. The sequence goes on along the minus strand of CAUYUJ010016147.1, from coordinate 255,941 downwards.
TGCGACAATTCTGATCCTGGGCGCGCAAGGCCCGCTGGGACTACTACTGAAGCCGGTTCCCCGCCGCCCCAAGATGCGATGCACTGCGCGACTGCTGGGGGCGCTGGGGTCGTGCTCTGCAGGAACGTTTTGCATTCTCCATCGCCCGTCGACCCCGCGCAACCGAATCCAAATTGCGATCGATGCCTGGCCTTCTAATTTGTTCAAGAACGTTATACATAACAGAAAACGCTGCAACAATCGGATTACGAATATGCTGTTTTCCGTGATCACGAAACCAATGAAGCCAGAAATCGTCTGTCGGTCGGCCAGACCCCTTCAGCTCCGAGCAGTCCTTGACCAAGTGGTCCGTCTTGCCGCAGTTGAGGCACTTCCTGGCTCTCGGAACCTGACCTGACGATCCGGCAGGTCGCTGATGACAGTGGTCACGATTATGTATCCTCGGCTGGTAGCATCATTGGTAGCTGCCGCCCATTGCACCACCTCGTCCAAGGGGTCGCGGCGGGCCGCGGTCTCGCTGAAATCCACCAGCAGGTGGATGTCGAGAAACTCGCTGCTGTCCACGCTGATCGTTGCCAGGGCGGGGTGGTGGCCTGGCTCCTCGGTCGGGTCGCTGCGGTCCACTAGGATAGTTCCGTCGGTTCACCTTCTTCTTCTTCTTCAGTAGGTTGCATACCTCCTTGAACGTCCTCTGAGCTTGCCTCATCATCATGATCGCTTCCTACTGCGGGTCGGCCTCGTAGGATTCATGATTGGTGTCGTCCGGGCTCGCCTCGTTCTCGCCCTCGTACTCGTAGAAGCCATCGGCGGCGTCCTCCTGGTAGCCGAGGTCATGCTGCAACCTGCTGAGATTGCCCAGGCCGTCTACCACATGAGTCTCGGATCGGATTCCGTCTCGCCGACGTAGCTCATCCTGTGGCCCCCCGATCAGAGCCACCAGGGTCTTGTCGCGTGTGTATTTGTGGCTGTTCGCCGAGAGAACTCCAGCTCTCTCCGTCGGGTCGAGCCCGCTGTTGTAGAGAATCAGCACGCCTCGTAGCTCGGTCTCGAGGCACTCCTGTTCGATTTCTTCTTCTGTGTTACGGATTCGCTTGAACGCCCACGGCAGCTTGTGGTGGAACTCGTGCTCGCGATTGCCGAACGCCACCATGGTTTCACCCTTCTTGCGCGTGATATGGGGGATTCTATTGCACCAGCATCTTCATCAAGTCGATCGGCGCTTGTTGTCCGAGCTTCTCCTTGAGAAATTCTAGCAGCAGCTGTGCCCCATCTTTTTTGCTGATGGTCGCCGAGCTGAAAGCCAGTGCCTGTCGCATCTGGGCGGTGCCGTCAACCATCGCGCCGATGAGGCGTGCACTGCACAACTGCCTCTCGTCCTTCTTCGCGTCCGACACGTAGGTTCTTCCGTTCTCCGCCTGGTCGCCCATAGACTCCAGCTTCCCGTTTTATCGCGGTATGACGCCACGATCATATTGCTGTGTCACCCAGAGGCCGTACTCGAACCACGGTCCTTGGAACAAGCTCCGCTGTACCAGTATCGTAGTATCGGGGGTACTGTCGTCTGTACCGTCGTACGCGATCCTTGTCAGTGCTTTCGCCCTTTTGCAAACGTTCAGTGTGACGATCAATATCAACATATGAATCCACATGAAACGGGCGCCTCACGCGCTTAGAATATGGAAAGGGGCGCCTCCCGCGCCGAGTCCTGAAAAAGAAAGGGCCGATTAACCGTCGGCTCAACAGCCAGCTCTGGACACAGAGCCACAACGCCAGCAGAACCTTCACTGATGCACCTGTCCGTGCTCACTGCTGTCCTCTCTCTCTCTCTCTCCGCTGGTGCTGAGAGAGATGCCCTTCTGGTCTCCGTAACAATAACACCTCCCTCCTCCTCCTTCTCCTCCTTCTCCTCCTTGTTGTAGCGTCTTTGCCCCCTATTGGGGGGTGCTTCTAAAGACCTTTCAGGGCTATTTTCAATGTGAACGCCTCGACGGAGCATCCAGGCCGTGAAAACTGGCTTGCCACACTGAGCCGTGCGCCTCCGTAGGCACTGAAGCGGCTCAGCGGCCCGGCTGGGTCTCGTGCAGTCGAAGCAGCAAAACTTGGCGATGGAGGACAGCTTGTGGGAAAAAGCGGGCGCAGACCTACAGTCGGACCTGGGCCTGAAGAGCATCCCGCAAGAGCATGAGACCCTCAGCCGGCCCAAACAAGCAGAACATCCTGGGGTACCCTCACCAGGGTGCCCAAGAGCTTCCGCTACAGACGAAGAACACCATAGGGCACCCTCCCCAAACCGACTTCGATCTGATACCTCGGTTTATGTTGCTCCCATCGTACTTAAAGACCACATCCCACAAATAATTTCGAGCACCCGGAACGGTGTCGAAGAGGGTGTGGAAAGAGTGTCGAAACAGTGTCGGGCGAGTGTCTCCCAGGGCCCGACGCGTGGAAACCCTTGAGTTTCGGTCCTTTTTCCTGGCGCTCGAAATTCTTTCTGGTGATCAAGGCTAAAGTAGGTTGGAACATCATAAACCTCGGTCCGACTGTACACTTCGTTCATTTCTAATCGTGCTCATTTCGAATTGTGCTCGTTTCTAATTGTTCCTGACCCCCTAGTGGCCAGGAAGTGGCCCAGGATACAACAATTAGAACTGAAAGGATCTTGTCCCCCAAAAAAATCGAAGAACTTCCGAAGAATTTGTAATGAACAGTGTGTAATCATGGAGCGGCAAACCTTGGCGATGAGGGACAGCCAATGGGAAAAACGAGGGCGTAGGCCTACCTGACCGGCGCCACCCCTCAGTGGCCGGGAGAGCCCTCTCGGCACTCCCAGCGCTCGCAGTGCTGCCGGCCTCTGCAGCGGCGAGGCGCAACAGCTCACACAACGAGTCCATCGGGAAAACGACCAACGATATCCCAGGGATACTTGGCAGCACCAAAAACGTCCTTCACGATGTCGGTCGTGGGGCTTCCGAACCAGTCAGAACAAATGTCAAAACGGAGGCCACTTGCTGCATCTGGATGGCGGACTGCCTCCACAAGAACCCGAGCAACATCGTCGCGGTTGACAGTGTGGGTAAAACTGAACGTGGCATCATCATGACCCACGCTAAGCTTGCGTTTTCCGCCCGAACCGCTGCCCAAACCACAAGCTTTAGCAATCGTAAACGGAATGCCAGATGACATGATAGAAACTTCAGCCTGAAGGTGGTAGAACGATACCTGCCCGTTGCCGAGCTTGTCGAGAAAGTTGTCTGGCCGAGTCGTGCCCATCGTGCTCATGTAGATCCGCCACCGTGCCTCCTGGCATGTGTTGGAGTGGTATGGGCATGAGCTGCCTGGCTGGGGATCTGTGGATCCGCCCCTTATGCAGACATCAATCTGCGCGGATCCCTCCCCCCTCCTGGCTACCCTCCAGCGCCCTCGGGCTCCAGGAGCTGCGAAGACGCTCCCGTGCTGAAGCACCCGAACGTCTGGAACCCCGCCGGGGCGCCCAAAATACACTGCTGGGCCTGTCCGAAGCAGGGTCGTGCGCCGTCCAGAAGGGGGGGCCAGAAGCGAACCCTACCCCCAGACCCCCCACGATGTCTGAGGGGGAGGGTGGGGTTCACTTCGCTCGGGAGCTCCCGAACGAAGTGAGCCCCACCCTCCCCCTCAGAGATCGTGGGGGGTACCCATCGGTCGGAAGAAGTAGGTAGAAACATGAAGTAGGAAGGCGTTGGAAATACATTGGGTTTCCGCCCGCCTCCTGAAGAGGAAGGAAAAAGGAAAACCACTCGACTCTTGAAGTAGGAAGGCGCTGAAAGTAGATTGGAATCTGGAAATCCAAAAATACCTACTTTCAACGACCGATGGGTAGGGGGTAGGGTTCGCACCTGGCCCCCTGCCCCCGCCCCCCCGGCCTGCCCCGGTCCAGATGGAGCGGCACGCGCGACCTCGCAAGGAGGAGCCACCCACGGCGTCGCCACAGCTTGCGATTGGACGGATTTCGCACACGAGAAAAATCCAAGTGGGCATCAAAAGGCCAACAAAAATCCAAGTGGGCATCAAAAGGCCAAGGCTCGAGCAAAGTTGGACGACTGCACCTGGAGCCAAAGAAAAAATGATACCTTTCTAAGAGTGATGTAGAAGTCCACGGGATTCCATCGTGCTCGGCAAGGTTTTGGCATACTACGCTGAAGAAGTACACAGGAAGCCATTAACCATACAATGGTTTTCTTGTCAGCATCTGCAGCGTTACTGAAGTGCGTCATGTGCCTGGCGGTGGGATACCAAAAGGTATCTGAAAGCATGCATTGTGTTTGGTAACCCTGACGTCAAGATTTGCGTGAGGGATGCGTCCGAAATTTGGAATTATGAAGATGCCCCGAGCGACACGAACAGAACAAGCGCGGACGGCATCAACCAATCGTCTCTGAGCTCTGCTCAATCTGAGAGGTGCGTATGCATATATGTATACATATACACACATAGATACATATATACACACCCTGTGACATCTCGGGGACGCTCCCGGTACCGCTCCCCGGCCTTTCTGGGGAGCCTCCACAGCGAACCAGGAGGGCCCAAGACGCCTCCCGGGAGCCCCCAGAATGAGAAAGGATCGTCCAAGACGCTCCCAAGCAGCCCAAGTCAGCCTTCCGACGGCTCTCGAGACTCCCAGGTGGCCTCCAAGAGACCCCAAGAGAGGTCCGAGAGGCGTCCCGGGACGGCCCGAAGTGGCCAACATCGTCGATGTTCATTGTTTTTTCCTATGTTTTTGGCTTCTCGCGTTTTCGAGCTTCCAGTGGTCCAAGAGCGCCGAAGAGGCTCCCAAGACTGCCCCAAGACCACCCAGGACGGCCCTAAGACGGGCCAGCTCCAAGACTGCCGAAGAGGCGCCCAGCACAGCCCCATACCACCCTAGAACAGGCCCAAGATGGGCCCAAGAGCGGGAGCAGGATGCTTCCAGAGACCTCCGAGAGGCCTCGGGGACCCCCCCGGAGGCCCCCAACACACACCCGATCCCTGAGAGGCCCCAAGAAGACCCCGACGAGGCTCCAAGAACAGCCCAAGAGAGCTGCGAGAGCCGTCCCGAGAGAGCCCAAAGAGGGTAAAATAGTTGATTTCCAATGGTTTTTCTTATGTTTTTCGCGTTCTCACGTTTTCCCGCTTCCAACCCTCGAAGATCAAGGACTCTGGAAAAAAAAAGGAATTCACATAATTCCCTTTTTTTCAAAGTGGTACTTCTATTCGGAGATCCCACACATCCACTGACATCTGGCTGGTACCGCGCCTCCCAGCTTCCTGGGGGGCCCCCAAGACGCCTAAGGACAGCCCAAGACGACCCCAAGGAGCCACCTAGAATGTAAAGAACGGCCCACCACGCTCCCGCGCAGCCCGAGACCCTTCCGGCGGCTCTCCAGGCCTCCAGGAGTCCTTTAGAACCTTCAGGGGGTCCGGGAGATCCCACACCCCTGAGGGGCCCGGCTAACAAAACCAGCGAGGCACAATAAAAAAACAGCGCCGAACAGCGCCGAGGAACTGGAAAAAAATGGGAATCCCACAGCTCCTTCTTTTGTTCAAGTTTGGACACAAGTCTACTCTTGCGCAACAGACCACAATTCGGACCCCCTTCGCATTCCAAAAAAGAGCCCAGGAAGCCTATGAGGGCCCCAGATCGTTGAATACCTAAAAAGGCAATTAATGATTTCTGCGTTTCCGCACTTCCTCTTCTATACGATTCCGAGGCTTGCGGTATGTGTATATATATACACACACACACATCCGGCGGCCCCCTCCGGGGGCGCCAGGCTGCGAAGGTGTGTGCGGTCTGCTGTCATGTGTTATGTGTTGTCATTTGTTGTTTGGCCTTTTGTCTCTCCAGTCCTGTTTCCTGCCTCCTGTTTCCTTCCTGCTAGGGGGCCCCGCCGCGCCACCAAACAACCAACGGGGGGGGGTGAACCTCAAACCCTGGCTGCTCTGGACCACCCCGAGATTCTCATGGCGACGCCACCGCGCGGCCAGAACGGCCCGAGATACCTCCAAGATTGCCCGAAGAGGCTCCGCAGAGAGCCTCAGGAGCCCAAGACGGCCCAAAATGGCCCCAAGATGTCCCACGATGGCCTGAAGACGGCCCAAGATGCTGCCAAGACGGCCCACGAGGCCTCCGGCCTCCCAAGAGGGCCCACGAAGCAAAAATCAACGATGTTCCTAACGTTTGTGAAGGTGTTTGGCCTTCTCGCCTTTTCGGCTTTCCGACGCTCCGAGACGGACCAAGAGGTTCCCAAGACCGCCCCACGACTGCCCTAGAAGCTCCCATGACGGCCCAAGAGGCTCCCAAGACGGCCCCAAGACGGCCGAAGAGGGCCCCAAGACGGTCCAAGAGGCACCCCAGACGGCCCAAAAGGACTCCAAGACTGTCCCAAAAGAGGCCCAAGAGGGAGTCCACGAACCGAAGACTTGACCTTTCCGCCCCGACAGGGCCCCAGGAGGCCCAAGAAGGCCCCCAAAGGCCCCAAGAGGCCCCCAAGATGCCCCAAGGAGACCCCCCAAAAACCTAACATATGCCTCAAGAGGCTGCGAAACGGTTCCTGAGAAGATCCAACAATGACCGCGGACGCTGCCGAGAAACCTGCAACGAGAAGCACCCACGGCGATATTCACGCAGCCGCACGCATTAGTAATAGGGTGGCCGGCGGCGAGGGCGAAGCTCTTATTTCGATATGTTTGTCTATGTGTATGTGTGCATGTATGTATGCATACATGCATGCATGCACGCATGTATGTTTGTACGTATGTATGCAGTCATGCATGCATGCATGCATGCATCACTGTATGTATGTGTGTATGTATGTATGTATGCATGCATACATGCATGCATGCATGTGTGTATGCATGTATGTATGTATGTATGCATGCATGCATGTATGTATGTGTGTATGTATGTGTATGTGTATGTGTATGTGTATGTGTATGTGTATGTGTATGTGTATGTGTATGTGTATGTGTATGTGTATGTGTATGTATGTATGCATGCATGCATGCATGTATGTATGTGTATGTATGTATGTATGTATGTATGTGTGCATGTATACATACATGTATGTGTCTGTATGTTTGTATATGTATGGTTGTGTGTATGCAGGTATGTATGAATGTATGAGTGTATGCATGTATGACTGAATGTATGTATGTGTGTATGCATGCATGCATGTGTATGTGGGTATGTACGTATGTGCGTATGTTTGTATGTATGTGTGTAGGTATGCATGCATGCATGCATGCATGTATATATATATATAGGTAGGTAGATAGGTAGGTAGGTAGGTCGTTATGTAGGTATGTAGGTATGCATGCATGCATGCATGCATGTAGGTATATATATATATGTATATACATATATATATATATATTATATATATTATATATATATATATATATGTATATATATATATCTATATATATGCACACATCAGTGGTATAGGCATTGCAAAGAGCCTGGGCGCCTTCCCAGGCTGCGGGGGGTGAAGCAGCGGGCTGCCCTCAAAACATGAGCCCTGCATCAGCCGCAGCCGGGAACGCCTGCGGGGGGCACCCTGCGGGGGGCATGCCGTAGGCGGCTGGCTGACGCGCTTCGCCTTGAGGCTGCCGCCCGCCGAGGCAAAAGCCGACAGCTGGTTCTTCGTCCCCAAGAAATCGATCGCCCTAGGCTCAGCACCCGGCGGATATGATGGGCGTGTTTTCCACCACCACCACCATAAGTTGGAGGGGGGAGGAGGAGGAGGACGAGGAGAAGGAGGACGAAGAAGAGGAGGAGGAGGAGGAGGAGGACCCCCTCCCCCTCCAACTTATGGTGGTGGTGGTGGAAAACAGGCCAATCAAGATAGCTGCAGTTCCCCAGGGGCCCGAGGGGGCCACAGCGAGGCGCCGAGGAAGTGAAGATCGCCAGGACGTCCGCGCCTTTCATGGCAGCCTTCAGCGTCCGAGGGTCTTTGACGTCTCCCACGAAGATGCCCTCTGCCTCATCGCACGCGTCGCACTCCAAGAGGTCCTTCGCCTTCGTGACGTTCCGCACAAAAGCCCTGACGTTGGAGACGTTTTCTGCCTTCAGGCGCTTGTAGAACAGGTTGCCGCTCTGACCGGTCGCACCCGATACCACAACGGTGGTCCTGCCGTCAGCCACTGATGCTCCGAAAGCCAGGCACGCGAAAGCTAGGTGTCTCATTTTTGTTGCCGCAGCTGGGAAGCGAGCAACGTAAATCACGCTGACCTATGTGGCAGCTGAGTCCGAATGCCTTGAACCAAAAAACGAATGGATCGCAGAAGAATGGTGTCTACGGTGAGGGCTCCGGCATGACTGCCAACTGCATGGAAGACACGCGTCCCTCCCTCGTGCCAAGCGAACGCCAATCCACTCTGGAAGACGCAGAACAGTAACCGACTTCGTAACGAATCACAAGAATATTGGTCAAAGGGCTCTGAGCCCCAAAGGCGGCCTTACAAGGAGTTGTCAAATTCATGTGATGCCCAACACAGTGGAAGTTGGAAAGCACAGAGTCTCAGACTGGGAAGACAAGGTTCTCACGCGCGCCCGCCGAAATACATTTGCTGGTTTCAAGCATAGCCGATACCAGTCAAAATGAGCACCCGTGCGGACGAAGTGACAACATGGCCGCGCACTGCCGCTGTTGAACCATGGCGTCCGCGTCGAAACAAATAGGATGGTTGAATCCATGCCAACGGAATGGTTCCAACGAGTGGTTTCAATCGGTGTCTAAAGGAATCTATGGGGTCAATCTTGAATCACTGGTGTGAGTGAAGACTGAAGGGATGATGCCCAGGAGCATGTTCATGGAATGCGCAGTGAAGCTTTCAACAAAGAAGCGTTGCTGAAGACTGTATGTAATAATGAGGCCGATCTCCCAAATCAACAAACTGTGGCGAATAACCGAGCGGCAAAATTAGCCAGGCGAAGGGCCAGACCATATGCAGTTGTGATTACCGCAACTGTGAATATCTTCTTCGGTAGCGCTCCCTATGGGGACCAGAAGCCTGTGAGGGGTGTGCCGAAATGGGTGTGGTGGAGCTCCCTGTGTCCAAGAAACGTGTGAGGGGGGTACCGAGATGGGTGTGGGGGACGCATGCGGGCTGTGGCACTGGGGCCTTCGGGGGAGCTCCCCATGGGTCACGAAACGTGTGTGGTGTGCCGAATTGGGTGTGGGGGTCGCATGTGGACGGTGGCACTGGGGCCGTCGGTGAAGCTTCCTAGGGGGCCACGAAACGTGTGTAGGGGTGTGCCGAAATTGATGGGACTGGGGCCTTCGGTGGAGCTCCCTATGGGGACCAGACGTGTGAGGGGTGTGCCGAAATGGGTGTGGGGGACGCACGTGGACGGTGGCACTGGGGCCTTGGGTGGAGCTCCCTATGTGTCCACGACCCGTGTGAGGGGTGTGCCGGGATGGGTGTGGGGGACGCATGTGGACGGTGGCACTGGAGAATTCCGTGGAGCTCCCTATGAGGCCACGAATCGTGTGAGGGATATGCCGAAATGGGTGTGGGCGGCGCATGTTAAACGGTGGCACTGGGGCCGTCGGTGGAGCTCCCTATGGGGCCACGAAACGTGTGAGGGGTGTGCCGAAATCGGTGTGGGGGACATACGTTGACGGTGGCACTGGGGCCTTCGGTGGAGCTCCCCATGTGTCCACGACACGTGTGAGGGGCGTGTGCCGAAATGGGTGTGGGGGTTGAATGTGGACGGTGGCACTGAGGCCTTCGGTGGCGCTCCCTATGGGGCCACGAAACGTGTCAGGGTGGATATCGAAACGGGTGTGGGGGACGCGTGTGGACGGTGGCACTGAGGCCTTCGGTGGGGCCCCCTATGGGGCCACGAAACGTGTGAGGGGTGTGCCGAAATGCGTGTAGAAGGCGACGCATGTGGACGGTGGCGCTGGGGCCTGTGGAGCTCTATATGGGGCCACGAAACGTGTGAAGGGTGTGCTAAAATGAGGGGGGTGTCGGGAGGAGGGAGGAGCGGGAGGAGGGGGGGGAAAGGTGGAGGAGGAAGAATGCGGGGCACCGTCTCTTCAAAACGACAACCCGACACCACAAGATGGCTGGGGAAAAAACAAGAAACGGAGGAAAAGGAGAAGAGGGGAAGTAATGACGTAGCACCCCGCAGTTGCGGATAGGAATGAAGAGGCGGTGGGGACGTCGTCAGTCTGCGAGGTTCTGAAGAAGCCCGCCGCAAGCGCCTAAGTTTTCCCATTTATGTAACGAGACTGCCGCAGGCGCCGATTTTCTCGTTAAAGCAATGTGGGTGGGTCGCGGGTGGGTCGCGGATGGGTTGTGGGGTGGGTCACGGGGTGGATCGCGGGTTGGTCGCGAGTGGGTCGCGGGTGGGTCGCGGATGGGTCGCGGGTGGGTCGCGGGTCGGGCCTCGAATGGGACGACGACAACAAACAACAAACAACGCAACAACAACAACAACCAAACAACCAACAACACTACCAACAATGACAACAACAGCAACAACAAAGACAAACATAACAACAACCACACCAACACCAGCAGCAACAACAAAATCAACAGCAGCAACACCAGCAACACCAACAACACACAACAACAGCCATAACAACAACAACAACAACAACAACAACAACAACAACAACAACACTCATCCGCACCGCGGAACCTAATTTCAGCCACACCCCAAGGGACAGTGAATGACCGTTAGGGCCCCCCACCCTGACATGCGCAACAATGTCGCTGGCTCGGGGAATTCGGCCTCCGCGCGCGCATGTCAGAAAACATCGGGCCTCAAACACTCGCGCGGACACTGGTAAGGATTGCTTTGGGCGCAGGCGGTTTCAAAGAACACGGCCGCAGAATATCAGAACTGGGCCCCGGCGCGCACCCGCAGGGAAGTTTGTATGACTTCGTGTATATAGCACTTGCTCGTAGACGAGGGGGAAGCCATGTCTCGCGCGCGGGAGCCATGCATTACACGCCGGTCGGAAGACGTAGGTAGAAACATGAAGTAGGAAGGCGGACAAAGTGGATGGGGTCCAGGCCCTCCCAGAGAACAACGAAACACAGCAAAAGCGTGTCGATTCTTGAGGCAGGAAGGCGCTTGAAGAAGATTGGGATCTGGGAATCCACAAATACCTACGCTCAACGACCGGCGTGCACCTGGACGTTTCTGATCCGCCACCGTGCCCCCTGGCAAGCTGAGGCGTGGAAGACTGCCAAGGTCTCCACTGGAAGGGGCCCCCCTCCTCTCTGCCCGCGGACCTGCTGCCTGCATGCGTCGCCCCGCCCGTCCGAAGCCCAATCCCCTCGTGCCCGCTCGAGGACGGTGCACCTCCCGCATGGCAGCTTCTACCGGAACCCCCCTTCCACGCGTGCCCGCTCGAGGATGGTGCACCTCCCGCGTGGCAGCTTTTACCTGAACCCCCCTTCCACGCGGGCCCGCTCTCGGAGTGTGCAACTCCCGCCTGGGAGCGGGTGCCTGAACGCCCCTTGCACGCGTGCCAGCCCGAGGATGGTGCACTTCCCGCATGGCAGCCAATGCCTGAACCCCCCATCCACGCATGCCCGCTTGAGGATAGTGCATTTCCGCATGGCAGCTAATGCCTGAACCCTCATTCCATGCACGCCCGCTCGAGGATGGCGCACTTCCCACGTGGCTGCTACCTGCTAGAACCCTCATCTTACGCGCTCCCGCTCAAAGATCGTGCACTTCCCGCATTCCCGTGCGCTGCCCCCAAGCGCTCTATGACCTCCCAAGCCACGATCCACCGTTCAAATCAGCCTGGCGAATGACCCAACCAGGTGCAGTCGTGAGCACCAGAATCAGACATACATATATATATATATATATATATATATATATATTCTTCGGTGGCGCTCCCTGTGGAGCCACGAACCCTGTGAGGGGTGTGCCGAAATTGGTGCGGCGGGCGCATGCGGACGGTGGCATTGGGGCCTTCGGTGGAGCTCCCTATGGCGCCACGGAACGATGAGGGGTGTGCCTTAACAGGCGTGGGGGACGCACGCGGGCTGTCTCACTGGAGCCTGCGGCTGAGCTCCCTATGGGGTCGCGAATCGTGTGGGAAGCGTGCAGAAATGGGTGTGGGTGGCGCACGTGGACGGTGGCACTGCGGCCTTCGGTGGAGCCCCCTATGGGTCCACGAAGCCTGTGAAGGGTGTACCGAAATGGGTGTGGGGGACGCATGTGGACGGTGGCTGGACGGTGGCACTGGGGCCTTCGGTGGAGCTCCCTATGGGGCCAGAAGCGTGTGAGGGGTGTGCCGAAATGGGGGCGGGGGGCGCACGTGGACGGTGGCACTGCGGCATTCGGTGGAGCTCCCTATGTGTCCACGAAACGTGTGAAGGGTGTGCCAAAATGGGTGGGGAACGCACGTGGACGGTAGCACTGGGGCCTTTCCTGGAGCTCCCTATGGGGCCGCGAAACGTGTGAGGTGTGTGCCGACTGGTGTGTGTGTGTGTGTTGTGTGTGTGTGTGTGACTGTGTGTGCGTGCGTGCGTGCGTGCGTGCGTGCGTGCGTGCGTGCGTGCGTGCGTGCGTGCGTGCGTGCGTGCGCGGACGGGCGGGCGGGCGGGGCGGGGGGCGGGCGTGTGTGTGTGTGTGTGTGTGTGTGTGTGTGTGTGTGTGTGTGTGTGTGTGTGTGTGTGTGTGTGTGTGTGTGTGTGTGTGTGTGTGTGGTGTGTGCGTGCGTGCGTGCGTGCGTGCGTGCGTGCGTGCGTGCGTGCGTGCGTGCGTGCGTGCGTGCGTGCGTGCGTGCGTGCGTGCGTGCGTGCGTGCGTGCGTGCGTGCGTGCGTGCGTGCGTGCGTGCGTGCGTGCGTGCGTGCGTGCGTGCGTGCGTGCGTGCGTGCGTGCGTGCGTGCGTGCGTGCGTGCGTGCGTGCGTGCGTGCGTGCGTGCGTGCGTGCGTGCGTGCGTGCGTGCGTGCGTGCGTGCGTGCGTGCGTGCGTGCGTGCGTGCGTGCGTGCGTGCGTGCGTGCGTGCGTGCGTGCGTGCGTGCGTGCGTGCGTGCGTGCGTGCGTGCGTGCGTGCGTGCGTGCGTGCGTGCGTGCGTGCGTGCGTGCGTGCGTGCGTGCGTGCGTGCGTGCGTGCGTGCGTGCGTGCGTGTGTGTGTGTGTGTGCGTGTCTGTGTCCGTGTGTGTGTCTGTGTGTGTGCCTGTGTGTGTGTGTCTGTGTCTGTGTCTGTGTCTGTGTCTGTCTGTGTGTGTGTGGGGGACGCATGTGGACGGTGGCTGGACGGTGGCCCTGGGGCCTTCGGTGGAGCTCCCTATGGGGCCACGAAGCGTGTGAGAGGTGTGCCGAAATGGGTGCGGGGGGCGCATGTGGACGGTGGCCCTGGGGCCTTCGGTGGAGCTCCCTATGGGGCCACGAAGCGTGTGAGAGGTGTGCCGAAATGGGTGCGGGGGACGCATGTGGACGGTGGCACTGGGGCCTTCGGTGGAGCTCCATCTGGAGCCACGAAGCTTGTGAGGGGTGTGCCGGAATGGATGTGGGGACGCATGTGGACGGTGGCACTGGGGTCTTCGGTGGAGCTTCCTAAGCGGCCACGAAACTTGTGAGGGGGTTGCCGAAATGGGTGTGGGGGTGGGTAGGGCGTGGGCGTGGGCGTGGGCGTGGGCGGGGATCCGTGAGGCCTTCGGTGGAGCCCCCTTATGGGGCCACGAAACGTGTGAGGGGTGTGCCGACATGGGTGTGTGGGACGCATGTGGACGGTGGCACTGGGGCCTTCGGTGGAGCCCCCTATGGGGCCACGAAACGTGTGAGGGGTGTGCCAAAGTGAGGGGGGTGACGGAAGGAGGGAGGAGTGGGAGGAGGGGGGGGGGGAAGAGGAGGAGGAACGCGGGGCACCGTCTCTTCAAAGAAGGATCCAACACCACAGCATGGTTGGGAAAAACAGATCTGCGTCCCAAACCTTCAACACGGCCCGCGCAAGGACGTCAACATGGCCCAAGGTGCCTCGAAGACGGCCCATGATGGCCCCACGGCGGCCGACTATTGAATTGCTGCAAGACGGCCCACGATGCCTTCAAGATGGCTCCAAAAAGGGCAACGGGAGGGCCCCAAACAGAATCCGAGGAAACCAAAAACAGGGGCTCCCCGTGGGTGTTTGACGGATTGCTTCTCGCATCTTCGGGCCGTCGTCAGCTCAAGACGGCCCAAGAGGACTTCACCACGGCTGAAGGGGCACCCAAGACGGCCCCAAGACGGCCCAGGATGGCCTCCTGCGGTGCCCAGGACGACCTTAGAGAGCCCGGCGACTGCCCAAGACGGCGCCCACACGGCCCCGCGACGACCCCCAGACGCCCACCGTACGGCCAAGAGGGCCCCAAGACGGCCTGAGAGAAACCCACGCCGGCGTAAGGGGGCCCCAAGTCGACCCACGAGGGCTCCCGAGGACCCCGAAGACTGCCCCACAGGAGGCCAAGAAAGCCCCAAGACGGCATCACCGAGTTTCATCAGCTTCATCATCATCATCATCATCATCATCATCATCATCATCATCATCATCAGCATCATCATCATCATAATCATCATCATCATCAGCATCATCAGTAGCAGCATCGTCATTATCAGTAGCAGCATCGTCATCATCATCATCATCATAATCATCATCATCATCATCATAATCATCAGAATCATCATCATGGTCAGTATCAGCATCGTCATTATCAGTAGCAGCATAGTCATCATCAGCAGCATCATCAGCATCACTAGCATCATCAGCACCATCGGCAGTATCATCAGCATCATCACCAGCACCATTATGCTACTCATCATCAGTAGCATCATCATCACCGATATCTGCAATAGCACCAGCATCACCATCATCATACTCAGCATCGTCCTCAGCATCGTAAACCCATCATCAGTAGCATACGCATCACCATAACAATGATCATCGTCATCATCATCAGCATGATCAGCATCATGATCATCACCAGCATCATCAGCAGCATCAAGATCATCATCATCATCCTCATCATCATCATCGTCGTCACAATCATCATCACCACCATCACCACCACCACCACCATCGTCATCAACATCACCACTATCACCCTCATCATCATCATAGTCATCACTAGCAGCATCGTTATCACCATCGCCGTCATGGTCAGCATCAACATCATCATCACCTCCACCACCACCACCATCAGCATGATCATCAATATCGTCATAGCCATCGTCATCATCATCACCAGCAGCATCAATATCAACTTCCTCATCACCATAACCATCGACCATCAGTATCGCAGTCACCATTATCATCAGCATCATCATCACCATCATCATCATCATCAGCATCACCGCCATCGTCAGCACCAGCACATCACCAGCACCACCACCACCACGACCACCATCATCATCATCAGCAGCAGCAGCAGCTGCTGCATCAGCATCAGCATCAGCATCAGCATCATCACCCACATCGTCCTCATAATCCTCATAACCACCACCGCCCTTCCAAGCCTGGAAAAACTAGGTGTCACACGTGACGGCCAGCCGTGCCCCCTCGAACGATCGCCCTCGAGAATGCTGGGGTGACTTGCGGGACTTGCCGCAGACAGCTGGATGGTACGTTAAAGTGTACAGCATGGCAACCCAACCCAACTCCCGAACCCAGGAGAAGTCGCTCATGAAGTCTCAAGGCCAGAGCGACTGGAGAAGCACAATTGTTTGGCAATTAGCTCGGATATTCTCTGCCAACTACCTTCGATTCGCTGCTGCGCATGAGCTGAACGCCCGCTCGTTCAAATCTCGCGCAGATACCACCCGCATCGACGGACCATGTCAAGGAGGTCTGGCCCGAAAACGAAAACAACTGAGCAGCGCAGGAGTGATGAAATCTTCAATCGGTCACACCTTTCCCCCTCTCCTCAAACTGTCTGCGGCATGCCCAGACTGTCTCCAGGCTCCCCGCACGACACGCTCCTTGCAAGGCACACTCTGCGCAAGCGCCAGTGGCCTTCAGCCTAACCCCTCCAAGAAAAAAAAAATCCGCCCTGCCAAGTCTGCCGCCCAAGGGCGATCCGCCAGCACCCTCGATCGGCTGACGTCGGGGCACGATGATGCAGGACGAAAACAGACGCACCGCTTTTCCAATCGCTGTGGCTAGCGAGACCGTCCCACAGCATCAAGCCAGAATCTGACCACTAATGACACTACATCGCCCACCGCCTCACCGCGCCAGGCGTATGCACCCATCGAGCGGAAGCACCGCGCCAAAGGGGCAAACCCGTCGATTGACGAGTCAGCCAGCCCAAAGCCTGATCGAATGACTAGGCAACCACAGATGAACCCTGCTCCTGCGTATCAGATGTTTGAGAAGCGGGCTGGGGCTTAGAATTTGAAGGATGCCTGCAGCCAAATAAAACCCGAGGGTGTCCGATTCGACCCGTGGGGGTGGGGCTCGCAAAGGGTCGGAGAATGACTGCGTGAGGTCCATATGCTTACGTGCACGACGGATACAGCATTGCATGTATGAGCGAAAGCTTCTCACGAGGCAGCGGCGCACCAAAGATGCTTAAGATGAGGAGCACCAACGCGTAGAGCGGTAGGAAGGTGTCCCTTGCGGCACGGGGCATGTTAACAGGGGAAGGAGGATATTGGCGAGGCAGAACATCATCAGCAGCAACAACACCCTAGTCTCACGAATTACCCAACAAAAACCTTCTTATTCCCGCGCTCAAGTTAACTCGCTTTGGCCAGGCACCTCGTTCCATCTGGAGAAGTGACGCAATGGATTTGTGGTTGAGTGTGCCGAGCACCCCATCTAACCATTCTGAAAGAAAGATGGGTCTGAAGACATATGTCAGCATGCGCAGAAAGGGCCGGATCCAGGAACCCTGGACTGAAAGCAAACAAAAACCTGGCCAGGACCCAACCCTTAGCAACTTGATGCAACGTTGGTCATGAGCCTCTCTTTGCACGGCCCGTGACAGGGATGTGGCGTGCAACGTCGGGGGGAGCGCGAGCAAACGTTCCAACTGGCCCGTCCTCCTGGGCTCTCCAAGCTCGCCAGCTCGAGGGAAGTCGAGCAGTGCCGTAATCGGAGTCGAAGGGGAGCCTCCTGCCTTTGATCCATTCCCACGCCGGGGGGGGGGGTCCGCAAGGGGGGAGGTCCTGGCGCCCTGGGTAGGCACGCCCCCCTAGGAGAAGCTGTCCCCCCCCTCTTCCGTGTCATCTTCAGACAAGTTTGCCCCTCCTTCGGTCGGCAACTCCAGTCCAGCCAAGACGGTCCAAAGGGCCCTGAAACGGCCCGAGAGCGCTCCAAGACGGCCCACGATGGCCTAAAGACGGCCCACGACACCCCCCGGACGCCCCAAGAGGGCTCCAACTGCATGTCCAAGGGAGCCCCAATAATGGATGTCCCATTTACGTTCCAAAGATACCCGCGTTTCAACTTGTTCAGGCTTCCGACAGCCCAAGACGATTGGCGTTTAAGTTGTTTCGGGCTTTCAGTAATCCGTGACGGCCCATAAGGTCTCGAAGATCACCCATAGATAACCCAAGAGGCCCGCAAGAGGGCCTCAAGACAGCCCAAGACGGCCCAAGATGCTGCCGGAGAAGGCTGAGGAGGCCCCAAGGCTCCCAGCAGGGCCCTAGAGGGGCTAACCGCCACAACCACCACAACAAGCCACCACACCACCACAACCACAACCACCACCACCACCACAACCCACCACCACCACCACAACCCACCACCACCACCACCACCGTCGTCCTCGTCGACGCTCCCCGCCACCGCCGCCCGCCGCCGCAGGCGCCGGCCGGCGCCGGCTCAGAAATGGAAATCGTCGTCCCCGCCGCCGTCGCCAACCGCCGCCGACGCAAGCGCCGGCCTGAAGAGAGGGGAAGCAAGGGGGGGACGGGGGGGGGGGGGTTGAACCCCCTCCTCTCCGTTAATGGAGGGAGGGGGGGGGGTTTGAACCGCCCCCTCTGTCACGGGAGGGGGGGGGGGAGGGGTTTCGTTTCGACCCCCCCCCCTCTCCATCAAGGGGGGGGGATCCGGTTCCAACCCTCTCCCCCTCCAAGCAACCACAGAACGCGCTCTTTCCGACCTAGTCGTTATATTCAGAACTCCAGAACCCCTCCTTCCTCCCCTCCTCCCTCCAGCCGAGAGGCGCGCCAAGTAGAGGTCAAAAATCCCACCCCCATAACAACCACCCCGACAGTCGTTCAGTAAACGCGCCCGAAGAAGGAATCGAACAGGGCGGGGCTGTTTGATAAACGCCCAGGGCCGTTTAGTAAACGCCAATTGTCCGGTCCGGGTGGTTTTTCCTCCCTTGACCAAAGGGCCTGGCCAGAGGGGGGCGGTCCTGGGGGGGAATGCGGCCATCATTGCTCGCCTGGTGCTGCGCCACCGCGCGCAGTGACGCGCGCGCGTGTCCGCCCCTCCGATGGGGTGCGCTGTGGGCAGCACGCTATGTTACACCCCCAAGCTCGTTTAAATCAATAGTGTGGTCAAGCATTCCTCTGGCCATCATTATCACCCTCCTCGTCCTCCTCCTCCTCCTCCTCATCAGCAGCAGCATCATCACCGTCGTCGTCATCATCCAAATCATCACAATCATCATCCTCCTCCTCCTCCTCCTCATCATCATCACCATCACCATCGCCATCACCACCACCACCATCATCACCAGCATCAGCATCAACATCAGCAACAAAGCACCAGCATCATCACCAGCATCACCATCAGGATCTGCATCAAAATGATCATGATCATACTCATCATCATCATCATCATCATCATCATCATCATCATCATCATCATCATCATCATCACCATCATCATCATCATCACCACCATCATCATCATCACCGTCACCGTCATCGACACTATCATCACCATCACCATGATCATGACAATGATCATGATCATGATGGTGATGATGATGATCATCATCATCATCAGCATCATCCTCATCCTCGCCCTCATCCTCATCATCAGCAAACCTGATCATCCTCATCGCAATCATAAGCATCATCGCAATCACCGTCGTCATGATCATCACCACCAACAACAGCATCATAACCAACATGCACATCATCATCACCATCATCATCATCAGCATGCACATACTCATCATCATCATCATCACCACCATCACCACCATCATCATCATCATCATCATCATTATCATCATCATCATCATCATCACCACCACCACCACCACCACCACCATCATCATCATCATCATCATCATCATCATCATCAGCATCATCATCATCACCAGCACCATCATCGTCATCATCACCGTCATCGTGGCCATGCTCACGACCTTTGTGGGCCCCGGAAACGACAGGGCCGTTTTTTCACCGTTTCCCAAAAAATGTCCCTTGAAAATGGAAACGGTTAAAAAAAACGACCGGAAATGGCAAAAAAAACGGCTCCAGGATTGCAACCGGAGCCGGAACCGGTCACAAAACGGCGACGGAACCGGTAAAAAAAGGCGTCGGAACCGGCAAACAAAGGCAAAAACGGAACCGGTAAAAAAAACGGCCCTGTCGTTTCCAGGGCCCACGAAGCTCACGACCACCGTCCTGACCTCCCCTTGCTCGTGCACTGGATGCTCTGGGAGGGCTCGTGCTCAGGGGAGCTCCTGCACCGCCCCGCGCGCCGCGCGCTGCGCGCGCCGCGGACAGCCCACCCCCCGCCGGCGGGGGGGGGAGGCGGCGCGCCTGACGCGCCCCGCCGGAGCACATCTCGCGATGGAGCTGCCGTCGGTGCAGCTGCGCGCGGGCGCGGCGGGGTGCGTCGGGCGCGGCGGGCCTCGGCGGGGCCGCGGGCCTCCCGGGGGGGGAGGCCCGCGCGGCCAGGCGGCCAGGCGTGTGCGCCCCCTGGCAGCAGGGCGCGACCCCTGGGCGGGTCCAGGGCCAGCCCTGGGACCCCCTGGGTGGAGGAGGGACACCTGGGCTTTTCACTTTCTAACTTAATTCTGTGTTTATATTATAATGATACTGCGATTTAGAATAATAACGTATATTTCTCATCTAGAGACATTCGTAGAAATAAGATAGGAAAGGCGCTAACTTCGGTGTTCCCCCTCCAGGGATCGGGCGGCGCTGCTCTGGCACGGGCCCCTTCCGAGCGAGGATCACGGGTCGAGGGCGAGGAGGCCTGTCGCCACGGGAGGGGCCCCCCGGGAATTGCTGGCCAGGACGAACCTCGGAGCATGTCCAGGAGTCGACCCTTAATCCCCAGACTCTTGCCGTCGCTCGGACGTCTACTCCCCGTGCTCATTTTTCGCAAGACGACCCAGGGTGTTCCCCGATGGTCCTCGCCGAGAGGATAAACGCACATGTCCGAGCGATGCCAAGGACTAAGTGGCGACATCCGATCCCTAACCCCACCAACCATCGTTCCCCGCCGCCCTCCGATTTGCCTGACACGCTGATCGGCGAAAATATGGTTCGGATTTTGCCGCCGACGGACCGAAAGCTCCAAGCGTCTGAAAATCTATACGGGATCCTTTCTTGTACGTAATCTTCGGCCTCTCGGAGCAAAATGTGGGACTCCGGGGCCCCAAACAATGTGTTTGTGGCCATCTATGCTGTACCAGTCTCTGTGGTGCAATCTACGTTTTGCAACATATGTGGTGTACCCTGCGTGGTGTAGCTAATTTGGAAGCGCGTGGAGCTGTCAACTCCACTGCTCGCGCAAGTACCATACCTCCCACCAACTTGATTTGAAAATCCCATGCGGCGGCGATTGCGATGGCTGTTTGGCGCTGACTGGCGCACTTCTGCGGCCGCGCTGGCGCGCGCAAGCGCGCGCGGAGAGCGGTCAGCTAGATTGGCACAGTGGCACTGGCAACGCGGCCGTGGTGGCGCTGACCGATGGGGACTTCCTAGCGCGTCTCACAGGCCGCGCTGGCGCGCGGGCGCTTCTGTGCGGGTCGGTAACTCGGGCGGGCGCGGTACCATAGTGACGTCGACAACGGCGAACACGAAGATATTAATAGCGATGATGATGACGATGATGACGATGACGACGGCAAGGCCAATGACGACGCCGATGCTAGTCATACCGATGACGATGATGATGCCCACGCGTCGCTCACGAAAGTTGTGGAAGGAATTATTTCAGCATGGGCGCGCTGCCGATGCGCGCGATTGGCCGCCTGGTATTGTTTGACAGGGGTCGTGCCCCCCAGCAAGCGCGCAACGGCTTTCGAACAATTTCGACATGCGCGGCGCGCGAGAGGCCCGCGTGGTCCCATTTGAAGAAGATTCTGAAACACATTCATGTCTTCACCCACAAAAACGCAAGAACGCGCGCAAATCGGCTCAAAACGATCTACTGCTGTTAATATCACTCCGGGGCCTATAACTTGAAATCCTTACATCAACCAAGAGATGCGTGCCGAATTTGGACGTGCGCGCGACGACCTGAACGAATGGATGTTGTCCCATCTGTTGCACGGTATGTTCGAAACTGCATGAAGATGGGTAAACGAATGCGCGCGAATAGTACTATTTGACAAGGGATGGGCACAATAAGCGGATTCTCTGCGTTATGGAGAATAGACGCTGTTCGATCTAAGTAATGCGCCTTACGTTGTGCAATCTGAGTTGTGCAGTCTCTGTTGTGCCATCTGTGTGGTACAAACCTGTGTGGTGCACACTATGTGGTGCAATACGTGTGGTGCAACCTTTGTGGTGAATAATACGGGGTGCAATATGAATTGTGCACTCTAGGTGGTGCAGTCTACGTTGTGCAATCTATGCGGTGCGACTAATTTCTGTTCGCAGTGAGTTGTCCTCTCCACTGCTGGCGCAAACATCCCACCCACCCGCCCGCAACTTGGTTTGCAAACCTCATGCGGCGGCGATTGCGATGAGCGCTTGGCTCTGGCTTGTGCATCTCCGCGGCCGCGCCAGCCCGCGCATGCGCGCGCGCAGCGGCCAGGTAGTTTGGCGCGACCGACGAGGCCGCGGTGATGCTGACCGCTCGGCACATCCCAACGGGCACTTGAGTGCGAGTCGGCGGCTTGGGCGGGTGCGGTACCGTGGCAACGTCGAGACTTTGACGATGATAGTGGCGATGTTGATGGCGACAATTGTAGACACGATGGTGATGATGGTGGCGATGACGGCGCCGATGCCGATCACGCAAACGACGATGACGGCGTCTTCGCGTCGGTGATGAAGGTGTTGGGGGGATTTCGAAATGCGCGCGCGGCAGACGCGCGCGTGTGCCCATTATTTTACACGGATCGTGCCACCCCAGCACGCGCGCAAGGGCGTTCGAACGATTCCGACATGCGCGCGCGAAGCCCGTTTGGTAGCATGTTATGAAAAAGTTGACAAACGCGTTGTTCCCGTAAGAATTCGCAAGAGCGCGCGCGCACGCTTTTGTTGAATTTCCATGTTGGGAAACCTTATGTGTTTGCATGCTTTTGGACACTCGAGTTTGAAATCGTTCCAGAACCGAAGGTGTTTGAAGGATTTCGGCATGCGCGCGCGACGACGCGCGCGTGCACTTCGTCTGATGTTTGTTCAAGGGGTTCTCGCGACGGCACGCGCGCAAGGGCGTTCGAACGATTTCGACATGCGCGCGCGAAGCCCGTTTGGCAGCATTGTCATGAAAATGTTGAAAACCGATGGTTTTCGTAAGATTTCGCAAGAGCGCGCGCGTAAGCTATCTTAGAACATCTGTGTTGCAAAACCCTGTGATTTTGTATGTGTTTGGGGAACTCGACTTTGAAATCGTTCCGAAACCGGAGGTGTTTGAAGAATTTCGGCATGCACGCGCGACGACGCGCGCGTGTGCACTTCGTCCCATTGGTTGCAAGGGATTCTTGAAAACTTATGATTTGTGCTAAACTAATGTGCGCGCATAGTATTTGTTGCAAAGGATGGCGTGGGGGGCCGATACCGGTTTTGGCTGGGATACTATGAATTCACTGGTAGGATGGACATTGGGTCAGCATCCAGTCTTTTGCGTCGGTTCCCGGGGGGTCCTCAACCCGGGGGGGGAGAGGGTGGTAGAACCGATTCGTTTTACAAAAAGAAAAGGGGATCTAAGGCGGCGACAAGGCGGGCGACGAAGAGGCGACGGCGACTACGGAGCCACCAAACAGGCACCCAGGCCCAGACGACGGGCGGCGACAGGGCGGCGACAAGGCGGCGGCGGCGACAACATAGACGCCAGACTTGCACCGGCACCCAGGCCCAAACGACTGGCGGCGACGAGGCGGCGACGGGGCGGCAACGGCGACCACGGAGCCGCCAAACTGGCACCCATGCCCTGACGACGGTCGTCAACGAAGCGGCGACAAAGCGGCGAAGGCCACCACGGAGCCGCCAGACTGGCAGCCAGGCTGCGTTAGTTCCCTCAGACTACGAAATAAGCACTCCTAAATGCAAGCGTAATTCGGGCGCTGGTGGGGCGGAGCCGCTATGTGGGCGCTGCCAGTGGTGCTTCAGGCGGGACGCACCACGGGGCCGCGAAAAGTGACGGGTGCGCCACACTGGGGCGGGGGCGCCACTGGGGCCTTCGGTGGGGCTCCCTATGGGGCAACGAAACGCTGTACTAGGTGGGGAGAACGCATGCCAGTACAACCACTGGGCCCTTCGGTGGAGCTCATCATGGGGCCACGAAGCGCAGTGCTGGGTGGGGGGGCGCATGCGAACACCGCCGCTGGGGCCTCCAGTGGAGCTCCCAATGGGGCCACGAAGCGCTGTACTGGGTGGGGGTGGCGCATGCGGGCGGTGCCACTGGGCCCTTCGATAGAGCTCCCTATGGGGCCACGAAGCGCTGTAGTGGGTTGGTGCGAAGCATGCGGGCGGTGCCACTAGGGCCTTCGGTGGAGCTCCCAATGGGGCCACGAAGCGCTGTACTGGGTTGAGGTGGCGCATGCGGGCGGTGCCACTGGGGCCTTCGGTGGAGCTCCCCATGGGGCCATGAAGCGCTGTCCTGGATGTGACGCATGTGGGCGGTGCCACTGGGGGCTTCTTTGTCTTGGAGCTCTCTTAGAGCATGCTGGAGGCCCTCTGAGCCGTTTGAGACGCCTCGTGGGCCGTCTGGGACCCATTTGGGCCATCTTGGGGTCGATTCGGAAACGTCGTGGGCCACCTTGATGGCTGCCAGATCCCTCCCCAGAGCCGAGTTTTGATCCCTCGAGCGCAGACCCGTCCTCACACTCCACCTGCGGTCCAGGTCCTGGCCCTGGGGCCCTCCGAGCCCTGTCTTTGGTTATGAACGCAAGTTTGTCTTCCAAGAGGGTTGGGCGGCAAGACGGATGCGCTGGCCTGCCTAGGCGCCCCCGAACCGCCAGGCGGCGAGGGCGCACGGATCGAAACTAGCGAGTCTACGAGCAGAACGTGCATGGGTGCACGGGAGGAACTAACGAGTACCCGTCGGTCGGGAGAAATGGGCAGAAACATGAAATAAGGGGGATCGGGCCTCGTGCCGCTACCTGAAAAGGCGGGAAGAGGTAAAACCGCTCGAAACTTGAAGCAGCAAGGCACCCAAGGTAGATTGGGACCTGGGGGTCCAGCAGCTCCTGCTTTCAACGACCGGCGTGTACGGGAAAAGCTGGGCCCGAAATGCGCTGACAGCCCCTGCAGGTCCCCAGAGGTCTCCGGAGGTCCCCCGAGGTCCACGAGTGCCCGGAGGCCTCGGGAAGCCCATGGCTGCCCGACAAGAAAGGGGGGCGGGGGGGAAACCGCTCGGACAGCTCGAGCCTCCCTTCGCCGTGCCCCCTCGGCGATGACCACACGAAGCGTCGGCGGGCCTGCGTGCTGCAGCATGCAGGGGCAGAGGAAGAGCAGAGCCTGTAGGCCCCGCGCGGTCGGCCAAGAGAGGGAACGAGCGGTGTGCCTCCTCCTCCTCCTTCTCCTCCTCCTCCTCCTCCTCCTCCTCCTTCTCTTCTTCTTCCTCCTCCTCTTCCTCCTCCTCCTCTTCCTCCTCCTCCATGCCAGCTCCGCTTCTCCTTCTCCTCCTCCCTGCCAGCTCCGCCTCTTCGCCCACCTCCAGCCCTCCCTCGCCCACGCAGCATGCGAAGGGCGTGCGATGGGTACGCCCGCAGGCGGCGGGAAGCGCCGCAGCGTCACCCGGCTGTTGAGGCAAGGGCGACCCAACGCATGTGAACGGGAAGTCACAACATGTAGGGGGTAGCTAGGTAGGGGGCCACATGGGAGCCCTCCCCCTTCAGAAATCGTGGGGGGTAGGGGTAGGGTACGCATGTGGCCCCCTACTGGGGACAAGCAGGTGTCACATACGTTACGGCAGCGCGGGCGGCAAAGCGGCGGCGCTGCCCGCCTGCCGAAGGGGAGAATGTTCAGGGCTGCGGCCAGGATGCCTCCCCTCACACGCTAGGGAATCGGCAGGACAGAGAAGAGGGCAAAGTGGCAAAGGAGACGCCCAACATATGGGCCTCTGGTGTGGATGGTACTCGGGACTACGCCATCGCGAAGGGCAGCACTAGAGAGGGATGGGGGGTACGACAATGACTGCGCGAGGGTAGTGGAAACGAAGAGAACATAACGCATACCCTGCGAATAATAACAAGTGCCATGGTGCTGCAACAGCTACTTCCGATGAGACTTCGACAGACAATCCCGACCACCTGGCATACACAAGACGAGCCCAGGATGAGGGCAAGAATGGGAGGCAGGGGTCAATCGGAAAGATCAGGCAGCGGCAAATCTGGAGGTGCAATGGGGGTCAGGGCTACTCTAGAGCGCTCTGGTACGCTCTGAGACCACCCCAGAGCGCTCTGGAGCGACATATTCTCATCCTGGGCCTGCCCGATCGCTGTCTCCCCAGTGTCCCTGGGAGGCTCCCGCGGACTCTGCAGGCGGTCTGAGATCGCCTCGCACTCACTGGCGTGGCCGCCGCAGCGTTCCAGTAATTACCTCCCAGGGGTGCCCGACGACACCTCCTGCTTGGGGCGAACACCGGCGGCGGGCCAGCCTGCTGGCCGCTCGCCGCCTGCTGCGCCCGACCACTGCACCGCCATGTCGACGGGCCCTTGGGCGCTGCGCCGCAGGCACGGCCCCGCTGCGCCGCCTCTGGCGCAGGGATTGCCCAGCAGCAGCGCGGGGCCTTGGAGGTCGGCGGCCTCCTCTGGGAGGCCTCCAGGGGCGTCCAGGAAGGCCCAACTCACACGGGCACGCTGTTGGTCCGACGCGGCGCTGGGTCATGTCGAGCCCTGCAGGGATGCGGCCAGGGCGATCGTTCGACCTTGCGTGGAAGCGTGCGCAGTTGTGAAGACCACCGAAAAGTCGGACGCAGTCGAGCGCTGGGCAGGAGTGTGAGCAGGCGATGCAGGAAATACACGCAAACAAAACAAAACTCCCCAGAGCCAGTGTTGTGCCTTCCCCCCCGCAACACAGGACATATACTTAGGTCTGGCCTGTCCCCCTACAGGGGGATTTTCGACGAAAAAAATACCCCAACAATAATCAAACAATTTTCCAAACATAGTCTGGGGACTATTTTTTGAGTATGTGTTGTCCCTTCTGGTGCATTTTTGGTGTGTGTTTATCTTTCGTCGAAAATCCCCCTGTAGGGGGACAAGCCCGACATAAACCCATACCTCTGGTGTCGCGACGTTTTCTTGTCGCAGCGTGGAACCCCACGGGAAACATCCGGACTGCGCTCGGGTCGGCTCTTCGTCCCTGGCCGTTCATCTCGACGGCCCCGAGTCCCGGAAAAGGGCCCCCCTCGACGGTTCCTCGACGGTTCTTCGTCCCTGGCCGTTCCTCGACGGTTCCTCGACGGTCCCGAGTCCCGTTCCTCGACGGTCCCGAGTCCCGGCACAAGAAGCCGAAACCTGTCAACAGCATCTCTCGACGCGTTGCTTCGGCCAAGACAAGGTACACTCCCAAGCTCAAGATCGCGGATCCACCGAGGACTCGAGCATCGGCCAGAGATTTCGAGACATGGCCCGCGTTCGTCGTTGCCCCCCCTCGGGGAAAACCCTCTCCCGACATCTCCCTCCCCAATGTCTCGAGGAGCCTGCGATCTGCTCTGGCCCTCGCGGCTTCGGAATTCTGGGCGTCTGTTCTGAGCTGGCGACGTTTGGTTCACGAAGCCAGCCGTGCACAAGAACCACGGCCATCTCTAGACGAGAGCTCTCCACTACTCGCAAAGTGACTACTCGCAAATGGTCTGGATCCGCTGGGGGGAACCTACGAGAAATAACATCGAAGCAGACACGTGTGTTTTCGGACGTTTGCGAGTAGGCACTTTGCGAGTAGTGGAACACGGTCGGTGAATCTAGACGGCCTCGCGGTCCGGGCTTCTCGGCCGCGACCCTACGGCCCATGTGCCGGGCGGCTTCGCGCGGATGCCCCGCGCGGAACGAAGACACAAAGGGGATACAAAAAGGTACCGATACCGCTACTCCCCGGACCTCTCCTGGGGTGCGTTGTGACCAGAATTTCGAGGCGAATCCAGCGGTGGCGACGAGGGCCTCCCAGGAGGACCAAAAATGGGAAAACGGGCGAGGGGGGTAGAGGTATGGGTACGGTCGGACCTAGGACAGAAGAACATCCCTCAAGAACTTGAGACCCTCCGCCAGCCCAACCACACAGAACATCCAAGGGTACCCTCCCCAGGATGCACAAGAGCATCCAACAAACACGAAGAACACTAGGGTACCCTCCCCGAACCGACCTCGATCTTATACCTTGGTTCGGCTGTATCCTTTCCCTCTCGGAATAAGATCTCGCATCCACCAGACAGCGCCACGGTGTTCAGACCGCGAGGGCAGGGATGCGAACATGTTCCAGGGTTAGGTCGGGCCTGTCCCCCTGCAGGGGGATGTTGGAGGACACGTGAAAAATACCCCACAACGCTCAAACTCTATTCCAAATTCGCCCAAACATCGTCCCCAGACTATCTGTTGTCACTATTTTCGAATATTCCTCCTGTGGAGGGACAGGCCCGACTGAGTTCCAGGGGCTCGAAGCTCGCCCCTCTCGGGGGAACCGAAGACACCCGTGCCCATGCCGCTGCCCCACGGCCCCTGCCCTGGGGCGCGCTCTGCCCTGCCTCCCGAGCAGAGCCCGGGCGCAGAGACGGGGGCCCCCCAGGCGAGCGGCAGCCTCGGCACTCCGAGCTTCTTAGGAATCCACTGGGGGGTGGCAAAAGGCGAGAACGCGGCGCGGCCACCCTCCCCCCCCGGCACCACCCCCGCGCCCCGGCGGGGAAGGGAACGAACCCCAGACCCCACCCCCTCTGGCACCCCCGCGGACGCGCCGCGGCCAGCCCCCCCTGGCACTCCAAGGGGGGGGACGATTGCCAAGCGATCCGGGATATCTTCTTCTCCCTTGACCCCTGAGCAGGACGAGGAGAACTCGGCTGCACGTGAGAGTGACCCTAGGCAAGAGGCACCTTCGGTGCGCGGCCCAAGGGTGCCGAGGCGAGGCCAAATCCAAGCGCGCAGGTCCATGCTGGGGGGGCCCTGTGAGCCCGCGCCAAAGGTTCGGCGGCGAGCGAGGGGGAAGCGAGAAGGGGAAGGCCTGCTCAAAGGTTCGGATGCCACCCGGCCTGCCGAGAAGCTCTCGGAGCCTCCCCCGAAGACACCACACAACCTCGCAGGGGGCGCGAGGGCTTCTGAGAAGTCCCGCCGCCCTCTGAGTGTGCATTGTCCTTCTCAGTTTCCCCCCTCGCTCGCCGTCGAAAAGTCCCACGGTGAAAGGTCACTCTCACGCGCAGCTGAAGGGGCCCCAGGACACGCAACTAAATACACACAAATATCATGGTTCCCCCTATTTTCCAATATTTTCTGGCTTTCTGTCTTCCCCCCCCCACGTCCCATATTTTTCCATATTTTCTGGGAATCGACGATTCATTGTGTCTGAGCAGCAGACAACGCACGGCCCTCCTCCCCGCCGCAGCAGCCGGCGATGACGGCCGGCGACGAGGGCAGGAAGCCCGTGGCGGCCGCGGCCGGGCGCTCCACGCAGATGTCCGCTAGCGTCTCGGCCTGGCCGCCGCGCCGCTCCGTCGTCGTCGTCGTCGCCGTCGTCGCCGTCGTCGTCGTCGTCGTCGTCGTCGGCGTCGTCGTCGTCGGCGTCGGCGTCGGCGTCGGCGTCGGCGTCGGCGCCGTCGTCGTCGTCGGCGTCGTCGTCGTCGTCGTCGTCGTCGTCGTCGTCGTCGTCGTCGTCGTCGTCGTCGGCGGCGGCGGCGGCGGCGGCGGCGGCGTCGATGTCGTCGTCGTTAGCGTCGTCGTCGCCGTCGTCGTCGTCGACGTCGTCAATGGCCGCGTCGTCGTCGTCGTCGTTAGCGCCGTCGTTGTCGTCGTCGTCGCCGTCGTTTGCGTCGGCGGCGTCGTCGTCTTTAGCGTCGTCGGCGCCGTCGTCGTCGTCGTCGTCTTCGTCAACAGCGTCGTCGTCGTCGTCGTTAGCGTCGTCGTCGTTGTCGTCGTCGTTAGCGTCACCGTCGTCGTCGTCGTTAGCGTCGTCGTCTGCCTATTTAGCGTCGTCGTCGTTGTCGTCGGCGTTGTCGTCGTCGCCGTCGTCAACGTCAGCGGCCTCTGGCGGCCTCTGGAGGCCTCCGACCGTCAGAGGCTCGCGCGGGCCTTCTGGTGCCCTCGGGCAACCTCGGAGGCCCTCGGCAGCCTCGATGGCAGCGCGGAGGGTCGTCGTCGCCGCCGCAACCGCCGCCGCCGCCGTCGTCGTCGTCGAGCTATTGTCGTCGTTCGTGTCGTTGTTAGTGTCGCCGTCGTCGTCGGCGTCGTCGTCGTCGTCAGTTTCGTCGTCGTTGTCGTCGTCGTCGTCGTCGTCGCCGTCGTCGTCAGCGTCGTCGTCGTCGGCGGCGTCGTCGTCGTCGGCGGCGTCGTCGTCGTCCGCAGCGAACTTCGAGGATCGAGTTCCGAGGATCTGGGCCGAGGGTCAAAATTGCTGGGCGCCCCTGGGACTCCCTCGGGCCTCCAGAAGGCGCGCTCGTCGTCGCGGCTGTGCTCCCCGCGAAGGGCGCACCCCCGAGAGAGGCCTGGTCGCGAGAAAAAGTGCACACGTCCGAGCGACACCTAGGCGCAGGGTATGCCTCGCTTTGGAGCCGGCTGGGGGGCTGAGGTGGCCTAGCACTGGTTCCGGCCAGCAGTGATGGGGAGGGTGATGCGTCCCCTCGTCGCCACCGCTGGACGCGGCTCAACAAATTTGTCAGCTTCGACCCTTGGAAAGGTTCTGGGGACTGATCTTCGGAAAACTTGTCATCCCCCCTCTTGACCGACTGTCTCTGGGCTTATACAGCTCAGAACCCCTGGCCGCCTCAAAGCCTCGCCACAATTGTGCTGACAGGCGGTCGTACGATCATCGCCAATATTGCCACAGGCCGCCAGCAGCGCATGCGCAGTCAAAACTGAAGTGCCCTCTTCGTCGGCTGGCGCTGTGCGGTCAGAGCGACGCGAGACAGGACTACCGTCCACGCGCATAGTGTTCTCCATCCTCTGGGCCGAAACACCAGACCGGAGGCGGAGATGCGACGGTCCCGAAATGGATCGATCGACAGGCCTGCCACGGTCGGGAACGTGTGCTTCGCGTGTCGCGGCGGCGGCACTGGCGACGCACGATGCCCGGCGAGCGAATCGCCTACCCGTCCGCTCCGCGGGGCGGGAGGCTGGGAGAAGGACTCGGCCATAGACGCTCGGAGACCGCAACGTGGATGCCGTGTCGCGCCGGAGCGTGGTGGGCCAGGACGAGCGGACCGACACGCTGGCCAAGAGTGCCCAGCTGTCCGCAGCGCCAGAGACGCTCCATGGCTCGAGGCCGTGCGCAGATGTGCGGCGGCGGCAGGGCTTCTCTTCTCGCTCCGGCCGGGCGAGGAGGCCCCCAAATGCAGCAGCCCTGCCCCAGCGCACCGCCGTCGTGCCTCGGGGCCTCCCGTCGCACCCTGGGGGGGCGGGGGGGAGGATGGGCGGCCGACGCGACACTGCTGGCCCAAAGCAGGGAGGCAGCGCCACCGCACAGCAGCCTCGCCCGTGCCCGGGCCCCGCTGAACAGGTGGAAGTCCAGCGGCAGGACGCCCGCGAGAGTCGAGGCTGAGTGGTGCCGTTTGGTGGCTCCCCCATAGTGAAGGGGCCCTGGGACACACAAATAAATACACACAATTAACAGGATCCCCCATATTTTCCAATATGTTCTGGGTTTTTGTCTTCCCCCCCACTTCCCATAGTTTCCCATCTTCTCCTGGGAATCGACGATGGATTGTGTCTGTGTGTTTTTTCCCCTCCTGACATAGGACAGGACAGCCGATGTGCGCCCCGGGGGGTGGCCCTCTAAGAGCTCGGCGGGGGGCGCCGGAGCGCCGAAACTCAGATGTCGTAGTACATGGCCACTTCACGATCTCGATTGTGTGTACTATGGGCTTCGCTGGTACAGTCCTTCCCATGAGTTGCCAAAGTGGTATGCCTGCCACCTCGCGGTGGCTCTGATCGTGCGAGTAGGAAGAGGAGGGAGGAGGCGGGAGCGAGGAGGCGTCGGCGCGACGCGACTTACAATAAATGCACGACTTGGGATCGGAGGGAAGTATCTCCGCAACACCCTCCACGAGACTGAAGGGGCCCTGGGTCACACAAATGAATACACACAAATCCCAGGATTCCCCTGTATGTTTCCATATTTTCTGGATTCTTGTCTTCCCCCCCACCTCCCATATTTTCCCATATTTTCTCAGGAATCGACGATTCATCGTGTCTGTGTGTTTTTTGTTCCCTCCTGAGAAGTATCTTCGCAGCATCCTCCACGAGACACGCAACCCGCCCTCGCTTGGACGCCCATTCCCTGTGCATTGTTCGGCTTCGTGCGCATATTTTTCCGCAGCGTGAACACACATGCTCCTCGATGGCCCTTGCGGATAAGAAATACACAAGTCCGAGCGATGCCAAGGCAACTGCCTGCACGAGGACACAGTGCTGCCGTCGGGCCCCTGCTCCGAGCACGCTCGGCGGAAGCTGGCGGCAATCACGCTGGCCCAGTGTGCCGGGGCATCGTTGCGGTGCTGACTTTCGTCGAGCTTCCATCCGGTTCGCCCATGACAGGGAACCGAACTCTATACACCAACGCTTTTTCCGGCCCTTGAAACTCTCAGAAGGATGCGGGTCCTGGTGTATACGGGATCCTGGTGTATGCATGTTTCGTTGTTCCCCTTGGAAAACTGGGGAGAAGTACATGCCACCCACCCCGACGTCGTCCCCGACCCACAAAAAGTCGTGGGATTGAGACAAAACCCGCCACTGGTAATGTGGATGTTCCAGATTCCGATGCTGGGGCATTGTTGCGATGCTGACTTTCGTCGAGCTTCCACTCGATTCGCCCATGACGTCCAGCCCCCTCCTCTGAATCAGAAAAGCCAGCTTCGGCTGAGACATCCTCGCGATTCGCTCCCAAACGGGCCACGGAGTCCAGGTGGCGCTGGTAGTGTGCTGCCCGCGCCGAGGCGAGAGCGCCGTTTGGGTGGACTGTCGGCCACTGCACGGAAGTTCGGCCAGACGGTCGGAAGAAAGAAGTCAACACATGAAACAGGAACACGGATACAGCAGCTTGGGTTCCGGTCCTCACAGAGGAAAAACATAAGACAGCAAAAGCATACCGATCCTTGAAGCAGGAAGTCGCTTGAAATAGATTAGGATTTGGGAATCCCAGAACTAACTACTTTCAACGACCAGCGATCAGCGTCTTGCCATCGCTCAGACGTCCGTTCCTCGTGCTTTTGTCGGCTCCGTGCGCGTATTTTTCGCAAGATGGTCCAGGATGCTCCTCGATGGCTCTCGCCGAGGAAGACATGCACACATCCGAGCGATGCCAAGACGTGCAAGGGCCTCGTTGCGCAGAGACAGGCCCCCCAGGGCAGCCCTGGCTGGCCTCACAACCTTCCCTCCCCCGAGGGCCCGGGGCAGCGCGGAGCGCCCCGAGGGCGCCGCCGTAGGCGGCGCTGGGCTGTTGAGACAAACCAAAACTACTCGGGGAGAGTGCAGTGGCCAGCAGGGGCTTCTGTCGGGGATACATAAGACTCGGGTTTGGGGGGGACTCGGGATGGCCCGACGGGGCCATCACGAAAATGGCGCGGCCCAGTCTGAAACTTGACGCGAGCTCCCGCTGCAGACGTCCCAAGAAAACTGCACTGCCTAAATTCAGGGCGGGCTCGTCAAAAAACATGGGCGGAGCCGAGTTCCGCCGTACTCGAATCTTCCTTTTCCCTGATACTAGAGGCCGCCTAGATGGGGTCCGAGTAAATGGGGCCAGAGGATCGCGCCGTATCGCCGATGCAACGGCGATGCATCGGCGGTGCATCGTCGGTGCATCGGCGATGCATCGGCGACGTCGGCGGTGCTTCGGCGCCGTCGGCACATAGAAAATCGGGATCCACATCGAGCCGCATCGCCGATGCATCGGCGATGCGGGGCGATCCACCGACCCCATCTTCTCCGACCCCGCCTGGGAGGCCTGGAACTTCCAGCGAAGGCTGTCTGCGCGCAGCCAGGGGCCCTACGAGAGCCAGTGCCCAACGTTCGGGGCCAAGGGTCGAGCTTCCTTCGGAGGCCAGCCTGACCGCGGCGCCGCCCCCTTCCCTGACGAACGGACAACACCCACCCGTACCCATAGGGGGGTCGTTGGGAGGAGGACTGGCTATGGGTATGGGTGCGGGTTGTCGGACCCTGGGGAACGCTCCCGTTCGAGCGGGGACCCCCACCCGACAACACGCACCCATAGCCCTCTCCGATCCCCCTATGGGTATGGGTGTGTGTTGTTGGTTCGTCATTCCCCCCGCGGCACGCCTGCGCATTGAGCAGCGTGCGGAGGAGCTCCGGGAAGACGCCTGGCGGAGCGGGGGGGGGAGGTGGGGCAGGTGGAGAGCGCAGGGCCGTCGAGAGGAAGCACGAGACGAGGAGGGCGTCCAGAGTTGGTGTGCACAGCGGCGTGGATGCGCTGCACGCAGGGTGCAGGGTCGCCCTGGCATCTGACATGATTGCGCCCTGCTCCCCGCCCGGTCCTCCCAAGTAGTGATCCCACGCGCGCGCGAAGGCGAGCTGGCATGCTCGAGTGGCGCTTGGTTGGCCCTCGCCCATGTGAGAGGATAGACGGCTGCAGCGGGCATGTCCCTTCCTGCTTGGAGTCGCGCAACCAGCCCTCTGGGTGGGGGGGGTTCGGGGCATCCCCTCTTCCAAAGCAGCACTCTTTGCCGTCTGGGCAGTGGGGTGTACCCTCTCCCTGAGGTATGGGCCAGGGCGGTGGCCGTACCTGGAGCGTCCAAGACGGCGTCACGATGAGACCAGATGACTCCGAACGGCATGAAACCCGACTGGACAAGATCGGGAGGCCCGCAAGACGAAGAACAAGGGAAGGGAGAACGACAAGGAGGCGGGATGAGGAGGCCAGCGTGGAGGGCGAGGGGAAAGCGAGGACCAGGAGGGCGAGGAAAGCGAGGAGGGATCCCAATCCGCTCAGACTGATCTCCCATGCCCCGCTGGGGTGCATCGTGGCCAGCCGTCCGAGCCGCAGCCACGGCGACGGGAACCTCGACAACGACCGACGTCGACGAGATCGACGACGTCCAAAAACAACGAACACACCTTCGAACATCTGCAAAACATACATGGCGGCGGGAGCCTCGAACACGACGACGTCGACGAGGTCGACGACGTCGAAAGGCAACCGAAACGCCTTCGACCATTCGACAACCTTCAAAAACGACGACGCCGAAAACAACAACGTCGAAGACGACCTCCGAAAGCCGTCGAGAGACTTCCGAAACGCCTTCGACCATTCGACAACCTTCAAAAGCGACGACGTCGAAAACGACAACGTTGAAGACGACCTCTCAAAGCCATCGAGAGACAACCGAAACGCCTTCGACCATTCGACAACCTGCAAAAGCGACGACGTCGAAAACAACAAAACCTCGAAGACGACCTCCGAAAGCCGTCGAGAGACTTCCGAAACGCCTTCGACCCATTCGACAACCTTCCAAAGCGACGACGTCGAAGACAGCAACGTCGAAGACGACCTCCGAAAGCCGTCGAGAGACTTCCGAAACGCCCTCGACCATTCGACGACCTCCAAACACGACGACGCCGAAAACAGCAACGTCGAAGGCGACCTCCGAACGCCGTCGAGAGACTTCCGAAACGCCTTCGACCATTCGACAACCTTCAAAAACGACAACGCCGAAAACAACAACGTCGAAGACGACCTTCGAAAGCCGTCGAGAACGACGACGTCGACGACATCGTCGACGACGACGAGAACGACGACGTCGAGAACGACGACGACGACGACGACCTTCGACGGCCGTCGAGAACGACGACGTCGACGACGTCGTCGGCAATGCGGCGGGCGGCGGGCGCCCGGGTTGGTCCACGCGCAGCTCTGGCCGCTCAGCGGCACCACCAGGCCGAGCAGGATGAAGAGCGTCGAGGCCACGAGCATCGTGAGGGAGGCCTCGGGGGAGGGGCTGCGATCCGCAACCCCGGCCAGGTGGCCTCCCTGTATCCTCCTCCTCCTCATCATCATCCTTCGCCTCCTCCTTCTCCTCCTCCTCCTCTTCCTCCTCCGCCTTCTCGTCGTCGTCTCCTCCTCCTCCTCCTCCTCCTCCTCTTCCTCCTCCTCCTCATCATCATCATCATGAGCCCTTCCCGCCACCTCCAGAATCCTTTCAAAGCCTCTGGTGGCCAGAAGACCCCTCCTCGTCCTTTCTCCTGGTTCTCATCCTCCTCCGCCTCAACCTCCTCCATGACCATAATCATAATCATGACCAGCATCATCACAATCATCACCATGATCAGCAGCATCATCATCACCACCATCATCATCACCATCGTAGTCATGATCGTCACACTCGCAATCAGGATTGTTATTATCATCGTCACCACCATCATCAGCACCAACATCAGTTTCATCATCATAATCGTGATGACTATCTGCATAATCATGATCATCACCACCACCATCAGCATAACCACCACTACCATCATAGCACCACCAGCACCTTTATCAGCGTCATAATCATCATCACCATCATCATCCAAATCAGCATCCTCATCAGCATCAGCATCATCGGACTCAGCATCATCACCACCAGCATAATCATCACCATCACCAGCATCATCAGCAGCACCAGCATCATCAGCAGCACCAGCATCGGCATCAGCACCAACATCAGCATCAGCATCATCTGCATCACTCTGAACATCAGCATCAGCATCAGCATCATCACCATCAGCATCATCATCATGCTCATCATAATCATCATCATCAGCAGCAGCATCATCATCATCATCGTCTTCATCATCACCATGAGCATCATCATCATGCTCGTCTCAACTCCGACAAGGTCGCACTCATCATATCAACGAGCGACAGGATCAGCTTACATTCGGCAGTGGGAGGTCGAGCAGCAGACGAAGTCACACAGTCCACCGGATGAGGAGACGCTGTGCTAGCACGACATTCAACGCCTGAGAAACTTAGGCGATGGCTCGATGGCCGATGGGTCCGCCCCGCTGCCCCAGCTTTCATCGCGTTGGCAGCTCATCCGAGACCCAGGCAGGCGATGGCGCGTTGACGGACGGCCCTGTTCCCTGGGCCAAGTTGATGCTGCGCTGCCCCTTTCACTCGAGGTCCAGGAGGACCACGCGCTCGAAGCAGCACCTACTGTCACCGTGCTGCCATACTCGTATGGAAGCAGGACCCGTCGCTACCCCACGCGCCCCAAGGATAGGCAAACAAGCACAGCATAGAAGTACAAGTTTGGAGTTCCGCGCGGATTTCTTGGACCGGCGCTGGAATCCCCCTGCTGGGCGGACGGAGCGCGCCACGGGCGTCGCCGGAGGCGCCGCGGGGGGGGGGGTCCCGAGCGCCGACCCGAGCAATCCTCGCGGAACTCCGAAAGAAGAAGTTCACGTGTATGCCGTCATTTTTCTTCGATGGAAGCGGGACCCGTCCCCGATCAAACTGATCCTCGCGCTGTGATCCTCAAAGGCTGCGTCGACATCTCGCTCGAGAGCCCGCGGCGCTGGAGATCGGAGAAGAGGAAGACGAGGGTGACGAGCGTACCAAGACGAGGATGACGAGGAAAGAAGAGGAGGAGCGAACGTTCGAGCAAACGCCAAACTCGTGAGCGCTCTGTCAGGGAGTCCGGGAGCCCGCCTGTACCCATTAACCGGGCTAAGTCTTTAGACCCCCCCAATAGTTGCCAATAGTTGTGAATTAATTATCTGTTCGGCGACCTTACTGACGGACTGGGGTCCCACCGATATAATTTGTGTTCCACGGCACCCACCGCACAACAACGACGACTACAATTACGATTATGAGTACGACTTCGACTACGATTACGCCTACGATTGCGGCGACAACCACGACTACGATTACGACTACACACGCGGCTACGACTTACCACAGTCACGACTGCAATGACGATTACAGACAGGATTACGACAACGAATGCAATCACGGTTACAAGCGTTTAGGGTAGTCCACAATGTGTACTTCTCTGGGAGAAAGAAGCCCCCACCATTATCCAACAGGCTCAACCATAGAGAACGTAAATCATCTCCTCCGAGGCGACGACGATTACGACTACGATTGCGACTACAACGGCGACTACGATTACGACTACAATCAAGACTATAAACACGATCACAATCAAGATTACAACCGCGACGACAATCACGACTGCAACCAAAAGCACTCTGTTCTGTGGTTACCCCCTGAGAAGAACCTCATACACCCTCTCGCGTATAGGGTGGCCCACAAATATTACCCCCTGGGGGAAAGAACCCCCCAACATTGCCCAGCCCGCCCAACAGTAGAGCGAACAAAGAACCCTTGCGAAGACGACGACGACGATGACGACCACGGGGAGAAGCAGGAAGAGGACGAGGACGAGGAGGAGAAGGATCGGCGACTACAATGGGTGCGGTTTGCAAAGGGTGCGGTTTGCCTCCCATCAGATCTGCCCCTCCCGCCCCCGGGAAACGGATGACACTGTCACTCAATGCGACCCAATCACATGACACTGTCGCTCCTTCTAGTACAGTGGGGCACACATCTAGAATGACAGTGTCGCTCGAAACGAGGACAGTTATGACATTGTCTCTCACAAAGGCCTCGGAAAGGCCGCCACAAAGCAACTCACAAACCGCACCCTGGCGTAACCGCACCAGTTGAGTCGCCGAAAGGAGGAGGAGGCGGAGGAGGAGGAGGCGGAGGAGGAGGAGGAGGAGGAAGAGGAGGAGGAGAAGGAGGAGGAGGAGGGGCGGCGAGCTCGCTCCCCGCCGAGAGCAAATAACGGGGGCCGAGGGGGGGGGGGGGGGGAAGGCAGAGCTAGGCCAGGGCATGGCGTGGAAGCCGCAGCCTCGACACGCGCGCTCCGTCCGGCTGTGGACAAACCTCCCTTTCGTACACCTCCCCTTAACGAAAGGCCTGGGACCGCAACCGACGGACCTGGACCCGCAAAAAAAATGACGGCCGCGATGCCCCCTCGCGAAGTGAAGACGGCTAGGAGGCTTGTCAGCTGGCGGCCACGCCGCGCGGCGGCGCGCCTGCGGGCCGGCGGCGGGCGTGCAAGAGGGCCCGCACGGCCCGGCCCGCCGCGCGGACCGAGCGCCAGACGGGTGCCCGAGAGGGGCCCAGGGACACACACGCACGCACAGAACTACACGCACACACACCCAGGCTCCCCACAGTCTCCCATGTGTGGTTTTTGCCTTCCCCCCCCACCTCCCATAGTTTCCTATATATATATATATATATATATATATCTTCCTGGGGGTCGACGGTGAGTTGTGTCCGTGCTTTCCTGGGGGTCGACGATGAGTCGTGTCCGCGCGTGTCTTTCCCTCCCAGAACTCCGGCCGCCGACAGGGCAGGGGGTGTGCAGGACCTCCACGAGGGAGCCCGAGCGGAGGAGGTCGGAGACGACCGCGCCGCGTCGCCGAGGTATCCGCGACGCGGCTCGACGTGGCGCCCGACCTCCTCCACGCCGAGGTCGCCGACGCGTCGCCCACGTCGCCTGTGCAACGACGACGACGAACCAGGGCGCATCGGCGATGCCGACGAACCGAGAAAATAGTTGTTTCGAGTCCTAAGCTGGTATTTAAAGAGACTTTCGCGTTGTACTCTGAGCACTACTTCGCGTGACACGAGCTCTAC